>CM062816.1:784320399-784920399 GCA_031772625.1 Pinus tabuliformis
CCCAACATGTATTTACAGTATTTGATTGGATATTGTGTCTATTACCTAATAAGTGATAATACAGCAAATGACATGAGGAAATAATGGTTCACGATGATTCTCATACATGTAAGAGATCCCTACACTTAACTTTGTTATTTCCACCTGTAGGTTACTTGTCAATGATATGTTTGATGAAATGCCTGTCATGGCTAGTAGGGGTCTGGTTAAGGCCTTCATCAACTATTTACTTTTGCATCATTATTTCCCTGTACTTTACTTAATGTTGAGCTTTCATTCCATTATGGGTAGTGGCCTCGGCTCTAGACCTGAAAAAGTGGCTCAAATCGCGGAGTTGCTGGCACAAAACTCAAAAGTTTCACCCATAGTCACTAGCATGCAGGCGTATGAGAGAAACTTTAGGTCTCTAGTAGCTCCCTCGCCCATAGCATGAGAGCGAATAAGCCTTAAATTGTCCAAAACAACAATGGGACCCATGGACAGGCTGTCTGAGTGGCCGACTTGTCTATTGAGGGTTATGTTGATGATGTTGGATGGTTGTATGTGATGTTCCGAGGAGCTTGAATCTAATCATAGTAGCCTCTCATCTCATGTTTATCCCAGTTGGAATGGTTACTTCGGTGGATGTGGGAGGAGGGTGTTACAACATTAAATTTATACAATTACAAGGAATAATATAAAACAAATAGGGAAATTCAAGTAGTCATATTACATGCATTAGCCACATCAAATTCCTAATTTGTTCGGATTGGTTACATTACATAGTCCTAACAAAGGCACGTCTGGCACATCATTGATTCCAAATTTTCCACACCTTGAGTCGAGATGTCTAATTCTTGTTCTGTGACCTTATCTAAAAATGCCCATTAGTGAACCCTCTCATTGATTGCATTTAGCTACTCTTTTATTCACTTTTGGGTCACTCTATTTAACCACTCTTGCCTTTTATTTCCTTTGTTTGACTTGAATCTAGTGGTCTTGTGATCTCTTACCTTTCTCTCTATTTTTTAGGAACAAAAGAAAAATGCAAATCATTATAGGTTCCAAGGTTAGTACGCATAGGTGATGGAGTAACGTAATAACAAGAATGCAAGAGGAAGTTTAACAATATTAATTCCAATGCTCAATGTTGGAGTCATGCAAATTATTAAGAATTTACCACCACCCCCCGTCCTAACCCTTGAGGTCACACCAAGGGAAATTTCAATGTAAAGATAGTCTTTGGTAGAATGCATATGCCCTAGTGCATATCCTTTTTCCCAATACAAATAAACTAAAATCTAATCTTGTGAATCTCTCTTCAAATCTGGAGTTTAAGTTATGGAATTGGGACACTAGGTCCCTCATATCCTTCCTCTATGGACCTGAAAATTGAGATTGTATTGTGAGGTGAGGTGATAATATCCCACAACTTGTTTACAAATCTAAGGGTGTATACTGGACTTTCACTACTTGCCATTTCTTCTAATTTTTCTGAATTTCAATCAATTCAACATTTAGACTAGATGAAATCCTCCTATAGTGTCTTGGAATCTTGGGGAATTTATCTATGGATTTAACAAACATGGACATATTGGAAGCATCAATACAACTAATTAGATACTCTAGAGGGAAAGGGCTGAGTTATTGTGGGGGATAACTTGTTATTTATAAGCTATAGATATGACTTTTGGAGTATGTGGTAACTTGCAACTCTTATACTAATATATCTAATCATGTAATCTCTAGATGGATCGATATCTACTCCTAAACACTTAATTTATATTTTATAAATCTTGGAATACCTAGGAAAGTGTTTATTGTACACATGACCAATGAAGTGGCTAGATTTGATTCACCCAGGAAACAAGATACAAAGGGGTTGGGTGTTGGGTGGAAAATGACATGCCATGTGTTGATGATACATCAAAATAGTAATGAGTTAGTTTTGGTGCATCAAAGGTGGAAGAGAGGAATGTTTCCTCAGAATTTTGATTTGCAAAACATTGTGAGCCATGCATGTTGATGACTACCATTGGTACAATTGATTTTAAGTGATAGTGGAACTCCTAACCACGAGAACTCTATATACCCTACACATGGATTATTACAATAATATTAAAGTCATTTTAAAAAAATACTATTCAAAATAGTAGAGGATGATCTGAAAACGAGATTATTTCTAGCCATACATGTGAATGAATAGTGAGGAATCAAAGAAATGGCTCATTGGAGATAATTGATATGTAGGAAGATGAACACTCCAGAAAAAGGCATTGTTAGAAATACACATGGAAGACTAGTGAGATGTTAAGGATGAGGGAGTTAGGAGATCGAAACTCAGGGTGGTAAATGAACATCCAATATCAAACACTCCCTGGACATTGATATGGATGGTTGATGAAGATTTGGAAAAAATAAGTTATCAAAGGATGAAGCATGATTGAGGAGAGATCCATGAAAGGAAACTTTATTTACCCTACATGTGGACAATTAATGGTGAGTCAAATAATTGGGGGGGATTGAGTGGGTGGGAAAGGTTCATTAACAAAAAAGAGTGACTATCCTAATAGATGTATAAATAACAAATCACCATATATGAAATTGAAGTAAATCAATGACGTGTTGTTTATGCATTTGAGTAGTCAGAGTGAATAAGAGACAAAAATATGGAACAATTCTGGGGAGTTTAATTAAGAATATATTAAAATATTGAAATGTTAGGATCTTGTTTATGATTTAAAAAATCAAATAAAAACCAAAAACAAAAATTGGTACATAAGAAAATGAAATTGTGGCACAATTTTCTTAGATCTAATGAGACTTCAACACAGTGGAGGAAGTGAAGGTTGGATCAACAAGTTTAGATAACAAGTTTAGTGAAGGTAATGTGAAACAAGCTAGCCTTAGATTGATGTCTTATCCTCACATGGATTAGAGGAATTTATGATTGGATGGTTTTAGAGTAGGATTCCAAGGTGACAATGCCAAAATCATGGTAAGATAGGTGCTAAGTCTCCCTTGCACTTGGAAAGTTTGGAAGAAGGTATATTCACAAAAGGACTTATGGTTATAATTTTAGACATAAATCAAATGTCAAAGGCGCAGTCAATGATTCAAGGGAGGATTAGTGGGCCTTCTCTAGGATTAGTTGTAAACTAGATTGAAGTATTTCTTGAGTGATCTAAGTCAACTCCTTTTTCAGACTCAAAAAAGTGTACAATGATAAAAAATAATGTTAGGGTTAAGGTGAAATCATAAATGTTCATTGTTAGATTTGAAATAGATTATCTAGTCAATAACACCCTCTAAGAGCTATCATATAATCGATAATCTTTATTCTCTCCCCAAAACTTCTTCTGTTGATTTTAATTGCTGGTTCAAGAAATTTCTACTCACAACAAAGGTTCAATTTGACTAGTACTAACCATTTTTCCATTCCAGTTTCCCTTTGATAGGTAAGTTAGATTATATCCCTTTCATTATATTTCCTATTATTTATATCATTAACCCTACTCATATTTAGTTTTGTAGCATATAGATATTGTGACTATATAAGTATGCTACTTTAATAGTCATTGATTAAGTTCTAATATAATTCTATAACTATGTTAGAAAATTGCAGAATCATATCCTGCATCAAATTGTTAGATAAATTATATTTTTTTTGTTTTATCATTCAATTTCCAATGTTTATGTATCACAAATGATCATGTATGTACTCAAACAATATATGAATGCAAAATTTTTAGTGTTACAACATTTGGATAAAAATAAAAATCCAAATATGCATTTCGTAAATGACATGCCAACATTCTAGAAAACCATCCCACCTATCAATCGTGGAAAACAACTCAAACATTCATAGCAACTAGTCAAATAATTAGAAGGAATGCATACAAATTTATATTGACATAAAATCCAAGGTGAGAGGAAATTAAAGTAACTTTGAGGTCATATCAATTGATAATTTAAGTACCATAACATCAAAATATTGAATAAAAATAATATGAAAGAAATACATCATTAATAAACATTAAGAGCACTCATTTAACAAGAAAAAATACAAATTGAGTGTAAGGGACAACCTTGAAAATTATAAAAGTAACAATATGCCTATGTACCTTGAAACCATACACTTTCCTCAATTTGGGAAGTGCATAATGCAAGAAAATATAAATTTGGAATCCCTACATGAACAATAATAAACAATTTATAAATGTTTTTGGTCTCATGTAATATTGAAATTTGCATCACCTATCTGTGTAGTTAAGAGAAGATTTATTTTTTGCATTATATTGTGTTCAAAATGTTTAAAATGTAACTAGTATCGGTCTTAATGATTTTTGTAAAAAGAGAGGAAAAAAATTATTGTAAAAGAAAAGAAATTTGTTATTTTATAAGCATGGGTTTCATGTTCAATTTATTATATTTCTAGGTAAAAACACCCTTTGTGTGCTTCTAAGGTTTGTGTCACGAGTCATTGTCTTTGTCATCTTGTATTAGATCGTTCTTGGGATTATTTTATAAAAGAAGAAATCTATTTTTGTGTCAAAAATGTAATTTGTGTCTCCTCCACCAAGTCGGTCTCAAGAACTACACATCAACCTCATGAAGGGAACTCGACCTCACGGAACCACTATATATAAGCTATGAATTTGATCTACTATGGAATCCAAGTAAGGAAGTTGGATCTACAATCAAAAGAGGTGTGAAGGAGTGAAGAAGGTTTGGAAAAGGAAAATAAACCCTAGAGAAGGAAGGAGGAACCCTAAAAAAGGAAAGAAGGAAGTTTTCTCTTGTTTCTAGATAAAATGTGGGAAGATTCTGAGTTTCAAGAAGGACGAAAATTGGAGGTTTGACGTAGAGGCAAAATTCTAATGTAGGAGGGTCAAAATATGTGATTGAAGTAGTTTTGAAGAAGGTTGACTTTTGTTGACTAGAAGCAGAAATTTTCCAGCTTGAAAGGAATTTGCTGGGAGGATGACTTGGTGGATTCAAGGAGGTCTTATTGTTGGTCAAAGCATATTACTTGTCTCATTTTATTTGGTTCTAAGGGAATAGAAGAGAAATTTTGGGTTTTCCATTAGAAGAGGGGTTTTTCCCGTGCTGAGAGCATAAATCCTTGTTGTTTTTATCACCATGCATTGATGTTTTCATAGTTTCTTGATGATAACAAGATAAAATAAGAAACAAAATAAGAAAATAAGAACATAAAGTGATCACAAGTAATTATCAAGATAATAAAATATTTCTACCTTTCTAATTTCCTAACATGGTATCAGAGCTAAGGTGAAGTAAGAATGAAAAAAGAAGGCTAAAGAGGTTGAATAAGATGAGAATCATCTGTTGGAGATCCAAGAAGCTAGGAAACAAGCCTAGTCTAGGCCAAGAATCTTGTAAGGTAGATCAAAGCTCCAATATCTTGAAATTACCACTGAGATATATGAAATATTATAACCAGATCATACACTTAAGGTATATATTGTAGTACTAATAGCCAACAAAGAAAAAATGGGACCAAGAACGAACTATATAGAAGCATATTAGGCCCATTTGAAATATTTGATTATAAGCTACAATCATTTTAAGGGCCGTAAATCATTTTTAGAAATTCAAAGTGTCATATGAGCCATTTCCAAGGCTAGTAGGGGCCTCTCTCTCCATAAAATTGTGACATTTTGAAGATAAATCAATTTTTCATTTCTTTGGAATAATATAGTGATATATTACAAGATCACTTTGTATGCTTATTGAAAGCCCTAAAGTGACTAGCCTACTTTTAAAGACAACAAAAGGATAATTATGTGCAAACCTATTGTTGAGCAACCACAAAATATCTACCTTAAGGAGAAGAAGCAATATATCACATTAAGGAATATCCACAACCAAAGGAACATCTGTTAATCATTTTAAGGTAGAATATCTTGACTCAACATCCTTGAATTTCCTCTCGACGACAACATTGAAAGAGGTACAACTTTATCATTAGGAAGTAGTCACTTTCAAGAAAGGGTAAGGTAAGGCTACTGTAATGTACATATGACATAACATGTTCATTTGTGATTTTTTTTTTTAAATATAAAAAATGCATTGGGGTTTTCTATATGTTTTGAGTCTAAGGTTTGCAGTCTTATATTTGTTGAAGATATATTGAATATCTAGAATTATAAACCCTAGATGGATATTTAATTAGAGAACCCTAGTCAATGAAAAAACCGTAACCGTAATATGATTATTCCTTCATAAAAACCCTAAATTTTGGTCTCTAGGGTTTGTAGTTAGTTTAGGGAGAACTAGAAAACCCTAACTTCCAATAATTGGATTTGAAATTCAAACCCTAGGGTTGATGTCTTGAAAGGTAACATCAAGAAAATTAGCGTTTGGATATGGATACCCCTGGAATTATCCCTCTCTAAAGATTCCATGAAATCCCTATAGTATCAAAATTATAACCATGCTCTTGTACTTTCATACTTTTGGTGGTACTTGTCAAGTGAATGTTGCAGGTACATAAAGAAATGTTGATCTTATGCCCTAAGGACCATGATGAATGAAGAGAATAGTACCTTGGTAATCAAATTGGATCCTTAGGCACTCTAATAAAGGTAGACTCATATGAATATGGACCATGAGGATGTTGATGCTTCATTGGAGAAGATTGTCATGGTGAGAATGAACCCTTCAAGAGGTATCCCTTTAAGGTTTTTGAAGGAGAAACTCAAGGTATGTTTAAGATTATAGGAATTGTAGTAGGTCTCCATCATAAAAGTAGGTATGATGTTTTTTCATTTAAAGTTTTTCTTTATGCCTCTCTTATTTCTAGGGTTTTGTTGTAGAAACATGAAGATTCTTATATTGTTAGGATACTTGATCTCTAGATTAAATCAACACTTGTAATAATTATCTTTTTCTATTTGTTAACTTTGGTAAAACCATGGCCTTTTGATTTTTAGGGTTTGTTGATGATACCTAGGGCATACGATAAAACTTTAGCTTTTTAGGGTTTGGTGATATTATATAAGGTTTATGATAAAACCCTTGTATAAGTCGATAAAATATCATAGGGCATGAACAATGAAACCTTAGGTGTAAATGCTTCCGATATGGTTGAAACTCTAACATGGTTTAGTTGTTCAATATATAAGGTTTATTATTAAAGTTTTGATGATAATATCTAAGGTTTGTGACAAAAGAATAGAAAAGGTGTTAGGCATGGAATCCCCTTGAAGGCATGTTTTGGGGTTTAAAACCCAAGTTTTGACCGAATATTATTGTAAAGCTCTGCGAATTACGGGCACGTGGCGTGAAAGTATGATAGAGTCACAGGGTTGTCTACCCTAGTTTTGTAAGGTAATGTCATCTGGATAGACCTATCCATGGTCTGCGGACCATGGGATTGTATAAATAGAGCGAGGCTCTAAGTGTGTAAGATAACTAAGAAGAGAAGTAGGAAGAAGTCTAAGTGAATGAGTCGTCAATTAAGGTGTGTCTTTGGGTCGTAGAGTAGGAGAAGTCTCTGCAGATGAGTGCGCAGAGGCCTAGTAGTCCGCAGCTAAGTGTGGACCCTTACAGCTGAGTGTGTAGGGCAAGTCAAGTCTGTAACTAGGGAAAGAATCAATAAAGAGAAGTTTTGCTATAATTTTGTGTACCTGTTCTTCGTTTAATGCATGATTGAAATAACATGCAATTATATTGTTTATTTACTGCGCGCACTTGTATGCATGTTTTATGTGGTTAAATTTAACTTAAAGCAGTCAAGTAGGCCAAGATAATTAACTAACATTGGAATATAAGGAAGGTCTTGGGAAATAACATAGAGTGCGGTGCTCAGCCCCTAGGTAGGGCTGCGTGAAGGCAGTATATCAGACCGTGAGGAACAGGAAAATAAGCGAAGCAACCTGCTCGTAGGGACAAACCGCGGACCAGTCGAACTCATCACACATCTCCAGGGTGAAAAAACCTAGTTCTAGCACCCTCCTAAACTACTTCGGGTGAGACCTCAGTCCACGCTCTGCTGACTGTTGCTGAAAGGGCCACTAGTACCGGGATATTTTTGGCTAATTAACTCTAAACCTGGGTTAGGCCCCAATAAGCCAACAAATGGTTCTGTGTCCGGGACCGAGATCTGCATAGAGATGTCTGATTTCATATCACTGAAATCTAAAAAAGAAAGGAATTGAAGAGTGGTTGGACAGAAAGATTCATGAGTTCACGGTATAGGAAAACAGGAATCCATGATTATCAAATGAAGAGTGGTTAGATTGCTACTTATATACAAAAATCCATGAAATTTTCTTTGCATCCTTCCCCTCTTAGTTGTACAAGTGGATCACAAAGCTAGCAGACAGTCAAGGAAGGTGTAGGCTTGATAAACCTATTGTGTGGATTCCAGGGTTGGTGCACAGACTAGAAGCATCAGAAGATAAGATCGTGTGCATTTTCAATCACTGGCTGGGTCGGATCATAGGAGGGTTCATCATCGAATTCACTGTAGATACTTCAATAAGCTATAGCGAGGCAGAATGACGCTTCCTCAAGGGACCGCGAGGTAAGTACGTTAAATATTTAAACACTTGGATTAGAATGCTACTGTGTGAAAAGCGGGTTATGTGAATAAATTAATGTTTGGGGCTACGCATAGTGTGAGGATATACAGAAACGAAGGTAGCAAAGAACTCGAAACTGGCCCCTTGACCTCTGTGAGGGGGCGAAGAAGAGCTTGTGAAGGTTTCACCAAGAAGTACGATCAATTTGATAAAGCAGAGAATTCTGTGCATACCACCCCCACCCACACCACCACCGGTTTTGACCATATTCACCCATGAATTCACCCATACCACCTCTGCCACCACCGCGAAGCAGTATGGCCAGCGAAATAAAGCTACCAGTTTTCAAGGGAGTAGGGAATGAAGATCTTGACCAATTTTGGTTCATGGTAAAAGTAGTATGGGAAGCACAGGGTGTCACAGATGAAAATATAAAGAAGGAAACGTTGGTTAGCGCTCTGCAGGATCACGTGCTAACTTGGTACAATAAGAATTCCAATGAAAATCCGAATGCGGGGATAGCAGATATCTAGACTATGCTAAACAAATAATTTAGCAGACTGAAATCAAAGGCACAATCGATCATTGGATTCAAGGAAATCACAATGCTACCAGGAGAAACCCTGTGGGAGTTGGATCAAAGATTGAAGTGCACAATTTTTGAAGTGAACATGACCTTAACAGACGAGGAACACCGTGAATGGTTTGTAGCCTCATTAACACCACATCTATGGAACGCATTGTCTCAACAAAGGCTAACCACTCAGGCTAAAGCTTTGGAGGTCACGATGAGATTGCGTGAGACTCTGATACAAGATCCTAACCTGGGAGTCCAGCAGATTCACGCGTAGTTGAAGAACTTGTGCCTTGACATGAAGAGTTTGAAACAAGATAGGACGGCTCGTCCAGAAGTGCGCGACAAGGTATGGCACATAAAGTGAAAGGGCCAGGGACATGACAAGGACCACTGTCGAGTCTTCGGGAACTACCTGGCAGGAGGAGGACCAATGCCTTTGAGACTGGAGGCATAAGTAGGACCAAGTGTGGCACCTCCATTATGGTGTGCGATTTGTCAAATAGGAGGGAAGCACACTACAAATAACTGCCATCTATTACATAAGTATACACAGAATTTCGAGCAGTTTTTCTGTAATTTTTGCAGCTTACTATGCCATGATGAGTGCATGTGTGGAAGTTACGAACTGATGATGGATCAAACTCCTACCTATGGAGTTCAGGCCGTAACATGACCCCTCAGTCAAAATGTAGGAATGACGCGTGTTGGATTTCAAGGGCGTGGACGAGGCCAAGGAGGAATGGGACTAGGAAGAGGTCACAAACAACTAATATGCTACAATTATGGAGGACCGGGGCATTATGCCAGTGATTGTACAAATCTGATGAGAGCATCATGTTTATATTGTACCTAGTTTGATCACAAGACAGCGGACTATTCCACGCTGATAGCAAGGTTGCGCAATAAAGGAGCACTCCAACCTCCCCTGACTCAGACCCTACAAATGATGAGGTCTGAGCTGCGTGACGAAGACCCAAATGTAAATGTCGTGCTTTGAAGCAGTATTACGATGGGGGATGACAAGGGCAAGTAGCTCGAAGAAAGTACCTGGGTTCTCAAGGCTCTTATGAAGGAACCTAAATTTGATCTGGAGCACACTAAATAGACCTTCATGGAAGCTAAGAAGAGCTTCGCGGATGCCTCTAATTCAGGAAGCAAAGACAAACTAGAACCAAAAATGGACCCATCAGTGCTCACTACATTCCTAGAGACATGCATGAAGTTGCTGCGTGACAGCAAGGTTGTGAAGGGGTTGCAAGAACTCATAACTATATGTGTTGGGACCATGCCAGGGGAACCGTGCATAGTTCGGAAGCTCAAAAAGCACACAATGCGAATAGGAATAGAGATGAGATTGACTATGTAGATTAGGGAATATGAAATGGATCAAATGATTTTGGATCTAGGATCGGATGCAAACGTCCTGCCAAAGCAGAGATGGGAGTGCATGGGCAGGCTTGTGCTGCAATGGTCTCCTATTCAATTTCGAATGGTGAACCAGCAAAAGATCATACCTATGGGGAGATTGCAGGGAATCACAGTAGATATCGAAGGAGCGAGCGCACTGGCATATTTCGAAGTGATAGAGATTGTTGATGATGAAAATCCCTATCCCATGTTACTGGGAATAGATTGGGCCACTGACATGAATGGAGTGATAAATCTAAAGAAGCACAAGATGATTTTTGAGAAAAAGTCACTGCACATAGTGGTACCTTTATACCTTGTAGAAGGATCGCGCTACATAGAACTAGTACATGACAATGACAACGATGATGATTTGGATTGCATCCACAAGATAACCGCATGGGAGCAAGACTGGGTAAATCCAACAGTGGATGGCAAGATTTCATGGGAGCGTGAAAGCTCTTGCACCTCACATTTGGACGAGGAAATAGAATGATGGCAGAACCAGTTACACAAGGTAACTAGACTCAACTGTAACATGATGACAAGGTCGCTATGCTGCGTAGCAATAAAAGTAAGGGATCTGCCTATGTATGATGGGTTGAGCAAGGTGGATGAGTTCCTAAACAAATTTGAAAGAGAAGTACTGGAACAACAACGTTTCGATGCTTTGAAATGGGTACTGCGTGCTACACCTGTAAGGTGGTGGGGTACGCACTGACAGAGTTTTGAGGATTGACGTGAATGCAGAAGGATGATGTGCCTATGATTTGTGAAGCCTCAGATGTGGATGAAAGCCAAGTATGACAGACAAAACAGCCTACGCACCCACCTTTCTAGATGGATACAGGCATATGGTGTGCAACATGCACGAAGGCACACCGTCCACACGGTAGGAAACATGCAGGAGTGGGCAAGACAATGGTGCGAACAACCCCTCCATTTGGGACCAGGAGGTATGATAAGACCAAGCACATAGAAGGTTATCCATGCAGAAGATTTTGAAAAAGTACGTGAAGCACTGAACGCGGTCCACCATGTGAAACGAACTGATTAGGACCTGTGCATATCAACGGTTCTCTGGGCTTATAGGACCAGGTGCAAAACCCTAACCATGTGGACACTTCTGAAGATGAATCATGAAGTAGATGTTGTAATCCCTATGGGGCACACAAAGCCTAGTATGCGCATAGTAGCACTCGTAGATACAATGGTTCGTGAAGCTCGGAAAGAAGGGATCACACAGCCACAAGAAATAGAACGCATGGGACTTGAGGAAGAAATCCAACAGGGAAAACTTAGACTCCAAAAACTTGAAGGAGAAAGGGTACGATTAAGGAAGAAAAGCACTTTGATGGACGTGAAAGTCAAGAAGATGGAGGACAAAATAAAGAAATATTTTCTCGGCAAACAGACCATAATGGTAAGGTAGGGTGTGTGCGATCATAATGATAGGGTTAAAGCCTATTGTTGTGAATTGATCAGCCTAATGCCTTGGCTTGGACCGCATATTACTAAGAGAATTAACCATGTTGATACACTACAGAGGATAAGGTGCGCGATGTGGTTAGTAATGGAAAAAGGTAGGTATTTCCCAGAAGGAATGCTGGATGATCGGAGGAAACTGCACATAGGTGGTGCGGTCGCCTGACTAGCCAGCAAAAGCATAGTCTTCGTGCTCCAAGGATTTGGAAAAAGGTGCATGACTATAAACATATGCAGCAGATATCGGTAAAAATGTAGAGAAGCAGTTCAGACACAGATGTCTCGGAACAACGTATGCAACAGATCTAGCAAGAAGTAGCTCACTACACTGCTGACCTCCATGTAGTTCGAGAACAGTTGGAGGGAATCCATGAAAATATCGTCATGCCGATAGAGTGACTTGAGGGTGAGTCACAATGTTTGTGTTGGGGCCCTGATGGGCATGGAATTCCCGTGAAGGCATGTTTTGGGGCTTAAAACCAAGTTTTGACCGAATATTGTTGTAAAGCTCTGCGAATTGTGGGTGCAGGGTGTGAAAGTATGCTAGAGTCATAGGGTTGTACACCCTAGTTTTGTAGGGTAATGTTAGCTGGATAGACCTACTCAAGGTTCGCGGACCATGAGATTGTATAAATAGAGATAGGCTCTAAGTGTATAAGATAACTAAGAAGAGAAGTAGGAAGAAGTCTAAGTGACTGAGTTGTAAGTTAAGGTGTGTCTTTGGGTCATAGAGTAGGCTAAGGCTCTGTAGTTGAGTGTATAGAGGCCTAGTAGTCTGCGGCTGAGTGCAAGTACCCCTGCAGTTGAGTGCGCAGGGCGAGTCAAGTTTGTAACTAGGGAAAGAATCAATAAACATAAGTTTTGCTATAATTCTATGTACCTGTTCTTGGTTTAATGCATGATTGACAAAATTTGCAATTATACTATTTATTTACTACGTGCACTTGTATGCATGTTTTATGTGGTTAAGTATAACTTAAAGCACTCAAGTAGGCTAAGATAATTAACTAACAACGGAATATAAGCAAGGTATTGGGTAATAACATAGAGTGCGACACACAGCCCCTGGGTGGGGCTGCGTGGAGGCAATATATCAAGCCGCGAGGAACATGAAAGTATGTGAAGAAACCTGTGCACAGGGACAAACCGCAGACCAGTTGAACTCATCAGACATCTCTAGGGTGTGGAAACCTGGTTCTAGCACCCTCCCATACTACTTCGGGTGAGACCTCAGTCTGCGCTCAGTAAACTATTGCTGAAAGGGCCAGTAGTATTGGAATTTGTTTGGCTAATTAGCTTCGAACTTGGGTCAGGCCCCAATAAGCCAACAAAAAGTTTTTGTAAGACTCTAGGGCATGAAAGTGTATACTTAGTTGATTACTTCCGCTATGATTGTAGCCCTATCTAGGTTTAGGTTTTGAATATCAAAAGTTTAATTTCTAAAGTTTTGATAATCCTATATACACTCCTTATGGTAACATATTAAACCTCGATTGATAACCTTAATTTCATTGTCTTATACACATATATTTATGTTCTTGGTTATACTTGTTGATATTTACAAGCACATAGTTTGGAAAAGGTTGTAAAAAGGTATGCCTACCTCATACTTGATGATGATGATGAGCATGATTGAAAAAGGGAGCTAAAAGAATCTATTGCAATATGAAGATAAAGAATGATGTTTTGGAAGGTTGAAGTTCTTTGATGATACGATGATGTAAAAGAAAGAGCCTATGTAGTTGGAAGAATAAATTTGTTGATCCCCCTAATTGAGAGCAAGGTTGGATGAAGGAAAGTGTATATTCTCCATTTATAAGAAGGAGAACATGATGGGACATGACTAACAGTTGTATGTATAGTGAATACCACGAAGAAAGAATAAGATTAAAGAATGGCTAAAGCACTATTGAAGGTTATTCATGTTTGATGAAGTGATGAAAAAAGGCTCAGTTCATTTGAGAAGGTTGAGGCCGAGTTTGGTGTTTTTTGAAAAGTTAGAAAGATGAAGCTTTCATCGATATTTGTTTCAATATTGTGATAACCTAATTGACATCAGAATGGTTGAGGACCTCAAATTTTATGTTATAATTTTGATAATAAGAACCAATATATTGGAATTTTGATAGGGGTTGTGGCCATGATGTTGCATTATGTTCCAACAGATGAAAAAGTAGATGGTGTGTTAATCTTTCCCTGAGAAGTTTTGAATATTTGATAAGCATGCCTAGATTGATTTGGTTAAGAGGGAGAGATGAGTACCTTAGATTGTGTGCCTGTATGATGGTACTTGGGAGGACATCTTGGCCTATTTTTTATTGAGATCTCAATTATGGTTTGGTCTTGATGATGTCTAGATCCTGGTGTGGGAGGGAATCGTGGTCTTATGGGGCTCCATTTTAGTGTTTGACCTTGATTATACCTACATCCCTAAAAGGGTTGGTGTCTTGGCATGGAGGCCTAGATGGTATCTATATCATATTGCATCAATACTAGGACTATATCCTAATGGTACCTATAGTGGAAAGTTTCCTTGATGACACCTTAGTCCCTATTGAGTTAGTGTCTTGGTAGTTAGCCTTGATGACACTTGATTGAACCCTGGCAGTTTTTGGCCTTGATGGTATCTAGAATTGCATATGTTGTTGCGCTCTTCTTGGAACACTTCAAATTGTAGTCAGCCTTGTACTGGTTAAACAATTATCAATACGTCCCTAGTTAATAGGGAATGTTGAAAATGTAACTACTATGAATCTTCATAATCGTTCTCTAGCTCATGACATGATGTAATTATTCTCTATTTGAAAAAACAAAGAAAAAGAAAATTATTGTAAAAGAAAAGAAAATTATTATTTTATAATATTGGGGTTCATGCTCAATTTATCAAATTTCTAGGTCTCTGCTTGTGTGCTTCTAGGGTTTGTGCCATGAGTCATTTTCCTTTTCATATTGTATTAGACCTTTCTTGGGCTTATTGTATCAAAGAAGAAATTTATTTTTGTGTCAAAAATGTAATTTGTGCCTCCTCCACCAAGTCAGCCTCAATAACTTTCAAGTCAGCATCATGAACGGAACTTGACCTCACATAACCACTATATATAATATATGACTTTGAACTATTGTAACATCAAAGCAAGGAAGTTCAATTTTCAATCAAAAGATATGTGTAGGAGTGAAAAAGGCTTCGAAAAGGAAGATAAACCCTCGAGAAGGAAGGAAGAACCCTAACAAAAGAAATAAGGAAGTTTTATCTTGTTTTTAGATCACATGAGTGAAGATTATAAGTTGCAGGAAGGACCAAAAATTGTAGATATGTAGAAGAGGCTGAAATTTTAATGCAGGAATGTCAAAATGTGTGATAATTGAAGTAGTTTTGAAGAAGGTTGACTTTTGTTTACTAGAAGCATACTTTTTTCATCTTGAAAGGACTTTGTTGGGAGGAAAGCTTAATGGATTGAAGGAGGTATTATTGATGGTCAAAGGGTCTTTCATGTCTCATTTTCTTTGATTCTAAAGGAAGAGAAGAGAAGTTTTGGGTTTCCCTTAGAAGAGGGGTTTGTCCCTAGCTGAGAGCCTACATCCTTGCTGTTTTGATCTTCACGCATTCATGTTTTGATAGTTTCTTGATGATAAGAAGATAAAAGAAGACACAAAATAAGATAATAAGAATACAAAGAAATCACAATAAATGATCAAGATAATAAAATATTTCTACCTTTCTAATTTTCTAATACACAAATTGTATGGGATATATAGATCTATAAAAACGTAGCAAGAAATCCATGTAAATAAGTTAGCTTGTTGATTCATACATATGCATGAAGTAGAGTTAATTAAATGTAGCAGTTGTGCAATTGTAGGAAGTAGAATACTAGACTCCACTACCAAGTACATTATGAGTGCAAGGATATGTGATCAAAGTGGATATATGTGGCCACCAACCTTTTTGATTGAATTAACTTAGTTATCAATCTTGGCAGTTTTTTTAATTATAATTTTTTGGGTCCTAAACTTTTGAGGCCCTAAATGACATTTTTTTTCCATTTAGGGATTTTGATTTTCCAAGGAATTCACAATAATTCCAACAATCGTACTTCTTAGTTAGAGATTTGCAATAGCCTACCATGTTCCCTTAAGAAGTTAACATATCAACTAGCCATCTTGAGGTCCATAATATATGGAAAAACATGATTTTGATCATGTTTTTCCATGCATTTCACATTTTTCATGTAGTAGGATCCATCAAAACTATGCAACATGGGTATCCTTGGATGCACAATTAAATTATGCATCCAACCAGTGCTCCCGCTCAAAATTTGAGTAATATCATAGAAACATAAGTTGAAAAAGTAGTTTTTTTTTTTTTTTTTTTCCCTCCAAAACTTGATGAGGAAATGTAATATTATATTATTATTTCCACTATTGTTTTATAATATTCGTTAGGAGGTCCATTTTAAACGTCAAAATTTCTCTAATGTTAGCAAAATATGTAACATGCTTTCTTAAGCCGACTTGCACATGATACATCTCCCAGGACCATGAAAGCCTCTTTTGCATAAATTATCCCATGTAAGAATCTTGTTCTGCCATGCAAACCAAATGAAATATTAAGCTTATTGGGAAGTTTCCACTTCCATACTTTATGAAACCAACTTTGAACTATTGTAAAATTATGAATTGTAGATATGTAGTTGTATACCTCCATTTCTGAGATCATGCCTAGGAAAGTCTTACCTCTCCATGATAAGACATCATCAAATTCATAGAGTGAGATACCTACATTATCTAAATTTTGGATATATTTTTCCCACTCAATATCTAAAATACTAGAAATTTCAAGTTCTTTAGCTTGAAACTAGGAAGGAGTGAATGCCTATGGATCATATATCTGAAATAAAAAATAGATCCCTTTGCTATGAATATGACTAATAAGTGCCTTTGACATAGTGAGTTCTCGGAGAAACCTTTTATGGGATCTAAATCGATCTCCACATTTTTTCCATGACTAATTGTTGGGAATAGGATCCCCCAACAATAGTTTTGGGGCTAAAATCCCATGTTTTGAGTCGAATTTTGTAATAAAATAGTGAAGTCTCCACATTTTGTGGCCGTGGAGCGTGGAGGTGTCATGAGTCATAAAGGGTTCATTGCCCTTATTTTTGTAAAGTAAAGTTGGTTGTAAAAGATCTACCCATGGTCCACAGACCATGGGATTGAATAAAAAGAGTTCATTGCCCTTATTTTTGTAAAGTAAAGTTGGTTGTAAAAGATCTACCCATGGTCCACAGACCATGGGATTGAATAAAAAGAGTTAAACTCTAAGTAGCTTTAGAGTCATGATTGGACTTAGATAGTCCTAGCCTTGAAGTAAGAAGTCTAAGTCTTGGGTCATAGCGTAGGTAAAGGCTCTGCAGCTGAGTGCGCAGAGCCTTAGGGTGGAAGTTCGCAGCTGAGTGCGCGGAACCCTATAGTTGTGTGCACAGGGTGGATAGAGTCTGTAATCACTTGGAAGATATAAATAAAGAGACTTATTCTGCAAATTATGTATCTTTGTTCCTGTTAATGCATCTTGACATGTTATGTATGAATTTAATTTATAATTCTTATATCGTGCGCAAATGTATGTAACTATGTTGGTTAAGTGAATGCAAGTAAGAATATATGTTTACACAGTGCTAACTGTGATTACTTGATAAGATAAGTAAGATTCTTACGATAATTTGACAATCTGTGCAATACATTGCCTTAGCAGTGTGAAAGTATTGCAATCAAAGGTTAGGGTTGCGCGAAGGCCAGCCATAACCTTTTGCGGTGGTATCGAAGGGAGGAAAAAGGGGTTTGGAAGATGGATCCCTAGAACTTAATGACCTATGCAAAAGCAGGAATATAAGGAATAAACCGACATCACGACCATCTCATGGTGTGGAAACTTGGTTCCAACATCCCCCCATACTGCTTCAGGTGAGACTTCATTCCACACTCCGCGGGTTGATGCCGAAATGGACAGTTGTGTAGGGATTTGTTTGGCTAACTAGCATTGAACTTGGGTCAAGCCCCATCAAGCCAACACTAATCTCCCAACTTAGATTCTTTATCAGCCAATGGATGCTTTTCATCATGCTTTTTTAGATCTAAGAAACTGATAAAGGACATCGAGTCGCTAATTTTAGCCATGATACTAATTGTTTGTTCCTTAATTATTTTCTTTGATGATCATTTTCTAAATACCTA
Organism: Pinus tabuliformis; assembly: GCA_031772625.1. NCBI lineage: Eukaryota > Viridiplantae > Streptophyta > Pinopsida > Pinales > Pinaceae > Pinus > Pinus tabuliformis. The sequence continues at coordinate 784,338,628 of CM062816.1, forward strand.
TGCCATTTAGAACCCACCACATACTCTTTATCAACAATTTCCATCCATATTTCTTTGTTCTTTTAATTCCCCAACCCCTTCTTCTTTCCACATGGATATTTCTTCAAGCCTCACAACATGTACCTTTTCATCTTTACCTATACATGTCCATAAAAATTTAGATATATATGCATTACTCCTTCTGATTATACTTTTCATCAACATGTATATATGCATCTAGTAGACAAATATTCCCTATAATATCGATTATATCTGCACCATTCTATACCATCTATTGAGAGCCATTTTTGCAACCACATTGACAATGTCTCCTTGAATTTGTCAATCAACCAATCCCAATCCCCAATACAATATTTGTTAGGTTTTAAATTAAAACCAAGATACCTGAAACCACTTTCTAAATCATTTCTCACAACATTAAAAATTGTAGCAATCTCCATAATCAATAAGTCTGCAGGGCATTTAGCAATCAAAGCATATTTTTCCTTATTCATGAAAATGCACAATGCTTCTTTGAAAGAGTTAATAATCTAAAATAAAACCTCCCACTCCTTGAAAAAGATATTCCCTATAATAAGAAAATCATCCACAAAAATTATATGATTAATTGATATGTTTTTGGTGATCCTACATCTGAAAGAGCATAAGCCACTAGAGTGAAAATCCAACATATTCCTACTCAGACCATCAATGACTAATAGGAAAAGGAGGGGTGAAAGAGAGAATCCATGTCTAAAGCCTCTAGTGTCTTTAAAAAAAAAGATGGAACCCCATTAAATATGACAATATAATTAACTGATGAGATGCATTCCATTAGCTAGTCTACAACATGGAATGATAGGCTGATCTTGTGCAAAATCATCCTAAGAAATTACCAATATAATCAATCATAAGATTTTAATCAAATCAATCTTCAAAAGACATGATTCCTTATGAATAACCATGATATAATGAAAACATTCCTGGGTTATGGCCACGATGTCCTATATTTGTCTATGGGACAAAAACCCAAATTGTTCTAACGAAATGCATTTAGATGGGTTTTCTTTAATCCGAGAAGAAATGACCTTCAAAATAATTTTGTATACAATATTATAAAGAAAGATAGGCATGTTGTCATTGAAAGAATAATAATTAGAAGATTTAGGGATAAGAGTGATAAAATTAGCATTCAAAGAATCAATTATAAAGCATCGAATGCCAAACTCCTTAGGCACAGCAATAAGATCTAGTCCCATGATATCTAGGAAGCGAAGGAAGATTTCAACAGTCCACCTGTCTGATCCTGTGCTCCTGTCCCTAGCTAATGACTTCAGTACCTTGATCATTTCGGCATACGATATTTATCTACTTATATTAATGATTTCCTTAGCACTAAATATTTGTGGAAACGATTGGATGAAATCCGTCTTGTTTTCAATATCCATGCCTTCTCTTACATGGAACTATTTGTGAAAGAACTAGACATATTCTTGATGTAGATATTTTAGATACATCAAATGTCTACTCTCCCCATCGAATAGACCCCAAATAGTATTCACTCTTCTCCTTTTTGTGGCCTGATTATGGAAAAATTTAGTATTTTTGTATCCATCATCTATCCGTATCACCTGACTCTTCAACATCCATTCCACTTCTTTATGCCTTAAAATATTCCTCCTTCTACCTTCCAGGACAAAAAACTCTTGTTTATTAGCTTCTAAGAAGTATGATAGGCCTAAATGATCTAATGATGCTTTCATTTTCATGTCAACAGGGACTAATTATTGATTTTGTTCCTTCTTTTTCCTACATTCCCACCTTTTAACAACATTTTTCAACCTCGAAAGTTCAAGACTTATCATGTACATCCTACTTTGCTAAGAAAAAATGCAAGGAATTGACCAATTTTCTTGCACTAGATCTTCAAATGACTAGTCCTTAATCCATTATGATTAAATTTGAAAGGAATACCTTTCCATTCATCCACACCACTCCAGTGAATAAATATCAGGCCACGATCATATATCATAAAAGGTATAACTCATAAATAGATTTTACCAATTTGTGACACTAGATTTTATTAGACTAAAAGGTGATCCAATCATTTAGAAATGCCTTCCTCCCTTGTCCTACTATTCTTCCAAGTAGACATATTAGGAATAGGAATGATGTCCATGACGAGATTATTGGAAAATGACTTTTTGAAATATTCACCTATCATGTCCACCTTAGACTTTGAACCCCATATTTCTTCAACACCCAAATTCATATTTACATCCCTAGCTAAAATTAGATAGCCCATCTTGAGAAATCCACAACAATACAAATAGCTCCAGAAGGATAGTTTGGATGGATAAGGGGCATAAATGTTAAGGATATGGAGGTTATGTTTAGAGCCCTGAGAAAATCCCAAAAGTATAATTCCTGCGAAAGAATTATAAGATCAAAAATCAAATGGTCAAGCATCCCAAAGGGAAGCCAATCCACCAAATAGTCTAGATGAATTTGTCCCACTAACCTTCTATCCATGACACAAATTTAAAAGGAATTTACCGGCCCTTTCCTGAGGCACAATTGTCTCCTTGGTTAGGATGGTCGAGGACCTTTGGGACATAATTAGGTGTCAAAGTGATAATATTTTAGGGTCATTCCCCAGGCCACAGATCTTAATAGATACCATAATCATCTAGGAATGATATTAAAGGGCATACATTCTCTAAGATCCTGATGTCCAACATCGTCATAACCAAGTAACAACTCTGATGAATCATTTGGACCCCCGACATTCCTAAAAATTATCTGACAGTGCATATGTAGGAGGATAATAGTTCAAAAATTTCCTATGTTTCCACCCATGTTTCTTCCAAATTGTTACATTCCTCCTCGTATTGGGACTAATTTTGATGTCATTAGATTTAAAAAAAGGTTTATTTATAGTGAATGGTTCTAGTTCAATAGAAATATTAATCTTAAGGACTTCAATCTCACAATCGACAAAAATAGAAGGAGATGTAATCCCTAGGAAGGAGCCAACTGACGAGGTGTATTAATCAGACTTTGGAGGAGGAGTGATGAATCCATGCCGAAGGAACATTAATCCAAGACACTTGGGAATGAATAGTAGATTCAGAATCCCAACACATAGGATTATGATTTCTGCATATTGAAGACGTAAAAAAAACTGAAATAAGATTGTTTTTGGGTCTAATAAAAGCGTTTAAATGTTTATTATTGTCATATTCCTCTAAATTCTTATAATTAGACACTAGATTATCATTACTTTTGGCATGGACTTCACCAAAAATATTTCTATAAGGAGATATAGAAGCAATTTTTTGTATACCTCGACCCCACGATCCTATAGATAAGAATGATCATTCGAAAACCTCTCTGACTATGTGAACATTGGATAATGACTCTTTGAACCTCCAACTAAAAATTTTGCATGGTACATATCCCCAAATGTCCATGGAAAGATGCAAGAAGATGTCTCATATGATGGCATTCCAAGAATCTATATGGAATGTCCCAATAGTTTATGCACTAACGAAGGGATGAAAACCCCAAATGAACTCAATTTTCTCTTGAAGGCCTCCAGGAAAACACATCTTGATTAAGACCCAAGCGATTCTTTTATCAATGCCAGCCAAACTATTTTCCTATAGAAAGAAGAATTTACGTATAGAATTCAATCGCTATGATATCTTTTCAGGACGATAACTCCAAGGGGAGAGCATGTAATTTAACCCAAAACAACATCTTCTTCAAGACTTCTTTGAAAGGGTTGAAACCCACCAACCATTTGCGAAGCGACATAATTATTTTGCTTCAAACCCATGGAATAGCTATTATTTTATCCACATCCTCTGAAGCAAAACCATTCATTGAAGAAGACACTAATCTTCTACTAATATCTGATAATTGGGATCCATTTACGTTCCACCCGGTCTCTCATCTAAGTGTCATTCATCCCTTTTCATTCCCAACATCCCAATAACTCTCGTTGCTTCAATCTTGTGACACGATCCTAATAGATGTCCACACTAAAAATCTATTTTTTATGTTATTAGCATGTTTAAATGCCTTTGGTTTACACCCGCGAAGCTCTCGTGCTAGATAGAGGTCATAAAATGGATTTGAGTGATTAATAGAGTTTCTTGCAGCTACCGAATTTTCAAGGGAGAAACTTAGAACAAGAATGGAATAAGCAGGAAGGATTCTCAAGCTATGCCTCCCTACTTATTGGCCTACAATCACCTCAATGAGCACTTCGAGATCTGGAGAGAAGTGGCCCTACATGTTGTTCACAATTCTCACCACTAATACACACCACTATTAAAATAAGCTAATTACTCCCACATGAGGAGTTGGCTAAAATTAGAGAGTAAATTAACTAAGTGTTGAGGGTTGAGTGTTGGAGTGTTGAGTCAAATCAAGTGGAGTGATAAATTACTTTTAGTGTGTGGTTGCATGTCAAGATATCTTAGTCAATTCGCTAGTTGGAAAATGTTAAATACCCTTCACCAGGTTCATTATAAGTATGAAGTTTTGTGTGATCAATAGAAAAGCTGCAACTTGTTGGGAATGGGTTCCTCCAAGAGCAATTTTGGGGCCAAAAGCCCATGTTTTGGGACAATTTTGTAATAAAGTTGCAAAGTCTCCGCATTTTGTGGTCACGGAGCACGAAGGTGTCAAGAGTCATAAAGGGTTGTCCGCACTTATTCTGTAAAGTGTCAAGTCAGCTGGAAAGATCTACCCATGGTCCATAGACCATGGGATTCTATAAAAAGGAGCTAAGTAAGTAAGCTCTAGTAGAGTTAGTTAGAAAATAATAAAACCTTGGAAGTTTGGTAGAGAATTCTTAGTGTTTCGGGTCTTAGCATAGGTAGAGGCTCTACAACTAAGTGTGTAGAGGCCTAGGTTGGAAGTCCACAGATGAGTGCATAGACCCCTACAGCTGTGTGCATAGGGTGGATAGAGTCTGTATTAACTGGAAGATATCAATAAAGAGAAGTATTATGCAATTACTGTGTATTTAGTCTCTTTTAATGCATCTGATTATATTGTGATATAGGTTTATCTTACAATGTTTATTTGATGCACAAATGTATGTGATTATGTCCGTTACTTGAACGCAAGTAAAGCTATCAGTTTATGCAAAGCTAACTAAGATAAGTAAAACACTTGAGATAACTTGGGAACCTATATATTACATTGTCATAGCTGTGCGAAGGTACCTGAATCGTGGGTTAGGGCTGCGTGAAGGTCAATCATACTCCTTCGTGAAGGTACTGAAGAGCAGAATAAAGGGTAGATTGATAGAGCCTTAAGATTTAGTGACCTGTACAAAATTAGGGGCAGGGGGTATAATTCGACATCACAACCATCTTAGGGTGCAGAAACTTGGTTCCAACATCCCTCCATACTACTTCGGGTGAGACTTCGGTTTGTGGTCCATGGGCTGATGTCGAAAGGGATAGTAGTGTAGGGATATGTTTGGCTGATTGACATTGAACCTGGGTCAGGGCCCACATCGCCAACAAATTGCAGGGTGGATAGAATCTGTATTAACTGGAAGATATCAATAAAGAGAAGTATTCTACAATTACTATGTATTTAGTCTCTTTTAATGCATCTGATTATATTGCGATCTAGGTTTATTTTATAATGTTTATTTGATGTGTGAATGTACGTCATTATATCTGTTACTTGAATGCAAGTAAATCTATTAGTTTATGCAACACTAACTATGATAAGTAAAACACTTGAGATAACTTGGAAACCTATACAATACATTGTCATAGCTACGCGAAAGTACCTGAACCGCGAGTTAGGACTGCGCGAAGGTCAATCATACTCCTTCACAAAGGTACTGAAGGGTGGAATAAAGGGTAGATTGATATATCCCTAAGGTTTAGTGACTTGCACGAAAGCAGTGGCAGGGGGTATAAACTGACATCACAACCATCTCAGTGTGTGGAAACCTTGTTCCAGCATCCCCCATACTGCTTCGGGTGAGAATTCGGTCTGCGATCGATAGGCTGATACTGAAAGGGTCAGTAGTGTAGGGATTTGTTTGGTTGACTAACGTTGAACTTGGGTCAGGGCCCACAAAGCCAACAAATGGTTATGTTGCCAAGACCCGAAATCTGCATGAGATATGTGTGATGTCGTATCACTGGAATCTAACTAAGAAAGAGATTAGAGACTGGTTGGATAGGAAGATCCATGAATTTGTAGCACAGGAGAACTTAAATCCATTGGTGACAAAGGAATAATGGCTAGACAGATACCTATATAAAAAAATCCACGAGATTTCTTTCTGTTCCTTTCTAGTTGAGTTATACAAGTCGATCGTGAAGCTAGCTAATAGCCAAGGAAGGTGGAGTGCTGACGCTCCTATTGTCTGGACCCTGGAGTTAACACAGAGATTGGAATCCTCTTAGGGTAAGATCACCCACGCTATCGATCATTAGCTTGATCGTATCATTGGAGGGTTTGTGACAGAATTCACAGTCGATACCTCAGTCAGTTAAAGCGAGGTAGAGCAACGCTTTTTCAAAGGTCCATGTGGTAAGTACTTGAAGTCTTTAAATACTTGGATTAAGATGTTATTGTGCGAAAAATAGGTTATGAAACTACGTTGATGTTCAGAGCTACGCGAAGTGGATAGACTTACAGGAACGAAGGAAGAAATGGTCTTGAATATAGCCCACTGATTTCACCTCCTTTGAGTGATGAGGTGGGAGTAGCGCAGGCTTCTCCACAAAGTGTAGTTCAGTAGATAAAAAAAGGGTTCCGATAACTGCCACCTCCACCAACACCACCTCCACCTTCACCATTGTTGCCTACGACTTTTCCCACACCATCACCACCTCCACCGCAGTTCAACATGGCAAATTCAGTAAAGCTGCCTTTGTTTAAGGGCTTGGGAAATGAGGACCTGGACTAGTTCTAGTTCATCATAAAAGTTGTATGGGAATCTCATAGCGTCACAGAAAATCACATGAAGAAGGCAACATTGATTAGTGCTTTGCAGGATAGTGCGCTAACTTGGTACATCAAGTACTCTAATTATAACCCAAATGATGGGTTGGCAGAGATCTAGACTAGGCTGAATAAAGAGGTCAGTAGGCCTAAATATGAGGCGCAATCAATTGTGGGGTTAAAGGAAATCATGATGAAACTAGGCGAGACACCTTGGGAGTTGGATCAAAGATTGAAGTGTAAAATTCGCGAAGCTAATATGAACTTAATAGATGGGCAGAACTGCGAGTGGTTCGTGGCTTTGCTCCTACCTCACCTGAAGGTTCCGCTGTCACAACAGAAGATTACAACTTAACCAGAGACCTTGGAGATTGCAATAATATTGCATGAAACTCCGATGCAAGATCCAAACCTGGGGGTTCAACAATTCCAAGCGTAGTTGCAAAATCTTTGCCTCGAAATGCAAAGTCTGAAGCAGGACAGAACAATTCAACCAGAGGCGCGCAAAGAGGTATGGTGCTTGAAATGTAAAGGTTAGTGGCATGAAAAAGACCAATGCCTTGTCTTTGCAAACTACATTACAGGAGGAGGATCGATGCCTTTGAGGCTGGAAGCCCAAGAAGGACTGAGTGCGGGGCCTGCATTGTGGTCCGATGTATGTCAGGTAGCAGGGAAACATACCACTGATAACTGTCATTTGCTGCAGAAGTTTGTACAAACACCATGACAACTATTTTGCAACTTCTGCAGGTCGGTATGGCATCATGAGCGCAACTACCAAAGTTATGAATTGATGATGGACTGAACACATGCCTATAGAGTTCAGGAATAAATGAGGCCTATAGAGTTACCAAAGCAGACTTGGGAGTGGATGGGGAGACCCACACTACAGTGGTCTCCAATTCAGTTAAGGATGGAAAATTAGTAGAAGATCATTCCCATGAGACCACTGCAAGGAGTAATTGTAGATATTGAAGGCACAAGCGCATTGGCTAATTTTGAAGTAATAGAAATTGTGGATGAGAGCAACCCCTACCCTAGGCTCCTTAGCATTGATTGGGCTACTGACATGAACGGGGTAGTCAACCTAAAGAAGCAAAAGATGATATTTGAAAAGAAATCGCTCCGCGTAATAGTACCCCTAGATCCTGCTAAAGGATCACGCTATACTGAACCAGTCTACAGCTACTAAAGCGACGACGATTTAGATTGCATATACAAGATAACAATGTGAGACCAAGATTGGGTGAATCTAACAATGGATGGAAAAATTACATGGGATCACGAGGTTTCCTACAACTCAGACTCGGAAGAAGAATTAGAACACTGGCAGAATCGGCTACATGAAGTAACTACGCTGAGATATAACATAATGACCCGATTGTTGCATTGTGTGTCATTAGAGATAAGAAATCTGCACACTTATGATGGATTGAATGATGTGGATGTGTTTTTGGATGCATTTGAGATGGAAGTACCAAAGAAGCAGTGCTTCCAGTATTTGGACTGGGCACTGTGTGCTATGCCCACGAGATCGTGGGGTATGAATAAGGGTAGTTTTGATGATTGGAGGGAGTGTAGGAGGATGATGAGAACATGCTTTGGGATGCCAATGGTACAAGTGATAGACAAGTGTGATAGGAAGGATGATCTGCATGCACACTTGGCCAAATGGGCTAAGGCCTATAGAGTGAAGCCCCAACTTGAATGGGTGCACTTGTTTTGTCACACCTTGGATGCCATCTTAATGAACTGGTACTTCGAGACAGAGCTCTGCCATGGCATAGTTGAATGGGATATTCTACGTGAAGGATTTATAATGATATTTAACTTCGAAGACAAGTTTGAAAATATTGATGAAGCGTTATAAGAAGTTAAAGCAATAATCTTTAGGATACAGCAGGAAACTTTGGATCTGATTCAACCTGATTGGACAACTTAGCTAAGCCATGCGCTCGAATGCTATAACATGACTACTGAAGAAGAAGATGAGGATCCATGAAAGATTAATATCCCTAAAACTTAGGGTCACCGTGAGGTTGAGGGACCATAGATCAAGAATCTTGATATAACTGCGCTAGTAAAAACAAAACAAGTAAATATTGGTACAGAAGCGGAGCCCAAATTCGTGAATATTAGAGATTACTGGGATGGCACAATGGTAGATAGGGTCGTCGAATTTCTCCATGAATACCAATATTTTTTCCCTACCAAGTTTATGGAGTTAAGGTGGATAATAGGGGACCTGGGAATTATGAAGATCACGTTAAAACCCGATGCAAAGCCAGTTAAGAAAATACCTTACCACCTCAAATTGAAGTATAAGGAGAAGGTCCACTTAGATTTACATAAGAGTGGTAGGCATCATTGAGCCCATATAAGAACATGATTGGGTGAGCCCAATGGTGGTACAGGAAAAGAAGCAGAAGGATGAAATAAGGATATGCATAGATCTTAAGAAGCTGAATGATGCTTGCGTGCATGATCCTTTCCTGACTTTGTTCACTGATGAGGTATTGGATAATGTGGGTGGCGAGGAAGTGTACTCCTTCACTGATAGGTACCATCAGATCAAAATCACGCCTAAAGATAGAAGCAAGACGACCTTCACAACTGAATGGGGATGTTTTTAGTACACTGTAATGCCTTTCGGATTAAAGAATGCGCCTACAATTTTGCACACGTAGTAATTTCAACATTCAAATACTTCATTCATAAGCTTCTGGAGGTTTAATTTGATGACAGGACTATGTTTGGGTTTGTAAAATGGCATGTGGCCAGTTTATGCTTAATTCTAGATACTTGTCAAAGGTACTAAATTGTGCTCAATCTTAAGAAGTGTCTATTTTGTGTGCCTTTTGTTGGCATTATGACATAGGTTTATGACACAGGTGTTGTCCTCAATGGAAACTCACTTAGATGACAGATCATAGTTCAGGCTCTCAGAATGAAGGAAAAAGAGATATATGAAGGTTTCCCTTGACGAAGCCGCTTATGCACGTGGGTTCACTGACCAAAGGGTGCGTATTCATATACACACACTTTCACGGAAGGAAAGGCGTGTACATGTTGAAAACTTGGTTTTGGTCCATGGTATTTGGTCCTTGGTATTTTGACTTGTGGTATTGATCCAAGGTATTTTGACTGAAGTATTGACCCCAGGTACTTGGTCCAAGGTATTACTTCTAAGTGGTTTTGGACCATGGTATTGAGTAAGGCCTAAGACTATAAAAGGAGGAGGAGATCATTAGGAAAAAACACTCAAGTATTGAATATGTTATTAAGAGCCAGATCTAGAATACTGGTCATTAGGTTATGGAGCGTAGCTAGATCTGAATCAAGGAGGAACCTGAGCGCTTGAAGAAGGATAAGTTCTATTGATGGGTCAAGATCTTAAGGCTTGAAGAGAAGTATCTTTGTGTGGTTTTGATCTCTTATAATTGGTGCATGTCTTGATCTGTAAATCTGATGATCTGGGTATAACTGATGTTTGAATAGTTAAAAAGGGTAAAGCATCCTTTACAGATTTGTACGCAGGTTCAATATAGCAAAGGTGTGTATACACGCTGGATCGGCAAGTCAAAACAGCGTATACGCAGGTTTGCCTTCATATAGCAGCGTATGCATGCAGGTTTGACACATCGAAGTAGCGTACATCTCATAAAATATGTTTTAGCTACTTTTGTTTATTGATTACAATGTTCTGGGTTCTGGTTTGGGTTCTGGTACTGTTACTGTATTTTGGTTACAACATTTAGAGAAGTAATTGTTTGATTCAATTTTGGTTAGTGCAAGGTATATTGATTGATGCAGATATATTTTGATGTTTGATTGATTCTATTGTTGGATCCAGTCTGAAAATCTATGAAATGTGGTCCCTGGAAGAAAAGAGAAGGTTGTAGTCCTCTGTAGGTCAGCACCTACGTACTAGTACATCAGCTAGTACAAGAGCTAAGTGGGTTACAGCTCCCTTCCAGGAGAAGCCGGAGAACGAGAGAAGGTTGTAGCCTTCTACAGGTAGAAGCCTGGGTACTGGTATAAGACTGCACCAATATAGAAATATTGTAAAAGGAAGTTTCTTATTAAAAGATGATAGAGACAAATTGCAGTAGGTGGTTTTCACCCACATTGGGTTTCAACCTTATGTCTTGTGTTCTTGTGTGTGATTATCTGCTCTATTTTTATTGTGCCTGTTATAGCTTATATGGTTCTGATACACAGATTAAAGATCAACTGACTAAATAATAAGTTTACAAGGCATATGTTGGTTGCTCTAAACACAGTTGCATATATACGCAAGTTGCATTAATAGAAGTAGCATATATAAATCTGTTTATGGAAATGAAATATTGTTAAGTTGCTAATACTAATTCACCCCCCCGCTCTTAGTATTATTTCCAACACCTTTTGGGACTTTGTTGGGTCATGTGATATGTAGACAGGGATTGATGGTAGATCCCATGAAGATCATAGTGATACTTAACCTGGAGGCGCCGAGGAGTGTGAAACAGCTACGCAAAACCTTGGCACATACTTGGTACTACAAAAATTTTATCAAGGGCTATGCCCAGATCACCGCGCCTATGGAAAATCTTTTGAAAAAGAATGTTAGGTTCTATTGGATCAAGGACTGTCAAAAAATCTTAGATGTGCTGAAGGGAAAAATGGTCACCGCTCCGATTGTAGTCTTTCCAGATTGGAGGAAGGAGTTTCATGTACATGTAGATGTGTCATGTATAGCACTGGGAGCAGTACTAACATAGGTTAGTAGAGAAGAATTGGACCATCCTATAGCATTTGCAAGCAGGAGGTTATCCAAGGTTGAGAAGAACTATTCCACCCCTGAGCGCGAAGGATTAGCCATGTTATACACGCTCTAGAATTTTATAAACTATTTGTTGGGTGGACATTTTAATTTGTATATGGATAATTCTACGTTGAAATATCTGGTCAATAAGCTTGTGTTGGGGGGGAGAATCTGCAGGCGGTTGTCATTGTTCTAGGAGTATGATTTTGAAGTTATTGTGAAGCCTGGACAACTAAACGCGGGACCAGACCATCTGTCGCACATTGAAAAGGGGGAAGAGACAACTAATTTAGAGGGGGGATTGCCTAACGTGCAACTCTTTGAAGTGCGTTTCATGGATGGCCATTATGAAGTCATCATACACTTCCTAATGACATGAACTGCCACAGAAGGCTACACTGTCCAACAGAAAAAAGGAGTTTTTGGTGCACGCGACAGACTTTTTTGTCATTGCCAGACATTTATACAAAATGGGGTTTGATGAAGTATTGTGATGATATGTACTAGAGTTTGAATAAAGTAATATCCTCGCGGATGCACATTTGGGTGATGTGGGAGGACATTATGTAGGAAGGGAAACTACACAAAAGGTCCTATGTGCAAGGTTGTGGTGGCCAACCCTCCATCAGAATTCAAAAACCTACTGCAGGGCATGTGATGTGTGTCAAAGGACTGGTAGGCCATCGCTAAGAGATGAGCTGCATATGAACTGAAAAATGATGTTACAACCTTTTGAGAAATAGGCAATAGATTTTGTGGGACCCATTCAGCCCCAAGGAAAGAAGATGGGAGCACGGTACATTATCAACGTGATTGAGTATTTGACTCGATGGGTGGAGGCACAATCTATGATGGATTGCACAGGTGCGACCACTGCGAAGTTTCTCTTTGAGTATGTACTAACACGATTTGGGTGTCTAAAGATTTTTATGAGTGATCGCAGTATGCACTTTCTGAACGAAATGATCATCGTGCTAACAGAGGAATTTCAGGTATATCACCAAAAAAGCATGCCTTATCACCCACAGGCTAATGGGGTGGTGGAAGCATTCAATAAGGTATTGGAGAATGTGCTGACCAAGGTTTGCAATGCTTAGCAAAGTGATTCGGACCTGCGCATACCTGCAGTACTATGGGCCTATCAATCGACATGCAAAAAAGTTGATTGGACAGACACCCTTTAGGCTTGTATATGGTGTTGCAATAGTGATGCCCATGGAATACATTGTGCCTAGTCTACGCATAGCGACACTCACGGGTATGACAGATCGCAAAGCCTTGGAAGAGAGGCTCGCGCAACTTGTTGAGCATGATGAAGAAAGGTTTCTGGTTGTATTTCACCAATAGGCCCAAAATCAGCGAGAAAAAGCATGGCATGATAGACACATTAAACTTCCTACCTTTAAGGTAAATGATCTGGTTTTGTTATATGACAGCAAGTTTGATAAATTTCCAGGGAAATTCAAGATGCACTTGCTAGGGCCCTATGTCATTAAGGAAATTACCGACGATATAGCAGTTTAGTTGGTTAAATTGAACGAAGATCCCTTCCCAGGAAAGGTGAATGGCAACCGATTAAATCCATACACCGGTGATCCGGAGAGGCGACTATATGAGGGTAGCCAAGTATTAGCGCTCCATGTAGCTGGAAGGAGGTGCAGGACTATGAACTATACTACCTGATTTGGGGAACTACGTGATTGGAGGATTGTGTGGAACGAGGAGATGTCATATGGTTCATGACAATGCAGAGAGAGCTGCGTTACCCGGGGAGAAACCACACAGGTCATTCAAAAAGTGACCTTTAAAGTCACTGTTCATGATTTGACAATGAGAATGAGGCCAAATGGAGTGAGCAGTCAGCATTTAAGATGAACTTTATGGGTAAGATCCTTGGAAGTATGCCGCAAATCTGGTATTAATGAATCGAATGTGGGGGGAACAGTTGGATTTGAAGTCAAAATGGGCTATAAATTACATGTGGCTACCCAACAAAAAACACTCGGAATTTTGAACATTGAGGCGGTGATCTCTCAGACTAGCATGATCCATGCATTCTTTGAAGAATTGCTTGACTACCTAGTGCTTGATCGATTTCCAGAGTCTGACTGGAATTTCATCTGTGATTTTATCCCAGGAACCGAAGCTATGGATGCCGAAGCAGTGATAGCCGAGGGGGCTGTGCCAGAGGTTGTTATGGAGGCAAAGGGATCTACTTTGGAGGTTCACCACGGATGCCTAGACTGAAGCCTACCCCGACCAAGGAGAGTGAGAAGGATAAGAAGGGCAAGCCCACAGAAGGACAAGCCCACCGCACATGAAAAGGGAAAAAATATTAACTTGGAGATGGAGGAGGAAGAGATTGAGGACATCTCGATGGATGATGAGGATTTGGGGGTGCAAGTGGAGGACGTTGAAGTCAGGGTTCTGACCCTATCACTAAGTTGCCCGAATACATCCCTCCGTGCAAAGACAAGACCAAGGTGTTGAAGGACATCGACGAAAGCAAGGTCGCCCTGCACATACCTCTGTTACTAGACAAGATTGTTTTTGAAGGACCGTGCTTCGGGCAGGTTTTGCTATTGAAACTGGAGGATCAAGACTTATCTGACACTGAGAAGTTCCCTCACTTGGAAACAGAACAACTAATTCACCGCATTCTTCACACAACCACCGGGATGACTGCATTGGAACCGCAAAAGTGGCTCAAAGGTGTAAACAAGGCAGGTCTGCTCAACTTGCTATTGGTGTCGCACTACAATCACACACCCATTACAATGTTGGTCATCAAGCAGCTACTATGCTTACTGTAGGATGGGTGTCTGTGGCTGGAGGAGACAATACCCATCACTGATAGTTGATCCATAGGATCACATCGCTGCCCTATATAGGGGAAAATCTGGCCATGATGTTTGGTGGAAAAGGTGGCGAGCAGGCCCTTGCAGAGGTCATGAAGGAGAAATTCAACCACATGAAGAAGCCGCAAGGCTATGTCGTCTCGAGTATCTACGACCCTGCGATCAAGGTGGCCACGCATATTTTGGTAAGAAACGTTATGAGGAAGTATTGTGTAGATGAAGTGTCAGCACTTGTTTCCGCTCTAGCAGCCCAATGCGCCGAAGGAGTTCAGTTTAATTGGTAGCCTGGGAGCTGCCTAAAGACAGTCAATTCTCCTCGGTTGCATCAAACCTACTAGAAGCAGCGAAGTACGGTTCGCTATGGGCAACCAAGGATTCTCAGCGCATCAAGGATAGCAAGATCTTCTGGATCTTGATGGAAATGATTATACGTATGGCTATCAATCGCAAGCTGCGATTGTCACCTACCGTGTTTTCCAAACTGCATGAGTTCATGGAGTTCAAGGCAGACTTTCAACGCATATCAGTTAGGGCATGGAAGGACCTAGAGTAGTAGTGGCATGACTTGCCTTACTTGGAAACTGATGACGCGATCGATGTAGTTCTTGATCACTAGCCGGTAGAGTGGCACACTGCCTTAAACTCGACGGTGGAGTTGAGCAAATCCACTACGGAGTGCAAAAAGGAGGAGGCCAAGCTCAAGATGGCGCAGCTGGCTGAAAAGAGGAAGAAGAAGGCCATTGATAAGGCCTAAGCAGAGTGCAATACCGAACAATAGGTAGAAAAATAGAAAGGTAGTGTAGAGTGCAACTCTGACAAAGGTGCGAGGTCACCTTCGCCTAAAACAGAGGAAGACATGGACGAGCAAATAGAGCAGCACAGAGTGGACCCACAGACGGTGTTGTATCCCATCAAACGTCCAAGAGAACATTCCACCACCATCGAGTGATATGGGAGATTATTCAAAAACATTTGTTGAACTGTCACATCCTCCTACCCCACCTGCTCTTGGTATCTATGCATATTTAGCTTGCAAGCCTGTTGGTTGTCACGTGGATTCATTCCTTCAACCTTCGTCCCCTCATTCTTTTGATCCTCGGGATTGTACTATTTTGTGTTCTTCCATTCTGGACTCCTTACTTGTTGTGAATGAGGATCAATATGTTTATGGACTTAGTGTTGTGAAGCCAACCTGTGCCATCATTCATGATGAGTGCATGTGGGAATCTAAAGAAGAACCTGCGGTGAATGATGACCCCCTTCCATTTGCGCCTCACTCGCTTTATCCTCGCATCCCTTGTGATTTTGCCACTGTTGATTTCCCCTATAAAAACTCATTTCTAGATGTTTCTACTTTCGATCGTTCACAGGAAACATCGGATGTCAGTCTGTCATTACATTGCCAAGATGACACATATTCCTCTGAAAATCCATCCAATTTGTCATTTGTCATTTTTGAAAACATAGAGGGTGAACATCCTTGCTTCTCATCTACCCCTATGCATGATTCATCAAACCATCAAGATGCTGAAAAACATCCCGAAATTTCTGATCTTGGTTGTCGTGATCTCTCTACTTCTTCATCTGATCACGATGTTGATTCAATCATTGTTAATCTATCTAGGACATTGATCTATGATGATCTATCTATCAATGAAGTTGAAACCCCTCAGACTGTTGAGGCACTTCAACCCGAGATGATGGTTATGTCAGGCCTTCGTTGTCCTGAGGTTGGTTTCACGTCTGATTAGGAAATTGTTAAAACACATAAGGATCCTCATCACTCTCTTCTTTTCATTGAAGATCAACCAAACAATCAGATTTCACTTCCTCCACTCAAACTACACGATCCCATCACTCATGCATTGGAGGAATCTTACACAGAAAGCACACTTGCGCAGCGTAATTGGTTTACCTTTCTCACATTTGATTGCATGTCATAGTCAATAGAATGCATACACTCAACATCTACACACAGTGTAGCACAACACCATGGCAAGTCCAGAGAGTGCATGTCATGCGCTTTCACTTACTTCCATTCTATGGACGTACTTAAGCTCAGAGTGTGTTCGTATTCATTGTTATATCTTCCATGCTTTCTATTTTGCGCAACTACGAGGTTCGTGAACCATGCTTTCACCAACATGGGTCGACCAATGCGCCAGTGGCTACATTGGAAATATCACTTCACGTGATCATGCCCATGCACTATTAGCTTAGGAGCAAGAGTAGTGTTTGATTTTGAGTTGTTTTCCTGCATTCTTGTTTGCTTACTTACTTCGCATGTTTGTTTGTCTGCTTCCTTGTTTGCATTCTGCTTTTGTTTCACATTTACTTTTTCTTCTGGTCTGTTTTCTGTTTGTTGCTTGCTTTGCACTCGTATGTTAGTTTCACATGAAAGCATGTATGACTCTTGAAAAAAGCTGGGTAAGTTACAAGAGGACTTGTACAACTATCAACATTTGGTTATCTATTGTCCTCTCTCTTATGGAAGAACGTGTTACCTTCATTCCATGATATGTCGATGGAAAATACGTACTGTTCGAATTGAACCTTGGTGAAAACACAATGCTTGCACGCTAATTAATATCACCTAGTCTAGTCGATTGTTTTTGGGTTAATCCTTATCAGCACAGTCAAGTAGGGTAAGGTGAGGGGGAAAAACTTAACAAGCATGTCAAAGGTATACATAAACTACTTCTATGAAGGAAAAACCTCTTCTTTTCTCAATAAGTCGGGATCCCTCTTCTGCCTCTGAAATGAATAAGTGCTATGCACTATTATGAAAATGAAAAATGAAAAATGAAAAATTGAAAATTTTCCAAAAAAATGATAAATGAATAAGGCGAAAGAAGAGAAAGGCTTCCTGCGTAGAGAGGTGATGCAAGTAACTCCATCGGAGTATTGGCCAGGCTCATTGGCAGCGGAGCTATGCTTATTTTCCTGCGTGACTCCGTCGGGGTACTGTCTAGGCCTGCTGACAACAAAGCAACACCAGATATGAAACTAAAACTCTGACGACTATATTGCTTGTGCACCAATATACCCCTCATACCTAGTTGAAACAATTCTGTTGACTTAGCTTCAAATGTGTGTCGACCGACCAAGGGCTTGACAAATGCTACATCTTACAATCAAGCAAGTGTGCAAACCAAGACGAACTGAGAACTGAACAATACTTCCGGAGGTGTTAGACCTTCTTTTCGTGAACAAGGTCTATTCAGAGAGCTGGAGTTCTACCAATGTGTCGCCAAGTGTTGTAGTGGCTACAACCACCCTCCAAAATTTCTCCTTAGCTTCATTTTGGAGACTCCCTAGCAACCGTCCTTAGCAGCATGTCTTGCACTGTCAAGTACACGAGCTTTAGTGGTTTTCTAGCAGATTGCCAGCCTATGCATGATAGATTGTTGCATCCCCCTCACAGGTTGTTTCTTTGAACTTGGTCCAGCTGTAGGCTAAGTAGCTCCCTCAATAAATTGCGTAGTTCTAGAAGGGAACCATCCTTTCCTTAAGAAATTGCACAATCCTAAGTGGCAGCCTGCTGGGCTCCAAAATTATGCAATTCTGCTTGTCAAGCTTCATTGGAAAAACTATGCAATTTGTCCTAGCACGACTACTCAGTCCAGAAATTGTGGAATTTTGGGCAGCAATCAGTTGCTCAACCCAAAAGTTGTGCAATCCCTTCGGGTAGCAAGCCCAACTCCCTCACAGAAATGTGCAAATTTTCCCCATCATTCAGGCAGGTTGCTGCATGTGCCTTCAGGTTGACTAGTTCCCTCCGGGACCAAGCAAAACTGATTTGTATGAATGGAATTCTTCTCCCAAGGCAGCATGCAAAGGCATACCTGAATTCAACGATCTATTTTTAGCAGCTGGTGGTTACATGCAAGGATCATTTCAAAAACCTCCCACCAAGTGTCACATTCACTAGATTTGTGGCATGCACATCACAACCTCGATTTTATCGAAACTCATCAACCAGATGCTACAGAGTTCATTCCTAACATCAAACTTACAACTGTGACATCCCAATTGCATCCAGGAGTGATCGACACATTCAACTCAACTGTTTTGGGGTAAGTACGTTTTTCATGTCTTATGTTGTGTTTCTATCGCTTTTTGTGTTTTGCTTCATGTGAGTGTTGTTTTCTTAATTTCAGTGAGAATTTGTTGTTGTTTTGATGTATGTTAGCGTGTAGAAATACCGTTTCAATACTGATGTCGCATGCATGACACTGTCTTGCATGGACGGTCACCGTTACGGTGACTCACTTCACACACATGCATGCTTTCCCATTTTCTGAACCTTGCACTCGTTGTCTACATGAATGATCATTCACTCTAGTTTACATTGATCTCACCATACATCCATACTTCTCATGTTCTCAGTCACCAGTCGGCTGGTCTGGGCTGCCTTGGCCCGGATCGTGCCCTACCTAGCTAGCACTGCACGTTTCCGGAAGCAAAGGCTTTGCCTTCCCTCCAAAAATTTCACAATTTTGGCCCAAAACTGACCTCCAGACTTACATTGTGCAATTCTTTGAGGTAGTGTCCCGCTGGCCCCATAAGCTGCATAATACAGTTTGCTGGTCGCATGTCACTGCTAACTGAAATTGTGCTTTGCGTTGTTTCAGTCCTTAGCAGGCCAGGCTAGACTGTGCATTACACATTTCCAGCAGTCAGTCAACCTCCTAACAACCCAGGCTATGCCTTGCGTAGTTTTGGCAGTTAGTCTCCGGACCTCCCAACGGAAATTGCGCAACCTTCACGTTCAATCACACAGGTATGTTGCAAGTCAGTCCTCAATTTTGTTTTGGTTTTCAGCTAACAAATTTATTGCCATGAGTGTTTCTATGTCTTTAGGTATCATAGATGTTCGTCTGTCTCTCAGCAGCACAAGTACAACGGTTTCCAGGAGAGAAGAGTCAAAGCCGCTATTAAGAGTGCTACTGGGGATGTATTCAATCAATTTTCTATGAGCTTGCCTATTCATAAATACATAAAGTTGTTCATGGACAAGGACTTCAAGATAATATGGCAGCAACATCACAACGAGCAGCACCATCAACAATAGTAGAAGCAAACACACCTACACAAAACAAATGCAAGAGAAAGGTTGTTGACAACACATAGGCGGAACAAAGTTGCAAGCTCAAGTAGATCCACTTGTGATGAAAGAAAATTTGGAGACTGCGGCTATGAGGTGATGACGCGACACAAAGATCATGTGAAGGCGGAGAGAGAAACAGAGAAGGAGTTGCATGTGATGAAACAACAACTCAAGGAAGAATAGGAGCTGCATAGATGAGAGAATGAGTTGCAACAGGAACAAGTACAATAGGGGGTGCAACATGCACAAATAGATGAAACTATACCCACACAAGTTATAGATCCATCCTAGCAGCTATCATAGAGTAGACAAGGTGAGCAATGTTGTTGATCTCATGCAAGGGAATTTAGCAGCATGCATGTTGTTATTCACACGCATGTGATCCCACCCATTTGGTACACTCACTGAGGTGAAGATAAGAAGAAAGTCCGACTAGAGCTGTACATGTACTTTAACAAGTTGATGCGCATGGTTACAAACACACTTGGAGATCAACACAGACACTATGCATCAGTATGTTGCTGGTCCAGCCACACTCAAGACGATGATGTGCATGCTATTCTACGAGTTGGACAGGGGGCCATATCAGTGTACCCAGATGAAACGTTGCAAGATTTCGATTTCAGTAGGATGTCACCATTGAGTGCACATACACCATCATGAATGACCACAACGGTATGAGTGTTAGTGATTTCTTGCATGGCTTGCTCACAACATTTTGTCTCACATGGGTACATGAGAATTTATGTAACATCTTGTCAAATGGAAGTTCAAGTGTTGATAATTGAATGTAACAGTCATAGAGTAGATGAAGAGTCATGAGGGTAGATGAACTATCTCAAAGGAGAATGTCAAGGGCCACCCCATGCTTTGCTATAAATAGTCCCTCATAACTCATTTTACAGGCTTTTGGTCAGCCAAGCTTGCAATAGGAATATCTTAGAGACAGCTTTGACAGTATTGTAATGAGCCTTGGCTCCTCCACTGCGCATAGCTAGTATATCTCTTTGGAGGAGCAGGCAGTTGTGGCTGTAACGTTTCCCTGTAGGAAGTAGTGGTTGGACATGGATGTATTGTATGACTGGAACTTACACTTATTAATATAACAGAGCCAGCACATTTCATGCATATGTTGTATTGTATTTCATCTATATTGAGTACTCTAAATGATATATGTATTTTTTTGCTTACGCATGCATGCGTATCTATTTCTTTATATGTATATATGAATCTTTCTGAAATGTGTTGTTGGTTTAACCATCACTTTGGATTGCTAGCTAACTTGCCTTCCATGTTGTGATGCATCTTTGCTCGTGTGTTCTCTTCTTGACTCCGTGCTATCATAGGTTCCAAGGGGCGCACTCACCTCACTTTCTATGTGTTAGGAGCGTTCATGCACCTTCCTTGACTTACCGCATATGTCATACCCTTGCTACCAACAGGGACATCTTACTTGCCTCTGTGTGAAACTGTTGTCAAGACATTACCTTACGACTCACTGTTGGGACTCCCACACCAAACGGTCTAAGGTCTAATTGGGACTTCTTACCAAGGAGATCCCCTGACATGTTTGCAGGTCCAACACTATCAATAGGATTGAAGCAAATGCCTAGAGCTTGGTATAATAGAACTAACAGTTACATGATCAATAATGGATTTTGCAGAAGTAACATTGAACCTACCTTGTACACAAAGGTAAATGAGCATGGATAGATTTTGATTGTTTGCTTATATGTTGATGACATGATCTTTACAGGTGATTTTTAGATAGATTAATTTAAAGTAGCCATGATGAAAGAATTTGAGATAACAGATCTTGGGCTCATGAAATATTTTATTGGCATAGGTGTTGAGTAATATGAAAAGGAATCTTCATGCCAAAGATTTGTTGAAAAGATTCAGGATGGAAAATTGCAAACATGTCTCTACACCAGCTGCAACAGGTGCAAAGTTAAGTAAGGATGATGAAGAATTAGATGTCAATCCAACTCTATTGAAAAGATTGGTTGGTAGCCTCATGTATCTCACAGCTACAAGACTGGATATCATGCATGGAGTGAGTTTGATTTCCAAATTTATGGAGACTCCAAAAGACACACATTGGAGTGTAGGAAAAAGAATTCGGAGATACATAGCAAGATCTAGAGATTGTGGCATAATCTATGCAAGCACAAAAAACAAGGATTTGATTGGATACACAGATAGTGATTTTGCAAGCAATTTGGATGATAGGAAGAACACTTCTAGTTTTGTGTTCCATCTTGTTTCGGGTGTGATTTCATGGGCATCTAAAAAGAAGTCCATTGTGACACTTTCGTCAGCAGAAGCAGAATATGTAGTAACAACATCAGCTGCATGTCAAGCAATGTGGTTAAGAAGAGTATTTGATGGACTTGAGAAGAAACAACAAGGATCAACAAAAATATATTGTGACAACACCTCAGTGATTGCACTATCCAAGAATAGTGTGTTTCATCAAAAGAGAAATCATATTGATACTAGATATCACTTTATTAGAGAACTTGCGAGCAATGGAAAAGTTCACTTGAAGCCTTGTAAATCTAGTGATCAATTGGCTAATATATTTACTAAGTCATTAGCGAAAGATGTGTTTGATTTTCATAGAAGAAACTTGAGTGTTGTAAGCATCACTGAGACATAGACTAGTAGGCATGTTTGAGTTTGCATGAGTCATGTTTTAATTTAGCGGTCATGATTAAGGGGAAGTGTTAAAATAAGCTAATTACTCCCACATGAGGAGTTGGCTAAAATTAGAGAGTCAATTAACTAAGTGTTGAGGGTTGAGTGTTGGAGTGTTGAGTCAAGTTGAGTTAAGTGATAGACCACTTTTAGTGTGTGGTTGCATTTCAAGATATTTTAGGCAAGTCGCTAGTTGGAAAATGTTAAATACCCTTCACTGGGTCCATTGTAAGTATCAAGTTTTGTGTGATCAACAGAAGAGCAACAACTCATGTGAATTGTGTGTGAATTTATGTTTTGTCTTCTCTGTCTCTCCAACAACCATCAGAGAATTCCAGGTAGACAAGCATTGAATGACATGTCAATGGGAAGTTAAGCCTCATAAACAAACATGTGAGTGGAAAAATGATGTCCTCTAGAAAATTGGATGGAAAAATTTGGTGAACCATGACATATCTTTTAGTGACCGATAGAGAGAAAACCTTGCCATAGTCTAACTAGACTGTTTTTTTGCCGTGAAAATCATGAAATTACCTTGCCGTAGTCTAACTAGAATTCCTGGAGAGATATTTTTAAATCCAAATTAAAGTTGTTAAATGTTAAGATTTTAGTTGCTCCAGAGTTTTTTTTGATGGCTTTGAATCCATCACCACCTTCAAAAGAAGATAGTGCTGAAGAATGATTTAAATGCTGCTTCAACAAGATTTGTTAATTTTTTTTTACCTAAATTTTGACCAAAAATAACCATCCTCACCTCAATACACTTATCCAAAAACCTTCCCATAAATCATTAAACACGACAAACGAGAAACAAGAAGGACAAAAGGATGTACTTAAAAAAAATGCTGTGTAAATAAGAGTCAATAAAGGCCTACGTGGTTTTCGGATTTCTCCAAGAATTTAATATCAACCATAGTTGTTCAAAATCCCGTCAAGATGAAAAAAAGTGTAAGGTGGTTCAAGAATTTCTCTCAAAAATCACTAGCTTAAGAACCCAAAAAAAAATTATATTGTTTTTTTATTTTGGTAAAAACAATACACAGATCAGATCAAATGAGAAGCCTGAAAATCCAAATCAATGAGAAGATCATATAGAGAACCGTGGTATCCAATCAACAAGTGCACCCTGGAGGGACCTGTTCTCTATCATCACCAAATCTAATGTATAATTCTCACCCTCCTTCCGAGTAGACTGAAAGTCCACCATCCCGTCAAAGTTAAATTTATAATGAAAAATCATCAGACAGGAGGATGCAATTGGTTCGCATCACGACACCACATATCCGGGAAGCCAACGGTCCGAATGTATTCAAAGTCAGGGGGAAGTGTGGTTAAAACTACGAAGCACCAACTTCCGCGAGGGAATATTAACTTGACCAAAAAAAAGGCAAGCGGCTTCTCACTGAGCTCATTTATCAAGCTGCTTTTCACTAAGCTCATTTATCACCAAATTTAGAAAGCAGATATATTTTATTTTATTTCAGAGTAATTGAATTTGATTTTTAATAGTGGAAATAGATTTAGCATCATCAAAATTTTTTAAACATTCAAAATCTTGAAACTTCATAACTATAACTTAACTTTCTCAACATTTCTACTAATTTTATCAAAATCTTACTAAAATTTTCATTCTTTTTCTGAATTTCAATCATCATTACACTGCAGTGATAAAAAATAAAAATAATACTCCTAGTAAACATTTCATTTCATGTTCAGTGCAAAAATCTACTCTAGGAGGGTTAGTATCCTTGATAACTATTTTTTTTTTAAAACTAATGTTTTTTTTCTATACTAACTATGATTATGTCAATTTTAAATTATACTTGTTCCTAGATTTAAACTTTAATATCTAATTATAACTAAGAATGATAGCAGTGCTTCTTCATCAGTATAAACTTAATCTCACTTGCATGAAAAAGGGAGAAACTAAGACATTCGTTCGATTTTATTCATGGCTGAAGCAGTACTGGACGTGATGAAATTGGAGTTCTATATAAGCATACACTTTAACTATACACTTTAACTATCCATTGACAACCAAAAAGGAATACAAAATATAGGAAGCATTAGTGTGAGTAGGTGCCAATCCATCAAGATAATCTGATTTTTCATTCAAGGAAGACAATCCATTTAATAAAACAAGAATGCATAATTATCTTGGAATCTAATGAAAAATAACCAAAAATAATGGCCAGTAACCACTCAATCCATTAATATTCATGTCGGTCTTTCTTTCAAACTATAAAATTTTACATATTTAAATCAGTAACCACTCAATCCATTAATATTCATGTCGGTCTTTCTTTCAAACTATAAAATTTTACATATTTAAATCAATAACATACAGTTCTGGCATTCATTAAAAATTATGATAGTTAACCATCCAAGTCAGTAATTTTCAGGTCTAACCTTCTAGTGCTCACAGAGGCTTCGCTTTGGTAGCCTCCAAAATGCTTAGAGAGCTAATCACGGGTAGTTCAGCAATTTTGAGTGGAGAGAAGCCTGATTTCTCAAACAATCTCCTCCACTGTTGCTCGTTCCGATCCTTTGCTCCGCCCACTTCGGCCATCAGATCACAAATCATCCGTACTTCCTGACTTGGGCTTGGCTTCTCACACATCACTGCTTCTACCACTATGACTTTACCGTTATCAGTCAAAGCCTTGTGACAATTCTCAAGGATTTTTGCACATTGATCATCATCCCAGTGATGAAGTACTTGCTGCAAATTCAGTCAAATAACACTGAATCTAAGACCAAACCTAGACCAGGCTAGCCCTGATGGAATCCAATCAAATCTGATATGATTCTAAAAGCAAAATGAAGAGCAAAATTATTCCTAGCAATTAATTATTCAATCAGTTACCTTGATAAAAACGACATCGGCAGATGGTATGCTCTCAAACATGTCGCCACGCACGTGCTCTACACCTGCAACGAAAGTTAAAAGAAAAGACATACCATACAGTAATTAATCCAATCAACATGGAAAATTGCAGTGAATTTATGAAACAAACCCCAAACCAACCTGAAATCAATGGGGCAGTTTCAATCACATGTGGAAGATCAAAGTTAATCCCACGGATGTGGGGATGAAGCTCCACGATCCGAGCTATGGCCGCTCCACGTCCTCCACCCACATCCACAACTCTCAGCTTCTCACCCGGCTTTAACCCCTTGTAACATCCCAAAAACTGTCTCATTATAACATTCGTAAACGATTCGAAGCCTTTCATAAGCAGGGTCCTGGTGTGGGGATTTCCCTTGGCATAGGACCCGCCGTGGGTGATTTGGAAAGCGCCCCCAGCTACACCGTTTTCCTGAAGCACATACTCATGAATATGGTGAAGAGGAGCCATCATAGACTCGTCATTTAGCATGAGAAAGTAGGGTACCAGGCTCCAGGGATTTTCATTTTTCTCACCCTGACTAACGAAAAACGTTTTTGCAGTATCGGTAAGCCCATACCGAAAATCGAACGGGTTATCAGTGGAAGTGGTTTCAGATTCAATGAAGATGCCCTGAGTTGAGAGGTATCTTACAATGCGGGAAAGGTAATCGAGATGGGGAGTTTGCGAGGGGAGGCGGGCAGCGATTTCGCGGAGCGAAAGAGTATATGATGATTCTGGACTTGCGGTGGCAATAATGTCTGGAATTTTGAGGAGCACTACAGATTTGAGAAAGAGGGCAGGAATGGGAGAGAAGATCAAATCTCTCATGGGTGACATCAACTGTAAATCCTGAGCAGGAGACTGTGGTTGACGGTTATGGTCTTCCATTAGATTAAAAGGCGATGAACCACCCAACGCAAAGGCAATTAGAAAACAGCCGTGGCTCAGTTCACTGAGAGATGTACCAAATCAGTAACGACCGCTTAGCTGCAGCAGAGGAAATGGTTTTTGAATCTCGAAGGCTAATCTGATCTCGCATAGCCATAATATAAAGATATATTTAGTTCATTTCTGATTATGTTAACAGGTTTTTTTTTTTTTAATTTGTTTTATTATTAATAATTACTATAATATTTATTTTTTATAAAATATTTTATTAACATATTTATAAATATAAATTAAATGGTTGTTAAATATTCAATTTACCATAAATATGTTTATTACAGGATACATTTTATGTTGTTATAATTAAAAAAATTATAAAAATAAATGGTAAAAGTAATGAGTAATAAATTTAAAAACACTTTTTAATACATCTTATGTTTGTTAAAATTATTTTTAAATTATTATTATTATTTTAAATTATAAAAAAAATAAAACATAGAACAAGATTTTTAATCATGGAAATCTACTTTGAGTTTACAACAAAGATTCCTAATATGTAAATAAGTTCTTTTACAATATTATGGACCATTGCCATGGCTTATCAATACCACATGCCCAAAAAAACATAACATTTATTAGCTTAATATGGAAACAATATTGTAATGCTATAAATGTTTATAAACATTTACATGTTGACCCAATTAAAAAATCATAAATAATAAATAATAAAATTCAATTTATTAGACAAAAAAATCATAAGTAATAGTTTTCAGACAAAAAAAACTCATAAGTAATAATTTTCAGACAAAAAATATCAGAATATACATTTCACATTATAATACATATAAAATATAAATAGTAATTATAAGTTAAATTCCATCTTTATATAACTTAAAATAATGAATCTTTGATAATATTTAAATTTTAATTTATAAACACATAAAATTAATGCTTACAATAAATTTACAATATAATAACATTTTTAATTATGGATCTTTATCCTTATATTATCATAGATATTATTAACTTATAAATAAAATTTGTTACAATATCATAACTTATCAAAACCACATACCAAAAAATTATAATTGAATTTATAATCAAAATATTTTATTATAATTTAATTTTATGACTTTTTTTATCTAAAAAACTCTCTAACCAAATGCTGCAAAAATGTAATGTATTATCTTTTGATTCATCAGATTATATAAAAACAAAAATAAAATTATATATACTTGTTAAATCTAAATCTAAATTAAAATTTAATATCAATATACCAATAATATGAATATCTTACAACATCATTACACGCATATAAACATAGTAGTGAAGAACTGAAGCCTCGTGTGAGTATTTAAAGTGAAGTAGGTTAAATCAAAAGAGTGGTTTTTCACAGTCAGACTTTCTACAGCAAATAGTGAGAGTCCAACGAAAGAATCCATGACCCCAAAACCAATAATCAGAAAATAGGGTAACGCGCGTCAATCTAGTACCCAACAACCGTTGATTAATCCAGCTAGTGAATAGTGATATCCCACTAAATTGAAACCAACGACTAAGAGCTCAATTAGAGTGAATAATTTATTCATTCGTATCGGCCACTCTAAAGTATTCATTCGTTGATAAATAATTTATTCTATAACTTACATTAAACTTAGATAAATATTAAGCACTAATATTATTATAAATATATATGATAAAAATGTGTTCTGTTTTCAAGTTAGGTAATAAAAGGATCTTGACCATGAAAAGATTTGATATTAATATTAATATATATAATAACAAAACACATGGTTTTCCATTTTCCAAGTTACACAATAAAAAGATTTTGACAATGAAAAGATTTAAGGTCTCTATCAAATGTTAAAAAAACCAAATTAAAAAAAAGGTCTGTCAAACAAGATTTAAGATTTCTATCACATATTAAAAAAAATCAAATCTTTTGAACTTTTTCTCAAATACTTGATATATCTGAATAAAAATGAATAAATATTTTACACTATAAATAAACGCGTTAATTTGGATAATTTATTCTATAACTTATATTAAACATAGATAAATATTAAGCGCTAATATTAATATATCTATATATGATAACAAAAACAGACGGTCGTTTTCCGAGTTAGGTAATAAAAGGATCGTGGCAATAGCGGAGAAAAGTTATAAGCTCTTGGGTTGAATAAGCGACTGTTGTCGTTGTGTGACATGAGAGAATATATATATATATATATATATATATATATGGAGTGGAATAAGTTGGTTGTTGATCTGTGATATGAGAATATATATATATATATATGTATATGTATGTGTGGGGATGGATGGGGTGAATTTGTGTATGTATGATGTGGAAGATTATAGTCGTATCAAAGCATTTTTTTGCAGTTTTTGGATGTTTGGATTTTTGTGTTGCAATCACATATTACTTATTTAAGTATATAATTTTGTTTAGAAAATAATGGAAATTTCAATATGATTTTGAAAAAACTTGACAGAAATTTTGGAAATACTGGTTACATTTGTCAAATTTCAGAGTTTTTTTGATAGTGTTGAATCCATTTCCACTATAAAAAAATGGAAATTTCAGTGTGATTTTAAGAAAAATGGGCAGAAATTTTGGAAATGTCGGTTATATCTATTAAACTTTAGGATTTTCTTGATCTGGCTGAAACCATTTCCACCATCAAAAAATCCTATTCAAACCACCATAAAAAAATCCTATCAAAACATTGCAAGAATTAGATTTCTAGAAAATTTTACTTAATTGACTAGTATTAGTCATCTATCAAACTATAATTGAAGCAATTCAAATTATAATTAGTTTAGTTATATAAAGAAAAGGGTTGGTGAAAGTTAATGAAGATTTAAATTAAAATATATAATTGTGACAACATAGTTGGTAATTGAAAAGAGTTCAAATTTTAGGATTGAAAGTATACTTACCAATTTAGAATTCAAATTTGAAAGCATAGTTACCAAATTCAAATTTAATTTTTATAAAAAAAATTGGATGAAAAATTTTCAATTTAAAATATATTAGATAATACACATTTAAAATATTTAGATATATGCATTTTCTATGTTGCATGAGTTTCTGGAATGTGGGAACGTTGGGAACTTGGGTACGGGTGTGGGGAACTGCTAGAGGTTTCCCAAAAATTTACAGGAAACGACTAATCAGGAGCAGTAATATTATATAATAAAAAATTGAAAATATAAAAATAAAATTAATATTGAATCAAAATATTCAAATATTAAAATCAATTTAAATATATAAATAATAAACATATAATCTCTTTATATAAAATATATTCTTTGGGTGTCTCTCTATCTCAGTCTCTCCCTTTTATATATATAAAATATTAAAATGTTAAGTTCATTATGACAAATGACGAGTCTTTGAAACAATTTGGCTTTATATATTTTTATAGTTATTCTTAAGAGAAAAAGTAAAGAAACTCTAATGTTTAAGCATTGATTGCCACATAAAATATGCACACACAATCTTCTGCCATATATATACATAAAGAACAAAAGAAATACTCATCATCATGACATCCCAAAGAATGCCCTTACATCAAGGTGCCACACACCTCCTTAACCCATCAAGAGATCGCTACAGTTTCTCAATTAAGGATATCGGTGCTAAGGATGTCTTTGGCCTCTCTTGTTGTGAAGGTTTCAACTTAGGCTCACGTTTTGTGGGAAGTTCAACATATTTCTCTACATGCTTTGTATTCCCCAACCCCAAGCAACGCAGGAACTCCAAAAAAAACAGTCTTTAAAGCTCCTGGAACTTTCCCAAGCTCCATTGCAGCTCCCGCTAAAAAGGGAACGTTCGCATAGAGTTCCAAAGTTCCCAAGAGTGCGAGAACTATTGGAACGGGTTTCCCAACTCTTGGGAGTGGTTCCCATGTAACAGAGTATATTTTCCATCATGTAACATCAATGCTTTCTCCTCATTTTCTTGGATATTCATTTTGAAATTTAAAATTTTTTTAATAATTTTATTTAATATAAACAATTTTAAAACTATAATTCATGAGGAAAAACTTTAAAAATTAAATATTCTACCCCCGATCTCAATGAGGGCTAGGAGAAGGAAAGTGTGGGATTCACACCGTCGTCAATAAGTTATTAAAGGTACAGAGAGTGTGGTGGCATTGCCACTCCCACACAAGCGTCAACATGTGCGAGATGTCAAGGAAATTAAATCATAGAGTGAGAAGGTATTTGACAAATTCATAATTGAAGTTGAGTAGACTTGTTGCAGTTGCAAAATTTGTTTCCTTCGTGGGCTCTTGGCGACATAGGAGTTTCTCTATGGAATTTCATGTAGGTGGTAATGCACTTAGGTTCGAACAGTCAGTCCAGATATGGATTTATGGATTAGTGTAGAGTGCAACCCTCGAATGACTGGGGGGTGGGGTTCACCCTTTTTCCTGCATATTGGGGGTCTAGAGGCCTCCTGACTGAAAACCCTTGCCTGATTTTAAAAATTTCCACTACCGAGGAACTTGGAAAGCTTATGATATGGACACTTCCCATATTTTTATATATGATAGGATAACACCTTTTGTTTCTATCTCCATTCCCATGCAACTTCTGAGAGAGTCAATTTGGGACTAGCTTATGGGTGATATTTCTTATTTTCATGATAAATTCATGCACCATAAAGAAAGGAACCTGTATGAGAATTTAGATGGGTTTTTAAAACTAATATGTGAAGAGAAAATCGAAATGTCCCTTAGAGAGAGGTTTAATTGTTTTCTCTGTTATGTTTATGTTCTTGTAAACCATGTAGGCTCCTTATCTAGACTAATTTTCAAGCTCATCCATCCTAGTCATCTCACCAAACACTTCTTTGCTGATCACATTGCCAGAAG
The DNA here is from genome assembly GCA_031772625.1 of Pinus tabuliformis. NCBI lineage: Eukaryota > Viridiplantae > Streptophyta > Pinopsida > Pinales > Pinaceae > Pinus > Pinus tabuliformis. The sequence continues at coordinate 784,369,734 of CM062816.1, forward strand.
GTCGGATACCCACATCATTGGTACATTTTAAATATCTACCCAACAATAATCATTTAGAGTCCATGGCTTGCCTAGCCACACACTGAGGTCGCACTCCTAATCCAGGTCGGGGGCGAGGCCGAGGCCACGGGAGTGGGAAATCCCGATCCACCGAAGTTCAAGGACCTAAGATGTGAACTCAATCTATCTCAGCAACAACTAGAGCATATTAAACTAGCACCATCCCACAAGCCCTCTAGGTAGTTGATGAATGGATGGAAGATATTGTTAACTAGGTCAACATCAGTGACTAGGGAATCTTGTAGGAGTTGGGTGACATGATTCCAGACCCGGGCAACACCCACGGTCACCACTCTAAGTACCAAATACATTATCTTATATTATGGTTGGTGAAAGCCATGTTAGTGAACGATTTGATGATGAGTATTATAGGCATCTTAGGCCCTGCAGATGAAATTGAGGAAATTCATAAAGAATTTCATTTAATCCAGCACCGGATCCAACAACAAAATTCTTTCCTTGCACACATAGAGAAGCACATTCCATGCTTGCCTAAGACAAAGCTTCTAGAATGCAGTTCCAAAGACTGAACATCAGTTGAATCTTCTGATGATTAGGATGGTCTCTAGATGAGTATGGTTATTTTACTATTTTCAGTTTAGTTTCATGTAGATGACTAGAAAGGAATTTTGGTAAATATGATGTAGGTTTCTGGTTAATAATGGTTATAAAGACTATCTAGTTTATCTTTCTCTATTGGAAAATCTCAAACAATTCAGATTTTGGATGGTCAAAAATGCAATCAGATGGTCAACAGACTTGGTTCCCTCTTGGCAGGTTGAGAGCATCTCGCTCGAGATGATCTTCTAATACCTGCTTATTTTCGACAAGTAATAGAAAGGTTCTACCAAGATTACTAAAAAAAAAAAAAAAAAAAAAACTAAATTTATTTATTGGGGATTCGTCTATGATGTAAACATATTTTAAGAAGTCAATTATTTTCTGTAGAATTTTATCACCTTCATGATTAAGGCTGAAATTCTTTCTTTTATAATTTTATTAGATTCCAAACAAAATTTAATGGAAGACAAAGTAATTGAAGAAGATATATAAAACTCTCATGTGAGGCAAAGCTCAACATGAAGACTGCCTACACTCACAACTTGCTTCAGTTAGCCAGAAAACACATACATTTATATGATTACAAATTAGTTGAGGAGTTTTAACAACCTCCTCATAAATATGATCTAGAACGTAATTACAACATACAATCTTAATAAGACACAACAAATAACTAATAATAAAATATAAAATTCTCTACAATTCTCCATTATTATAAGTCTCCCCTTAATGGAGAAATGTGATTTCTACCACAACTAACTAGCTATAAATAATTCATACTTTTTCTTTGCAAGAGGCTTTGTAAAGATGCTAGATACATTATCACTGATATTACAATAAATTAAATTAATTTCCTTATACTGCATCTTCACAATGGTAATGAGTCTTAATATGTTTTTATCTTTCATGGTACACATGATTTTTGGCAAATTTGATGGAGCTTTGACTATCACACTTGATAATCATTGGTTTTTTTATTATTGTCCGACGCCCTTAAGAATTCGTTGCAAAAAAACTGTGGACACTACACAAAGCATTATATTCTACTTTAGTTGATGATAAATAAACAATTGGTTATTTCTCAATGCTCCATGTCACAATCCCAATTCCAACAGTGAATACATATCATGAAGTTGATCTTCTGTCATCAGGATCAATGGCCAATTTGAATCCGAATAACTTACCTACTCAACAACAAAAGAATCAACATTTTGACTGAATATGCAATATTTGGCATGGTTGTAGTGAGATAGCCAAAACTTCCCACTACCTGATGATACAATGTGTCATCTACCTCTCTTGTTACATCATAATTGTAGAATTTGGATTTTTTCTATAAAGGTATTTACACTACCTTAGATCGATTCATTTTGAAAGTTTTTAGTATCTCTACAGTATATTTACTTTGTGTAACCAAATTATGTCTAGTTTCTCTCCATATCTCAAGACCTAAACAACAATGCAATTCACCAAGGTCTTTCAATTGAAACACTCATGATAGCTACCATTTAACTTCATCAATATGTTTACATGCATTGACTATTATTATAATATCACCAACATATAAGGAAAACAACATGCCCCTTTTGATATGTTTTGATATACATACTAGGATCACTTAAACTTTTCATAAAGCCCTTCTGAAGAAAGAAAGGATCATTATTTTCATACCATGATCTTTGTGCCTATTTCGATCCATATAAAGCTTTCTTTAGCTTACAAAAACAATTTTCTTTGATCCTTTTTAACAAACCCTTCTGGTTGGAAAAGATATACTCTTCTTTTAGTTCCCCATTCAAGAAGGCCACTTCAAGGAAAATACTCTCTAACATAGGTTTTTGTGGAATCCTATATAAAAATAGCAGAAAATTTTGTTTGTAGCTGAGTCCACTAGTAGAGTTGTGTAGGAAGATGTTTTAGCATATTTTTTTGATGGTGCCTCTATAATACACTAACACATCGGTGCGTTATATAATTATACACATCGGTGCTTAATAACATATGGTGCATTGTGACAAACTTATTTTTTTATGAAAATAAAAAAATTATTGTGTGTTAAGTACATAATGCGCATATGTATGCATATTGCTCAATAACACTGGAAAAGGGTTAAATTTAAGAAACTGTCAATCGTAAAAAATTTCCTGAGTCTGATGCTATACTCTAATGATGCCCCCGTGCTAAACCTATATACGAATACTCTGATGAAAAAACTATATGGCACATCATTTTGGGGTTTCTAACTTAAAAATAGTGGTGTCCTTCTTATATTATACGCCTTGATGGTGTTAATTGAACTAAAGGCCCCATTGCTTAATAGAAAATGGTGCACAATTGTAGGGTTATTTTTTATACAAATAAAAACAACAATGCACTACCTAAATAAGGTGCACTATTGTGTATACTATTCAATTGCACCAGACAAGGGTTAAATTTAAAAAAAAATTCCTTGCATAAAATTAACTTTCACCATTTCGGTGCTATACTCACATAAAACACCAGTGCTTTCCATTTTTACGAATACCTCGGTGTGTAAAAAATTGGTACACCATGGAAGGATTTTTAATTTAAAAATATCAGTGCCCTACACATATAATAAGCATCGATGCCATTATAGAATTGTACCTCTCACTACTTGATAGAAAATGGTTCATTGTTTAAGGGTTATCTTTTAACAAAAATATAACGGTGCTCTAAGTAACTCTAGAGAACCCATGCACATACTAATTGGTAACACCAGACTAATGTTAAATTTAAAAAATTTCTGGTTGTAAAATTCATTTTCACCATTCCAGTGCTATACTCCTATGAAGCCCTGGTGCTAATACGTTTTACAAAATACTTAGTGTGTATACAACATGGTGAACCATTGCAAGGGTTTTTTAAAAATAGTAATGTGCTAGGTTAAACCGGAGCACTGGTGCGTATACTACTTGATATCAGTCGACAAAGGTTAAATTTAAAAATGTCTACCGTAAAATTAATTTTCACCATTTCGGTGCTATACTCCAATGAAACATGGGTGTTATTCCTATATTGAAATGCCCCGGTGCATAAAAAACATGGTGCAGTTTTGTAGGGTTTTTAATTGATAAAGTAACAGTATTCTTTGTAAATAATCTACATTGGTGCGTTGGGTATTAGAGCATCTCAAAATAGGGTTAAATAAAAAAAACATACTTACCGTAAAATTCGCTTTTACGATTTGCAGTGTTGTATATCTCTCAAGCATTGATGTTACTCTTACCTTTTCGAAGTGCCTTGCCATAGATGGCTCCCTTGTTTATCATCCTTACATCCGTTGTTCACTACGTGGCTTTCAAATTTTCTGAAAAGATGGTCGAATTTGTTCTTTTCATTTGCATGGAAGCCATGCCTCCCCAACAAGAAAATGTCTAGGTAATATCTATGTTTCTCTCTAATTTATTTTTTTCGTAGAGCAGAATTAAAACTTAAGTAAAAAAATCTATTGTTTTCGATTAAAAATTAGGTTAAAAAATCCATTGTTTTTTATTAAAAATTAGGTAAAAGTATCCATTGTTTTCAATTAAAAATTAGGTAAAAAAATCCATTGCCATGAGTTGAGAGGTATGTTAGAATGCGGGAAAGGTAATTTAGATGTAGAATTTGCAAGGGGAGGCGGGCAATGATTTGGAAAAGTGAAAGAGTATATGATGATTCTGGACCTGTGCTGACAATATTGTCTAGAATTTTAAGGAGCACTATAGGTTTGAGAAAGAGGACAGGAATAGATGAAAAGATCAAATCTCTCATGGGTGACACCAACTGTAAATCCTAAGGAGGAGGTTGTAGTTGATGGTCATGGTCTTCCATTAGTCTATAGGTGATGAACCACACAACACAAAGGCAATTAGAAAGCACCCATGGCTCATTTCCATAAGAGATGTGCCAAATCAATAACGACCGCTTAGTTGCGCTAGAGAAAATGGTTCTTGAATCTCAAAAGCTAATTCAATCTCACATAACCATAATTTAAAGAAAGGTTTAGTTAATTTATGATTATATTAACATTTCTCTTTCTTTTAGAATTGGATATTTAGAATTTTAATTTAATTATTAATAATTATCAGATGAAGAGTAAGATTTAATCTCTACAAAATATTTTATTAGCACATCCATAAATTTAAAGTAAAATGACTAGTAAATGTTCAATCTATAATAAATATATTCACTACATGATACATTTCATGTTGCTAAAATTAAAAAAATCATAAAAACCAATGGCTAATCTTATGTTTGCTAAAATTAAAAAAATCTTGAAAATTAACTAAATTATGAATTTATTTTAAATTATTACTACTATTATTTTAAATTATATAAAAGAATAAAATATACAACATAATTCTTAACCATGGATATTTACCTTTGTTTTACCACGAAGATTCCTAATCTCTAAATAGACTTTGTTACAATATTATGGGCCAATGCCATCACCGATCAATACCACATGTGCAAAAAGTAATTGTTAGCCTAGTATGAAGGCAATGTTGTAGTGCTATAAATGTTCATAAAAATTTACATATTGGCCGAGTTAAAAAATAATAAATAATTAAAAGTAATAAATAATAAAATTGAATTTTATATATTGTAATTTTGTTTTATTAATAAAAGTATGAACACTTTTTTAGATAAAAAATATCATAATATACACTCCATATATATATATATATATATATATATATATATATATATGATGATGATGATGATGATGATGATGGTTAACGTCCACTGAGACCAAATTGGTCTATCGGACCTATACTTTCTTAATTTCTAATTGTCTGGCTCCTTGTCTTTCTTGGCGAGATTGGTGATGTAGCTTTCTTTTTCTTCTCTACAGTCTTCCAACTTTCTTTATCTTGCATCTCCTTCATCTCTTCTGGTTCTTGGGACATTGGTGTCTTAGCTTCGCGATCTATTGTGTTCGTCCTTTTGGAGATAGTCGGAGAAGAGGTTTGGTCTAGGAGATCTGTTTTGCTGTTAAATGAAGATTTATTTTCCGCGTTATTCGAAACCGTATAACTGTCGATGCTTGAGGGGTTGTTAAGTTCACCTTTTTGTTGTTGGGCAGGGCTTTCCCCCTGTTCGTCTTGAGAATTGTTTCTATCTTGCCCGATTGCTTGTGATTCAGAGTTTTCTCGAGAGTATTCTTCTTGGATGACAGTGTAGTGTTCTTTTTGTGCTCCTTCCCACCATGTAGATCTGTGGTGATTTTTTCTAGCAGAATTTCTCTGGGAAGCTTTTGGGCAATTTTTGGCAAGGTGGCCTGTCTCAAAGCAAGATCGACATCTGAAGAGGACACTTTCATAATCGAGTTTCTGGTTCCACACATAGTCTTTACTTGTTAGGTGCATTTCAGCTGGGAATCCGGTGCTGAAGTCCATTTCCACACATATGCGTGCATATGTGGTTTTGACATATTCCTCTGTTTCTGGGCACCTGCAGTAAAATTTCCCAATTGCATTTCCAATGGCTTCTAGCGAAGAGAGATTCCAGAGATGCAAGGGTAGGTTTGGCAATCTCACCCAAACTGGTGCTGAGGTTATGACTGCTGTTGAGGGATCGAATGATGGGTACCATGGCCTCAAGAATAGGCCTGATTTATCCCAAAACCAGGGGCCAGAATCTAGAATACATTGTCTGCTTTCATGGTTTTCAAAATCTACTATAAAGAAACCCCTAGCACAGGGGTAGATATTAATTGCATCAGGAATTAGAGGCTTCCATACCTCTGAGATCCAACTGTGGAGAGCTGTCAGCTGCGGCCAAAAACCATTGAATCGGCATACTAGGGCACTTTCAGAGAACTTCAAAGCCTCATCGAGTGAAGCCTGGACCAGCTGGACAGTGGGAGCTGGGGCTTCACTGACAATATGGGCAGGAGCTTGCCCCGAGGCAGACAGAGAGCCAGCAGCTATTTTCGCGAAGCTGGGAGCCATCTAGAAAATGTTCTCATCAAACGAAGTAACTTTGACTCTACGGAATTAGGGTTTGCCGTAGGGTTGAAGCATACACAGAAGTTCTTAATCTGCCGACGTTCTGAATCTCCGAGCTTCTGGCGAATCGATTCTGTTAAGGGCCGCAGATCCTAGCCTTCAATACACTGTCAAAAAAGCGAGAGTGAGCCGCAGATCTAGTCTTTGCCGCAGATGTCAGATCTAGACGAGCCGCAGAGCCGAAGATATCTGCTCAAACCACAGAGCCGAAGAAATTCTGGGCCGCAGATGGAAAAATAATATAGTTTCACCGTGATCGAAAATAATATAGTTTCACCGTGAGCCGCAGATGGAAAATAATATAGTTTCACCGTGAGCCGCAGATGGAAAATAATATAGACGAGCCGCAGAGCCGCAGATCTAGCCGAAGACTAGCCGCAGAGCCACAGAAGAAACCTGCCGCAGAGCCGCCGCAGAGCCGCAGAATAAACCCGCCGCCGAAGAAACCCGCCGAAGAGAAAGACTAGCCGCAGAGCCGCAGTCGATGAGCCGCCAAGAGAAAACATATAATTAATAAGAAAAAAAACTCGATTATATAACTTTAAATTGATTTTATTATATAACTTAAAATAATATTTTTTGTGACAATCTTTAATTTTAATTTATAAGCACATAAAAATTGAATACTTACAATATAATAACATTTTTAACCACGGATCTTTACCCTCACATTATCATGGACATTATAAACGTGTAAATATGATTTATTACAATACCATGGCTTATCAATAGCAAATTCCCAAAAATCATAACTCAATTTTAATCAAAATATTTTAATTTAATTTAATTTTAACACTCCAACCGAGTGTGGAACAGATGTTGTAATGTTCTTAAACATTTTGAAAAATAAAATAAAACAAAATTATATATATATATATATATATATATATATATATATATATATATATATATATATATATATATATATATACATATACATATACATATACATATATAGCCTATATCCATTTTAACTTTTTATCATTGAGCGACAAACTTTTCCTCAAGTTTTGTACTTGTTGACAGTGTTGGAAATTCATCAACTAAGGGCATCTCCCCGATTAAAAGTCACAATCAAACTTCAACCATTTGGTGTGGGAGTCCTTCTAGAAATAAGTCCCAACTATTGTATGTTCTTAGAGATATGCATTGGCTACAACATTCATCACAAAAGAGTAATACACATATACTTTTTGATTAGAAAGTGAGTATGTATTGTGGAATGTGTTAAGGTTCTTCAATTGAAAGGGAAGAGAATAGTGAGCCTTTTAGAGACAAGTAATAGTTATAATTTGGAAAAGACACATGATCTTATACATATAGATAAATATTTGGACAATCAGCAAATTAGTTCACATAGAAGAAATGCTTGTTAAAACACATATGCCACACTTTTAACAAGATAAGTAGCAAATTCACTGAAGTAATTCAATTCCCTTAGTACAGATGTAAACAACATACATTGCAAAAATTCAAAGAATAGGCTTATAATATTTACGATATATGCATGAAATTGTGCTGACTCAATGAGATTTTGGATGAAGAAAAAGCTCCAAGGTACATCAAGATAGTGAACACCAATAGCCCCAATAGTGGAGCATTAAAGTAATCACTTTCTCCTCCAAAAGAACTATTTTCCTCTCTAATGCCTGGAGGAGGAGCCAAGGTGAAAATTCCTTTACATGAGCAATGAGGGTGTATATATAACAAATGGGGTGATGATTCACCTCCCTTATGACTCTTGGACTATCTTCATGACCATTTGACTTCTGTATGACCTTTCGACTTCCAACATGACTTTTCACATTACATGGATGACCCTTGGACTTCCACTTTACATTATATTTCTCCAACATTGAATTTACATAATCCACAAATGATATGGAAAATGATGACATGACACTTTGACAAGATATAACAAGACATTGATAACAAGGACTGCATGATGACATTACAATTTCAAGGTATTCTTATTGTTTTTGTTGTCTTTGAGTCTTCTTGAGATATAGTGAATGTTCTTCTTCTTCCTCCTTCAACTGGCTTGAAAGTAAGGAGTCTTCAATGTGGCCTTGATTTCTAGCTGTTTTCATAATCTTGTGCCCCTTTGTCTGGGCATGATTGATGAAATTTTGTTTGCAGCTACAAAGGCGTCTTCTAGCAGGGTCTCCTTCTTCATCTCCTTCATCATCATCCTATGATAACATGATAGAATACCTTGGAATAGGACCTGCCCTGGGCGATTTTGAAAGTGCCCCTAGCTACACCCTTTTCTTCAAGCACATACTCGTGAATAAGGTGAAGGGGAGCCATGAAATAATTGCCATTTATCATGATAAAGAAGGGTACCAGACTCTAGGGATTTCCATGTATCTCTCCCTTACTAACAAAAAACGTTTTTACAGTATCTCTAAGCCCATACCAAAAATCAAACCGGTTATCGGTGGAAGTGGTTTGACATTCAATGAAGATGCCCTAAGCTGAGAGGTATCTTAGAATGCATGAAATGTAATCAATATGGGGAGTTTTGGAGGGGAGACGGGCAACGCCAGATGGAAAGAGTATATGATGATTTTGGACCTATGCTGGAAATCATGTCTGGAATTTAAAGGAGCACTACAAATTTCCGGAATAGAAGAGAAGATTGAATCTCTCATGGGAGAAGGTTTTAGTTGATGATAATGGTCTTCCATTAGATTAAAATATGATGAACTACCCAACGCAAAGGAAATTATAAAACACTCATGGCTTAGTTCAGTAAGAGATGTACCAAATCAGTAATAGTCTCTTAGCTGCACCAGAGGAAATGGTTCTTGAATCTCAAAGGCTGATCTGATCTCACATAAACATAATATAAACATAGATTTAGTTAATTTATGATTATGTTAACAAGTCTCCCTTTTTTTTGGGAATTGGCTGTGAAGTTTAATTTAGTTATTAATATTTATGAGTTGAAGGTAGGATTTAACCTCTACAAAGTATTTTACTAGATCATTCATAAATATAAATTAAATGGATGGTAAATGTTCAATCCACAATAAATATATTCACCACATGACACATTTTGTGTTGCTAAAATTAAAAAAATCATAAAAGCTAATGATTAATAAATATGATATACATATTATGTTTATTGAAATTCAAAAAATATTTAAAATTAACTAAATTATGACTTTATTTTAAATTATTATTATTATTATTTTAAATTGTAAAAAAATAAAACATAGAACAAGATTCTTAACCATGGAGATTTAATTCGATTTTACCACGAAGATTCCTAATATGTAAATAACTTTTTTTACAATATCATGGGCTAATGCCATGGTTTATCAATACCACATGCCCAAAAAGCCATAACAATTGTTAGCACAATATGGAGGCAATGTTGTAGTGCTATAAGTGTTTATAAACATTTATATGTTGGCCCAATGTTGTAATAGGATTTGTTACAATACCATGACTTATCAATACCACATGCCCAAAAATCATAACTAAATATATAATCAAAATATTTCAATTTATTTTAAGTTTATAACATTTTTGGGCCTATAGAAACTCTCCAACCCAATAAGGAAGAGATATTACAATGTCCTATCATGTTAGGATATCTAAACATTTTTTTTTGTAAGCTTGGCATGAATAAGTCTTCATCATGTCAAATCACTAGTAAAAAATGATAAAATTAGTGACTAGATGACTAAATTATACTTGTTCCTAGATTATACTTGTTATACTTTAAATTATACTTGTTCCTAGATTTAAACTTTAATATCTAATTATAACTAAGATATTATAACTAAGAATGATAGCAGTGCTTCTTCATCAGTATAAACTTAATCTCACTTGCATGAAAAAGGAGAAACTAGGACATTCGTTCGATTTTATTCATCGCTGAAGTAGTACTGGACGTGATGAAATTGGAGTTCTATATAAGCATACACTTTAACTATCCATTGACAACCAAAAAGGAATACAAAATATAGGAAGCATTGAAGCATTAGTGTGAGTAGGTGCCAATCCATCAAGATAATCTGATTTTTCATTCAATGAAGACAATCCATTTAATAAAACAAGAATGCATAATTATCTTGGAATCTAATGAAAAATAACCAAAAATAATGGCCAGTAACCACTCAATCCATTAATATTCATGTCGGTCTTTCTTTCAAACTATAAAATTTTACATATTTAAATCAATAACATACAGTTCTGGCATTCATTAAAAATTATGATAGTTAACCATCCAAGTCAGTAATTTTCAGGTCTAACCTTCTAGTGCTCACAGAGGCTTCGCTTTGGTAGCCTCCAAAATGCTTAGAGAGCTAATTACGGGTAGTTCAGCAATTTTGAGTGGAGAGAAGCCTGATTTCTCAAACAATCTCCTCCACTGTTGCTCGTTCCGATCCTTTGCTCCGCCCACTTCGGCCATCAGATCACAAATCATCCGTACTTCCTGACTTGGGCTTGGCTTCTCAGACATCACTGCTTCTACCACTATGACTTTACCGTTATCAGTCAAAGCCTTGTGACAATTCTCAAGGATTTTTGCACATTGATCATCATCCCAGTGATGAAGTACTTGCTGCAAATTCAGTCAAATAACACTAAATCTAAGACCAAACCTAGACCAGGCTAGCCCTGATGGAATCCAATCAAATCTGATATGATTCTAAAAGCAAAATGAAGAGCAAAATTATTCATAGCAATTAATTATTCAATCAATTACCTTGATAAAAACGACATCGGCAGATGGTATGCTCTCAAACATGTCGCCACGCACGTGCTCTACACCTGCAACGAAAGTTAAAAGAAAAGACATACCATACAGTAATTAATCCAATCAACATGGAAAATTGCAGTGAATTTATGAATCAAACCCCAAACCAACCTGAAATCAATGGGGCAGTTTCAATCACATGTGGAAGATCAAAGTTAATCCCACGGATGTGGGGATGAAGCTCCACGATCCGAGCTATGGCCGCTCCACGTCCTCCACCCACATCCACAACTTTCAGCTTCTCACCCGGCTTTAACCCCTTGTAACAACCCAAAAACTGTCTCATTATAACATTCGTAAACGATTCGAAGCCTTTCATAAGCAGGGTCCTGGTGTGGGGATTTCCCTTGGCATAGGACCCGCCGTGGGTGATTTGGAAAGCGCCCCCAGCTACACCGTTTTCCTGAAGCACATACTCATGAATATGGTGAAGAGGAGCCATCATAGACTCGTCATTTAGCATGAGAAAGTAGGGTACCAGGCTCCAGGGATTTTCATTTTTCTCACCCTGACTAACGAAAAACGTTTTTGCAGTATCGGTAAGCCCATACCGAAAATCGAACGGGTTATCAGTGGAAGTGGTTTGAGATTCAATGAAGATGCCCTGAGTTGAGAGGTATCTTACAATGCGGGAAAGGTAATCGAGATGGGGAGTTTGCGAGGGGAGGCGGGCAGCGATTTCGCGGAGCGAAAGAGTATATGATGATTCTGGACCTGCGGTGGCAATAATGTCTGGAATTTTGAGGAGCACTACAGATTTGAGAAAGAGGGCAGGAATGGGAGAGAAGATCAAATCTCTCATGGGTGACATCAACTGTAAATCCTGAGCAGGAGACTGTGGTTGACGGTTATGGTCTTCCATTAGATTAAAAGGCGATGAACCACCCAACGCAAAGGCAATTAGAAAACAGCCGTGGCTCAGTTCACTGAGAGATGTACCAAATCAGTAACGACCGCTTAGCTGCAGCAGAGGAAATGGTTCTTGAATCTCGAAGGCTACTCTGACCTCGCATAGCCATAATATAAAGATATATCAAGATATATTTAGTTAATTTATGATTATGTTAACAGGTTTTTTTTTATTTTGGGATGAAGTTTAGTTTTATTATTAATAATTACTATAATATTTAATTTTTATAAAATATTTTATTAACATATTTATAAATATAAATTAAATGGTTGGTAAATATTCAATTGATAATAAATATGTTTATTACAGGTTACATTTTATGTTGCTATAATTAAAAAAAATCATAAAAATAAATGGTAAAAGTAATGAGTAATAAATTTAAAAACACTTTTTAATACATCTTATGTTTGTTAAAATTGAAAAAATATGACTTTTAAATTATTATTATTATTTTAAACTATAAAAAAAATAAAACATAGAATAAGAATTTTAATCATGGAAATCTACTTTGAGTTTACAACAAAGATTCCTAATATGTAAATAAGTTCTTTTACAATATTATGGACCATTGCCATGGCTTATCAATACCACATGCCCAAAAAAATATAACATTTATTAGCTTAATATGGAGACAATATTGTAATGCTATAAATGTTTATAAACATTTACATGTTGATTCAATTAAAAAATCATAAATAATAAATAATAAAATTCAATTTATTAGACAAAAAGATCTCAAGTAATAATTTTCACAAAAAAATCACAAGTAATAATTTTCAGACAAAAAAATATCAGAATATACATTTCACATTATAATACATATAAAATATAAATAGTAATTATAAGTTAAATTCCATTTTTATATAACTTAAAATAATGAATCTTTGATAATATTTAAATTTTAATTTATAGACACATAAAACTAATGCTTATAATAAATTTGCAATATAATAAATTTTTTAATTATGGATCTTTATCTTTATATTATCATGATATTATTAACTTGTAAATAAGATTTGTTACAATACCATAACTTATCAAAACCACATACCCAGAAATTATAATTTAATTTATAATCAAAATATTTTTTTATAATTTAATTTTATGACATTTTTTTTTGTATCTATGACCAAATGCTGCAGAAATATAATGTATTATCTTTTGATTCCATCAGATTATATAAAAACAAAAAATAAAATTATATATACCTGTTAAATCTGAATTAAAATTTAAAATCAATATACGAATAATATGAATATCTTACAACATCATTACACGCATATAAACATAGTAGTGAAGAACTGAAGCCTCGTTGGAGTATTTAAAGTGAAGTAGGTTAAATCAAAAGAGTGGTTTTTCACAGTCAGACTTTCTACAGTAAATGGTGAGAGTCCAACGAAAGAATCCATGAACCCAAAACCAATAATCAGAAAATAGGGTAACTCGCGTCAATCTAGTACCCAACAACCGTTGATTAATGCAGCTAGTGAATAGTGATATCCCACTAAATTGAAACCAACGACCAAGAGCTCAATTAGAGTGAATAATTTATTCATTCGTATCGGCCACTCTAAAGTATTCATTCGTTGATAAATAATTTATTCTATAACTTACATTAAACTTAGATAAATATTAAGCACTAATATTATTATAAATATATATGATAACAATGTGTTCTGTTTTCAAGTTAGGTAATAAAAGGATCTTGACCATGAAAAGATTTGATATTAATATTAATATGTATAATAACAAAACACATGGTTTTCCATTTTCCAAGTTACACAATAAAAGGATTTTGACAATGAAAAGATTTAAAACAAGATTTAAGGTCTCTATCAAATATTAAAAAAACCAAATTTAAAAAAAAAACCAAATTTAAAAAAAAAAATCTGTCAAACAAGATTTAAGATTTCTATTAGATATTAAAAAAATCAAATCTTTTGAACTGTGAACTTTATCTCAAATACTTGATATATCTGAATAAAAATGAATAAATATTTTACACTATAATAAACGCGTTAATTTGGATAATTTATTCTATAACTTATATTAAACATAGATAAATATTAAGCGCTAATATTAATATATCTATATATGATAACAAAAACAGACGGTCGTTTTCCAAGTTAGGTAACAAAAGGATCGTGGCAATCGCGGAGAAAATTTATAAGCTCTTGGGTTGAATAAGCGACTGCTGTCGTTATGTGACATGAGAATATATATATATTTTGGAGTGGAATAAGTTGGTTGTTGATGTTTGATATGAGAATATGTATATGTGTGGATGGATTGCGTGAATTTGTGTACGTATGATGAGGAAGATTATAGCCGTATCAAAGGTTTTTTTTTTCAGTTTTTGGATGTTTAGATTTTTGTGTTGCAATGACATATTATTTATTTTTTAAGTATATAATTTGGTTTAAAAAATAATGGAAATTTCAATATGATTTTGAAAAAATTTGACAGAAATTTTGGAAATACTGGTTCGTTTGTTAAATTTTAGGATTTTTTTTGATGGTGCTGAGTCCATTTCCACTATAAAAAAAAATGGAAATTTCAGTGTGATTTTAAGAAAGCTTGGCAGAAATTTTGGAAATATCTGTTACATCTATGAGACTTTAGCATTTTCTTGATGGTGCTGAAACCATTTCCACCATAATAAAAATCCTATTCAAACCACCATAAAAAAAATCCTATCAAAACATTACAAGAATTAGATTTCTAGAAAATTTTACTTAATTGACTAGTATTGGTCATCTATCAAACTATAATTGAAACAATTCAAATTATGGTTAGTTTTGTTATATAAATAAAAGGGTTGGTGAAAGTTAATGAAGATTTAAATTAAAAAATATAATTGTGACAACATAGTTGGTAATTGAAAAGAGTTCAAATTTTAGGATTGAAAGTATACTTACCAATTTAGAATTCAAATTTGAAAGCATGGTTACCAAATTCAAATTTAATTTTTATATAAAAATTTGGATGAAAAATTTTCAATTTAAAATATATTAGATAATACACATTTAAAATATTTAGATATATGTATTTTCTATGTTGCATGAGTTTCTCGAATGTGGGAACTTTGGGAACTTGGGTACGAAACGGCTAGAGGTTTCCCAAAAATTTACAGGAAACAGCTAATCAGGAGTGGTAATATTATATAATAAAAAATTTAAAATATAAAACTAAAATAAATATTGAATCAAAATATTCAAATATTAAAATCAATTTAA
This sequence comes from Pinus tabuliformis, assembly GCA_031772625.1. Taxonomy (NCBI): domain Eukaryota; kingdom Viridiplantae; phylum Streptophyta; class Pinopsida; order Pinales; family Pinaceae; genus Pinus; species Pinus tabuliformis. Next base: position 784,385,289 of record CM062816.1, read on the forward strand.
ATATATAAATAATAAACATATAATCTCTCTTATATAAAATATATTCTTTGGGTGTCTTTCTATCTCAGTCTCTCCCTTTTATATATATAAAATATTAAAATGTTAAGTTCATTATGACAAATGACGAGTCTTTGAAACAATCTGGCTTTATATGTTTTTATAGTTATTTTTAAGAGAAAAAGTAAAGAAACTCTAATGTTTAAGCATTGATTGCCACATAAAATATGCACACACAATCGTCTGCCATATACATACATAAAGAACAAAAGAAATGCTCATCATCATGACATCCCAAAGAATGCCCTTACATCAAGGTGCCACACACCTCCTTAACCCATCAAGAGATCGCTCCAGTTTCTCAATTAAGGATATCGGTGCTAAGGATGTCTTTGGCCTTTCTTGTTGTGAAGGTTTCAACTTAGGCTCACGTTTTGTGGGAAGTTCAACATATTTCTCTACATGCTTTGTATTCCCCAACCTCAAGCAACGCATGAACTCCAAAAAAAACAGTCTTTAAAGCTCCTGGAAATTTCCGAAGCTTCCATTGTAGCTCCCACTGAAAAGGGAACGTTCCCATAGAGTTCCAAAGTTCCCAAGAGCGCGAGAACTATTGGAACGGGTTTCCCAAATCTTGGGAGCGGTTCCCATGTAACAGAGTATATTTTCCATCATGTAACATCAATGCTTTCTCCTCATTTTCTTGGATATTCATTTTGAAATTTAAATAATTTTTAATCATTTTATTTAATATAAACAATTTTAAAACTATAATTCATGAGGAAAAACTTTTAAAATTAAATATTCTACCCCCGATCTCAATGAGAGCTGGGAGAAGGAAAGTGTGGGATTCACACCATCGTCAATAAGTTATTAAAGGTACAGAGAGGGTGGTGGCATTGCCACTCCCACACAAGCCTCAACATGTGTGAGATGTTAAGGAAATTAAATCATAGAGTGAGAAGGTATTTGGCGAATTCATAATTGAAGTTGAGTAGACTTGCTGCAGTTGCAAAATTTGTTTCCTTCGTGGGCTGTTGGCGACATAGGAGTTTCTCTATGGAAGTTCATGGAGGTGGTAATGCATCTAGGTTTGAATAGTCGGTCCAGATATGGATTTATGAATTAGTGTAGAGTGCAACCCTCGAATGACTGGGGGGTTGGGGCTCACCCATTTTCCTGCATATTGGGGGTCTAGAGGCCTCCTTAATGAAAACCCTTGCCTGATTTTAAAATTTTCCACTACCGAGGAACTTGGAAAGCTTATGATATGGACACTTCCCAGATTTTTATATATGATAGGATAACACCTTTTGTTTCTATCTCCATTCCCATGCAACTTCTGAGAGAGTCAATTTGGGACTAGCTTATCGGTGATATTTCTTATTTTCATGATAAATTCATGCACCATAAAGAAAGCAACCTGTATGAGAATTTAGATGGGTTTTTAAAACTAATATGTGAAGAGAACGTGGAAATGTCCCTTAGAGAGAGGTTTAATGGTTTTCTCTGTTATGTTTATGTTCTTGTAAACCATGTAAGCTCCTTATCTAGACTAATTTTCAAGCTCATCCATCCTAGTCATCTCACCAAACACTTCTCTGCTGACCACATTGCCAGAAGGTCGGATACCCACATCATTGGTACATTTTAAATATCTACCCAACAATAGTCATTTAGAGTTCATGGCTCGCCTAGCCACACACTGAGGTCGAACTCCTAATCCAGGTCGGGGGCGTGGCCGAGGCCACGGGAGTGGGAAATCGCGATCCACCGAAGTTCAAGGACCTAAGACGTCAACTCAATCTATCTCAGCAACAACTAGAGCATATTAAACTAGCATCATGCCACAAGCCCTCTAGATAGTTGATGAATGGATGGAAGATATTGTTAACTAGGTCAACATCAGTGACTAGGGAATCTTGTAGGAATTGGGTGACATGATTCCAGACCCGGGCCACACCCATGGTCACCACTCTAAGTACCAAATATATTATCTTATATTATGGTTGGTGAAAGCCATGTTAGTGAAGGGTTTGATGATGAGTATTATAGGCATCTCAGGCCCTGCAGATGAAATTGAGGAAATTCATAAAGAATTCCATTTAATCCAGCACCAGATCCAACAACAAAATTCTTTCCTTACACACATAGAGAAGCACATTTCATGCTTGCCTAAGACAAAGCTTCTAGAATGCAGTTCCAAAGACTGAACATCAGTTGAATCTTCTGATGATTAGGATGGTCTCTAGATGAGTATGGTTATTTTACTATTTTAGTTTAGTTTCGTGTAGATGATTAGAAAGGAATTTTGGTACATATGATGTAGGTTTCTGGTTAATAATGGTTATAAAGATTATCTAATTTATCTCGCTCTATTGGAAACTCTCAAACAATTCAGATTTTGGATGGTCTAAAATGCAATGAGATGGTCAACAGACTTGGTTCCCTCTTGGCAGGTTGAGAGCATCTCGCTCGAGATGATCTTCTAATACCTGCTTATTTTCGACAAGTAATAGAAAGGTTCTACCAAGATTACAAAAAAAACATAATCTAAATTTATTTATTGGGGATTCGTCTATGATGTAAACATATTTTAAGAAATCAATTATTTTCTATAGAATTTTATCACCTTCATGATTAAGGCTCAAATTCTTTCTTTTATAATTTTATTAGATTTCACACAAAATTTAATGGAAGACAAAGTAATTGAAGAAGATATATACAACTCTCATGTGAGGCAAAGCTCAACATGAAGACTGCCTACACACAACTTGCTTCATTTAGCCAGAAAACACATATATTTATATGATTACAAATTAGTTGAGGAGTTTGAACAACCTCCTCATAAATATGATCTAGAACGTAATTACAACATACAATCTTAATAAGACACAACAAATAACTAATAATAAAATATAAAATTCTCTACAATTCTCCATTATTATAAGTCTCCCCTTAATGGAGAAATGTGTTTTCTACCACAACTAACTAGCTATAAATAATTCATACTTTTTCTTTGCAAGAGGCTTTGTAAAGATGCCAGATACATTATCAATTATATTACAATAAATTAAATTAATTTCCTTATACTGCATCTTCACAATGGTAATGAGTCTTAACATGTTTTTATCTTTCACGGTACACATGATTTTTGGCCAATTTGATGGAGCTTTGACTATCACACTTGATAATCATTGGTTTTTTTATTATTGTCTGACGCCCTTAAGAATTCGTTGCAAAAAAACTGTGGACACTACACAAAGCATTATATTCTACTTTAGTTGATGATAAATAAACAATTGGTTATTTCTCAGTGCTCCATGTCACAATCCCAATTCCAACAGTGAATAGATATCATGAAGTTGATCTTCTGTCATCAGGATCAATGGCCAATTTGAATCCGAATAACTTACCTACTCAACAACAAAAGCATTAGTATATTTAATACCATAATTAACAATATCCTTAAGATATTGAAGGGCCTTATTTTCTTCTTTTACATGGCTTTCAAGAGGCTTGGCCATCAACTGACTCAACATGTTGACTGAATATGCAATATTTGGCATGGTTGTAGTGAGATAGCCAAAACTTCCCACTACATGATGATACAATGCGTCATCTACCTCTCTTGTTACATCATCATTGTAGAATTTGAATTTTTTTCTCTAAAGGTATTTACACTACCTTAGATCAATTCAGTTTGAACGTTTTTAGTATCTCTACGGTATATTTACTTTGTGTAACCAAATTATGTCTAGTTTCTCTCCATATCTCAAGACCTAAACAACAATGCAATTCACCAAGGTATTTCAATTGAAACACCCGTGATAGCTACCATTTAACTTCATCAATATGTTTACATGCATTGACTATTATTATAATATCACAAACATATAAGGAAAACAACATCCCCCTTTTGATATGTTTTGATATACATACTAGGATCACTTAAACTTTTCATAAAGCCCTTCTGAAGAAAGAAAGGATCATTATTTTCATACCATGATCTTTGTGCCTATTTCGATCCATATAAAGGTTTCTTTAACTTACAAAAACAATTTTCTTGATCCTTTTTAACAAACCCTTCTGGTTGGAAAAGATATACTCTTCTTTTAGTTCCCCATTCAAGAAGGCCACTTCAAGGAAAATACTCTCTAACAGAGGTTTTTGTGGAATCCTATATAAAAATAGCAGAAAATTTTGTTTGTAGCTGAGTCCGCTAGCAGAGTTGTGCAGGAAGATGTTTTAGCATATTTTTTTAATGGTGCCTCTATAATACACTAACACATCGGTGCATTATATAATTATACACATCGGTGCTTAATAACATATGGTGCATTGTGACAAAGTTATTTTTTTATGAAAAAAAAAAATGATTGTGTGCTAAGTACATAATGCGCATATGTATGCATATTGGTCGATAACACTGGAAAAGGGTTAAATTTAAGAAATTGTCAGTGGTAAAAAATTTCCTGAGTCTGATGCTATACTCTAACGATGCCCCCATGATAAACCTATATACGAATACTCTGATGAAAAAACTATATGATACACCGTTTTGGGGTTTCTAACTTAAAAATAGTGGGGTCCTTCTTATATTATACGCCTTGATGGTGTTAATTGAACTAAAGGCCCCAGTGCTTAATAGAAAATGGTGCACAATTGTAGGGTTATTTTTTATACAAATAAAAACAACAATGCACTACCTACATAAGGTGCACTAATGTGTATACTATTCAATTGCACCAAACAAGGGTTAAATTTAAAAAAAAAATCCTTGCATAAAATTAACTTTCACCATTTCGATGCTATACTCACATAAAACACCAGTGCTTTCCATTTTTACGAATACCTCGGTGTGTAAAAAGTTGGTACACCATGGAAGGATTTTTAATTTAAAAATATCAGGGCCCTACACATATAATAAGCATCGATTCCATTATAGAAATGTACCTCTCACTACTTGATAGATAATGGTTCATTGTTTAAGGGTCATCTTTTAACAAAAATATAATGGTGCTCTAAGTAACTCTAGAGAACTCATGTGCATACTAATTGGTAACACCAAACTAATGTTAAATTTAAAAAAATTCTGGTTGTAAAATTCATTTTCACCATTCCAGTGCTATACTCTCATGAAGCCCTGGTGCTAATACGTTTTACAAAATCCTTAGTGTGTATACAACATGGTGAACCATTGCAAGGGTTTTTTAAAAATAGTAGTGTGCTAGGTTAAATCGGAGCACTGGTGCGTATACTACTTGATATCACTAGAAAAAGGTTAAATTTAAAAAATGTCTACCGTAAAATCAATGATAAATCAACTTGTCTCGGATGGGGTTTTCACCTTAGAAATTGTGCGCATTTGTGTTCTTTTTGTTTACTTCTATCATTGTACAAACACTAATAATATGTGAAGATTAATTAGTGCTCTGAAAGATTAATAATAATACTAATTGAAAGGAATATTGATTCAACCCCCTCTCAGTATTTCCAACAACTGAAAATTACTCCAACTATGTTACTGCCTATCCACCTTCATCGAAATTGCCTCCATCGGTCCTCTCATGAAGCACACCTATGTTGTTGGCCTCCATTGCCTTAAATCCCATAAGTTGTTATTGGCCTCCATCCCTCTGCTTCCTGAAGAACCCATCAATAGCGTAAAGATGGACCCCTAATCCTTTACATTTTTTACTAGCGCCTCGTATTGAAAATTTTAAGACAAAAGATTTGTTTTGTCTTAAAATCCCCCACCATGTAGTAGTGTCGAATGCAATGACATACAAGTTGTCTCTAATCGCATCAGTAGAGATCTAGGGGACAAAAGAGGAATTGATGTATGAGAAATCTTGCGAGGAAAAGTTGTCACATTCTTCAGAGTTAGCTACCCTTGCAAAATTAAGAGCCCAACAAATCATTGTATTTAATATATTAGATAACGTGAATGGAAAGTGAAATAATAGCCTTGGTATAGGCACGGGTGAGTAGTAGTCTGCAAGTTGGTAGTCTTAGGGTGCACTGTGAGAGTCAATGTTGTAGTTGTTAGATAATATTTTCTTAAATTGATATGTTTTTGTCTTAATTGTTAATTGTCTTAAATGAGTTTTGTCTTAAGTGACCATTGTGTGAAATATGAAGTTTTGTCTTAAAATAGTTTTGTCTCAAACTGTTTTTGTCCTAAATATAAAGCTTTTGTCTTAAAGTGCTTTTGTCTTAAATATAAAGTTGTTTTAAAATATTTTTGCTTTAAACTATTTTTGTTTTAAATTTAAAGTTTTGTCTTAAAATATGTTTTTGTTTTAAATTTAAAATTTTGTCTTAAAATATTTTTGTCTTAAACTATTTTGTCTTAAATATAAAGTTTTGCCTCTAATTATTTTTATCTTAAACTTTGTATTTAATACCATTCAAATAAAATAAAAAATAACTTTTTAGAAGATAGGAAAATTTTTACCCAAAAAATACTCAACTGTTATTACTTGCAAAAAGAACTGCAAGCCTAATTGAAATCACATTTGGATATTAAAATGCAACTATGAGATTTTTCACCTAAACACTCACATCTGAATTTTAAACGCAGTTATGAGATTTTTAAGGTAAATAAACATTGACATTTTTCCTGCGCGATGAAGTGTGAAGTTGAACATCATGCTTCTCTCATTGAACCTGAATTTTTAAAGTTGGTACGGTAACTTAGCTGCTTTTCAACGATAACAAAAGTTGGTTAAGTTTCACGTATAGATGAGTGCCACCAAATTCGGTGGTGTCCATGCCTGACACAAAAGTCACATAGTTTAATTCCAGTGGATGAGAGATGCTGTATAAAATAGGTTATACAGCCTTTTTAAAAATTAAAAAAGAAATTTCGCGTGATGAAAAAGAAGTCCATTTCAATTTTTATTCTTTTACAAGAGCTCAGATATTAGGTGATAGATTTGACAGAAAATTTATATGGTTTTAATCGCGTTGATGAGGTCTATTGTATAAAATAGGTTATACATACCTTTTTATTAAGAGTAAAGAAGTAATTCCGCATCTTCCGTACAGTGCAATGAAAAAAAAGTCCACCTCAAAATACATTTTTAAATAGCTGTAATGCCATGTTTAAAATCAATTTGATATATGGTGTTTTGAAATGTGGCCACTAATTTGTAAACATGGTGCGTACAAATTGAAAAACCTCTTATAAATTTCCTTTTACACACTGAAACATATTCACATTAAATTAATGAATCCAGTAAAATGTCTTGATTATTTTTGGGTTAATGCAATCGATTTAGCCGATAGATTGATGTTTGCACGCCTAAGAATAAAGTAAGTAATGTCCGGATTGAAAGAAAGACTTCTACATTACAGTAATGAGTTTAATAATGAGTTTATTGATAAATGGCAATATATATTACGTATACAGTGTTAAATTTGGAAGCATGATTCAAAGATTAGGACATACCGGTCATATCGGATTATATTTTATAATGAGTTTATTGATAAATGGCAATATATATATTAGATATAGTCTTATATTTGGAAAGATGATTTAAACATTAGGACATACGGTGATATTGGATTTTATTTTATAATATATAATAGTTATTGATATTTTAATATAAAGTTATTTTTACTAATTTATTCTATAGTTTAATATAAGTAATTATTAAGTGGCTAATGTCAACATTAATATTAATATTGTGCAGTTCTTTCCAATTTAATATAGTAAAGATGTTGTAATGTCATGTTTAAAATTGGCACTAAGTCAAATTACATAAAAATGAAATTAAATAAAAAAATTAATGTAATATAAACATTTAGCTTGCTCAAAATAAAATATACTATAATATAAAAAAATAAAAAAAATTTATAAACATAAAATTATAATAAAAATATAAATGGTTATAGTACTAACCCATGGTATTGAGAAACTATAATATTGATTTGGAATGTAATTTAAAGAGAAATTAAATTAACTTAGATCTATCAAAAATCCACAAATATTAAATCTATAAAAAAAAAAATCCGTAACAATAACAATAAAATGATTAAAATTATTAAGTTAAATAAGCCACAGGTATCGATAATTGACTAGAAAATTTATATATATTACGACTTTGTATAAATACCATTAGTGAAAATCCTAGTAATATGAAAGCATTTATGTAGTGTTTTCTTATTTGATCGATCAACCATCTAAATAAAAACCTGACTAGGGTAAAAATATCAGTGTTAAAATCGGCGAGCATGGAACTAGGGTTTTTCCTGCATGTCAATGAGTTTCTGGATTTGGCAGCCATTACCGGTTCCTTGGAGGGCCTGAAGAGTAGACATGAAGACCCCCGTTCATGGAGGCAAGGACTCGGCTAGGCCTTCGCAGCTACTCCTCCCGACTTACCCCATGGGCTCCCCATAGTCTGCTCCCCCAGGATGTACAGGTGTAGCTACTTGCTGACTCAGGTGGTTTCGGTTCCCCGATGACTGTGGCAAACTTCTAACTTCGAACGGTTTTGAACTGAGGAGGTGGACCCAGCTTGGGTATTTCTCGGCAACTGCATAGGTACTCGGGCTCATTTATTTTTTTCCCAATGCTAGCTGCAAGGGGATTTGCGGTGAGCCTAAGGTGTCTTTAGTGTTTTGGGAATGGTTTCTGGTGGGATGCTCTACCTGTTTTGGAAACTTGTTTTCTGGGATGTTGGCTCCTTCGTCCTCCATGTGGTTACTGCTTCCGTGAAATCTGTGGCTGCAAACAGCCTGAACCAATGCCCTTCCATGCGCATTCCAAGGTCTCCCATGAAGCTGCTGATTTGTTTGTGCTGGGTAAAGGGGTTTTGAGAATACACCTACTCTGACAGGCCCAATATGCTCTATTCGGTCCGATCATTGGTGATGTTCGATCTTCCCCATGATGCGCAGTTGGTCTCTGCCATTAAAGGGGAAGCTGGCTCATAAAACTAGATTTATGATATTCAACCGACACCCACCATTGTTCACAACCTAAGATTAAGGGGGGGGGGGGGCAGGGACTGTCAAACATCTTGCTATGGATGGAAAGAGTTCCATGAGAAATACAATGAAATACTCAGAAGAAAAAACAAACCAAATGAATGGAGGCCCCTCATTCAAAAATATTCTGCAAGGGAAAAGAAGAGACTATGTTGAACAGATGGGACCTAGGAACCAGGTAAGCTCAAACTGTTTCCAATTTTTTTTAAAAACTCCTGCTGGGTCTTCAGGTTTACTTTGGGTAAAAAATACAGACAAAGTATTAGATCTGAAGCAAAGCATCATGGGGAAATACAGATGCCCTGTCCATTCACAGAACTTGATCTTTGAAGGAAAAATACTACAAGACCACCAGCCCTTGACAGAGTATCACATCCAAGTTGATTCCACCATTACACTCAACCTGAGATTATGCGGTGGGGCTACCCAAGGGCAAAACAGTTTGGGAGGCAACACCCAGATAGGCTCAAGATCAAAAAAGAAGCACGTAAATAGGGGACTACCATTCAAGAACATTCTGTAGGGGAAAAAGATAGCCTTAGAACCATCCAATCAGGTAGGAAATGCTCCAAGCCCACACATAGTGGATCAGCTAAACTACACCCCAGAATTAAACATAGATATGCCAGAAACTAATGATAAATGCACCTCTTATGAATCCCTGACAATTATTTGTCGTTTTAATTGCTTCTAGCCTAAACCAGTAAAGCTGCTCCACTAGATTTTAACAAACTGGTCATTAGAATGTGATATTCATCTCTGCTCAAAAGGTTTCTTTATTGTAAAATTCCCAACTCTTGAAGCTAGAGACGAAATTTTACAGGAAGGACCATGGTTCTGGGGCTCAGCTGGCCTATTCACCACTCCCTGGTTCCCTGAATTTGATGAAAGCACCATGGTTGTCTCCAAAATACATGTTTGGGTCCGAATGCACAATCTCCCCCTTCATTTCTAGGAGGATTGAGTTCTAGCTGGAATTGGCAACAATTTTGGGCAATTCATAAATACGGACTCCCAAAGAATAGAGGAAATGGTTTTCACTTATGCACGCATATGTGTTGAGGTAGACCTCAGTAAAGGCCTTTTGGACAGCATCTGACTAATCCAAAATAAGCGGATCTAGACACAGATTTTGGATTATGAGAACGCAGCTTTTAGATGTAGGAATTGTAGACAAATAGGGCATTTACACAACTTGTGTCCAGAAGCTATAAAGGATACTCGAAGGAAAAGGAATTTATGGAAAAAGCCCAAAGTATGGCAATATCCCCCACTAGAACTTGAAGAGGAGGAGGATGAAGCTGGAGATGAACCATCCGCACAAGGGAAAATTCAGAATCCAATGGAACCTGAAACACAAGGGGAACCCCACAAAACCCAATAGAAGCTCGGAATCACAGGGTGCAGGCCGACTTGATCCCTGACGAGGGGGACATTAGTGGGAATAAGTGCATTCAATCATCAGATAATTCAAACTCAGACAAGGACAACGCCAAAATTGATGCAGGGAATCATCTTTCTCTTGTGTCTTCAGTGCCCTCCCAAGGGTAATGGCGAAGGGTTGAGAAAAAGAAGGGGTGAAAAGTTTAGGTTTTTCCCATCATGTATGTTATCTTGAATTTTTCTGCTTGTATCTATTTATCATTTGGTCTCTGACTTGATGATGTGGCATTTTAGTGTTGGAAATAATACTGAGAGGGGGGGGTGAATCAGTATTATCAGATCAGATAAAACTTTTCAATTTCATACTCAGAAACATATACGCGACTTCAGTTAAGTGAACCCGCGTGTACACGCGATTGTGTCTAATGCAATTAGCGTATATCCAGAGATCTTATGATTCAGTTAATCTTATCTTCAGTAAATGCATCAGAACATTATTAAGCATATTAACAGTAAACAGGTGCAGTATAACAGAACAGATCATCACACAAATGCCACACACATGAACACCATGATATAAGGTGGAAACCCAATGTGGGTGAAAACCACCTGCTGCAATTTGTCTCTTTCTTCTTTAATGAGAACTTCTTTTACAATGTACTGGTGCAGTCCTTTACCAGCACGCAGGCTACAACCTGTAGAGGGCTACAACCCTCTTAGCTCTTGTACTAGCCGATCCATTTACTAGTACGTAGGTGCCTACCTACAGAATGCTTCTTTACTCGTTTTCCAGCTGCTAGTGGAAGGAGCTACAACCCCTGGCTCTTGTACTGGCTGATATGTTTACCAGTATGTAGGTGCCGGCCTACGATCTACCCGGGACCACGTTTCATACATTTTCATACTAGATCCATAAGACAATCATCATTGTAGTACAACCTGCATCATCAATCACTGAAACACCCAATTCTGAATCACTGTAACCCTGTCAACAATAACCAGACAATCATAGCAACAACCAGATCCAGCTCCATATTCAAATATCATACTTCACATTGTATACGCTACTTGGATGACCCCAACCTGCGTGTATACGCTCTTTTACCAAAACCAACTCGCGTACAGATCTATAAATTCAACCTTAAAACCCTGCAGCTATATCAGACATCAAAGCATACCCAGATCATAATAATAAACATGCGTCAGTAGATCTAGTCTATCCAGAGTCAAACCATATGAAGATAATCATTCCAAGCCTTGAGATCTCGTTCCATCATTCATCATCCTCCACATGGGTGAAACCTTGGTTCAGATCACCAACCCATAACCAGCACTTGGATCACACACTTTCTCAGATCTTCATCACTCACACTTGCACTCTTTGGCCTAGTGATCTTCTCCTTATATAGCCTTAGGCCTTGCTCAATACCAAGAGCCAAAACCATAGTAACACAATACCATCAACCTCAAAACTAGGGATCAACACGTCCGTCGAGACGCCATGGTCCAAAACCATAGGCACAACTTCCAAGGACTAACTGCCACTGACCAAAGGTACGTTTTCACATGTACGCGCTTTTACTGAAGCCAACCTGCGTGTACACGCTGATTCTCCTTGCTGAACCTGCGTATATATCTTTCTTGTCCTGCTGTACTGAGATCTGTCCACTAGTTAAGTTGTCATCACCTGTACCAGTCTCTGAGCACTTGTACCAACCTCTGAGTGAGTTGCCATCAAGGACAACACTTGAATCATAATGCCAACATTTAGTCAGTTCAACATGTAATTTTTTTTCATTAACATAATTACTCCTTTTCCTTGGAAAAAAAACCTGACTAGAAAATTTATATATATAGTATGACGAATGGACCCCGCGAATTTGTATATGTATTATCGGTAAGAATCCTAGTGGTATGGCAACATTTTTGCAGTGTTTTTTTATTTGATCGATCAACCATCTAAATACAAAGTAACATACAAATTGTAGTTGGAAAAATCTAAATTATAATTATAATTAGATTAGTTACACTTTGGTAAAATTTTATAATTAAAGATCAAATAAAAAAATATAATAATATAAATAAAGATCAATTCTATTAATAAATTTAATTGAATATTATATTTGTTTTGTGTTAAAATTGTTTTCAAGTGATTGGACACTCTTATTCATATTATTAGAAAATTTTGGAAGAGCACTGTGTAATATGTTTGACTTATTCAACATTTAAGATGGAGACTTCATCTATCATCAGGGACAAGGTTCTGTCTCTTGTCCTTAATGATAGATGGAATCACCCTTCCAAAAATTAAACTGATCACACATATTACATACTACTATTCCTCAAATCTCTAACAAAATTATTTTTGTGAAAATAATCTTAAAATTTTTGTATTTAAACATTTTGAATTATCTAATATAGTTAATCAATATTAATAAAAGAATCGATATTCTAACACATTTTTCCGACAAAAACACACACACACACGCACACACACACACACATATATACCTGCATTCTGCCAAAAAAATTAACGTAAAGCAATTAAATTTGAGGTGATGTTCTTTTTTTCCTTGTATCTATAACTCACTGCAACAAGAACAATTCAAATGGCAGATGCTCAGGTGGAGGTGAGAAAGATTTGAATAATTCATTAGTGTAGTTTTTAGCAGTTTTGACATAAAATATTAATAAGCAAAGGAAAATAAATGAAAGATGAGGTAGATCGTAGAGTGACGAGCAAATTTATGTCGGTTCCAGGAACCCGCAATCGATTTAAGTTCAGGATAGAGGGACAAAGCTCATCTATTTTTACTATAATGTATTGTAGTTGTGGTATCAAAAGATTGTTTTGAAAAAAAAATGTAATTTGGATTTTCATTTTGTTTTAATATCGATTCTCGGTTAATTAAACATTTATTATTATTATAATACAGGGTATTCTATTTTCTTAGTTTACAGTGTTAGTACGAGTGGGTTACAGCACTACAACATAAAGGAGGTTTTAAGACAATATCTAAAATAATTTTTGGACAAATTGTCTTAAATTGACACAAAAGAAAACTTGTGTATTGTCTTAAATATTGTCTTTAAGGGGTGCCTCAACTTAAATTGTCTTAAAATATTGTCTCTATATAACACAGGCATTTTGGTCTCTCTAGAGATAATAGTTGAGATTAAAGACATATTGTCTTTAAATAGACAATGTCATTGATCCTAACTATTGTCTCTCTAGATACAATAAAAGTTACATTCAAAGATAATACAATATCAATTTTGTCTTTTTAGAAGCGATATAAAATAATGAATCTAGAAAAATATCTCACCATTGAAATAAACCAATATTAAAAGTATTTAACTAAAAATAAACTGAAATATCATTGATTAATTCATATTAGGGCACATTGGAATCGAACCACTCACCTGCTGCTTATAACGTAGGTGCTCTTCCATTGACCTAGCACCCTTTAAAGAATTATGTGAGATTTATGGTAGTCCTTCAAATTGCATATATAGGCATTCATTTAAAAAAAATGCTTCACACATAATCGCGTAATCTTTGTAAAATATAAAATCATGTAGCCCCTATTTTTAACTTGATAAAAATAACTAAATGGAGTTAGTTCAATGTCACACCAATGTAGCATGGCTCAAACAACAAGCTACTATTATAAATAATTTACAAACTATTTAGTTTAGTCATATAGGAAAAAGTAACTAGAATTATCACAAGCCTTCAATATCTTGCCACAACTATTGTTTAGCATATTTCCACTCTTCATATATTCCAGCAATATGATTTTTGGCAAGGAATTTTTCACATCAAGTAAAGATAAAGTATAGAGAAATTGGCATAGCCATCCTTGTATCTATCCCTAAACTTTTTGCAGTAAGTTAGATAATCCAACACAATTATCATTACCTATTAGTAACGATAAAAAATGAGGGTCAACCATGTCCTCATATTTAACTTGCACCATAGAAGAGAAGGTTAGTGCAGAACGAGCATCTACTTGGCCATTCAATGTAACTAAAGCTAACAGCCTACTCTGCAATTACACTTCCAAAGAAGTCATGCGTAGTTTTGAAAGCTCGATTTAATCCTACTGCATGGCAGCCAAAAGAGTATGGTATATTTTGTCTTACCACATATCCAAATTACACCTCGAAACCACAAAAGTTGAAGTCCTAATTAAAAAGAAAAGTGATCAAATTGCCTTGAATTCATCCTCAAGAGTTGTAGTAGGGTCCAACTCATAAAACTTTTGGGGTAAATTTGGGGATTCTTCACCCAAAAGTCTCTTTGCTAGAACTTGATGAGAAAATCTAAGAAGCTCCTTCCTGGGAAACAAGTTAACCGCCTACTTCCTCTGATACATAGACTTGAAACCATCAATCCTGACAAGAGGAACCACACTCACTCCAACCTCTTCCATAAGTCATTTTCAATTTCTCTCATTTCATACTTGCATATAACTTCTAGAGGAGTGTTTTCATTCTGAGGAGAATTCCACTTTGTACAGGGCCCAAACATCGCCCTTTTGGGGAAATATCCTAATAGTCCATTTAGGACTTTTATCCCATGCAACAATATGAGAAATAATATTTAGCACGTTTTTGTTCATAAATTTTCCATGCTTAGACTGCACACAACCCTGATAAAATCCATCATCTAGCCAGTTAGTGATAGTCATACCTTCAATGAAATTAAGATCCATTTTACAAGAATTACAATCTATGAATACTAGCTGAAAAGTGCAAAGTTTTAACTAAAATTCTAAGCACATTTAGAAAAGTAGTTAGATTAGAAAGCACATAGACATAAAAAGCAATCCTAAATACTACATACAAAACTTTTGCTGAAAAAGCAAAGAAATAAATAATAACATAAATACTCTGCCAAATCAGAAGGCATTGCAGATAGAACAGAGAATAACCAAGGTGCACATGGAAGCAATTTATCAAGAGGTTCCTTATAGAGATATTCAATGGAAACACACTCACCTGAAATCTTCCCTACATTAATCTCAATGGTCGGACCATCATTGTTGGAATTTCCAAAAGTATCCTCTCATTTGCCCCAATCACTATATATCCAAACAGTATTATGGCATTATTGGCGATCTCCATGGTATTTATTATATTTAACTCAATCCAGTGTTGATTCATCTTATGGTTCAGATATATCCTCTGAAGATACAAAACCATGCTCTAAATAATCCTTTTTATCTTCAATGATTTCAAAATCACTTCTAGTTCCTTCTTCTTCATGTCCTTCTTCAAGAAAACTTTCCTCTGGAAATAAAAAAGAAGCATTTGCAGGAAGAGAACTTCCCAGTGAACTTTCACCCTCATTGCCAGAATCCCTGCTCCCTTCAATGTTGTGTTGACCCATAGGTTTAAAATCATCATAATTTGCAAATTCTCCTTTATGTATTGTTCCATTGTAGTTCCTCTTAAGAAGTCTTCACATAAGAAGAGAGTATTCCACAAAATCCAACTTCCAGTGTAAATGTGTATATGTTTTACATATTCAATTAAAATTTATACATATGCTTGAAATGAATAGCCTGTGAAACATTGTATAGGCAAAGACAATTCTTATTTAAGTAAAGGTCATATAAAGGCATTGAATTATATTATCTACTTTCAAAGACATGGAAAAATACAGTAAAATGATTCAAAACTAACTCATTCTGGATTACTGAGATGGTATCCTAGTAGCCCAAAGAGAGCTTCATGTTCAATCAAGTAGCAGATAAGTGTATTCCATGCATGTGCTCCCCCTTTTGCCTGAAATCCATCGGCAGCAACAACTAATGCACGCCTGTCAATATGCATATAATAATAAGAGAGAAGTAATCAAAATTATGAATTATAATTCAAATTATACCAAAAAATTTTTTTCCTCGATCATAAAGCAATATATATACCTCTCCTTATCTCATGTTTCTTGCTTTATCAACCATCGTAGCCAATACTTGAATATATTTCAATACAATCATATAAAAATCATTTTCTAAAGCCATAGCAAGATTAGCTAATTCACGACATTCCAACCATGCAGTTCTCATTGCCTCAAAATTACTACATCTGTGCTGATGTTGCCATTACAACAATGTTTAGACCCCTTCAGGAACCAATATTGGCACTCCGCTCAAGATCTCGTGCAACTGCTAAAGTTGTCGCCTTTGTAACTACCTTGTCCTTTGGTACAAGCTGAGGACTTCATGATAAAGTAAGTTCCTTTTGAAATATTGTAAAGCTACACAGACTTCATTCTCTTCCTTCCAAAACTAGTATCTCATGTCTCAAGGATGTATTTTTGGAATATATAACATCACCACCACTTGTCGCAACAAATGTCATTGCAACTCGAGAAGCAAATGAAGAAGCCCAACTTGGAGATATCACTGCAAGGACAACCTACAAAGGACATGCATTTTCTCACTAACATGAAATGAAGGAAAAGGTAGAGATTGAAACATAAAATATTTTTCTGAAGAGGCTCCGAAGACAATGCCTCGTAAAGCTCAATTCTAGGGAATGTAATTAAGGAAAAATATATGCTATCGTTAGACATTGTACAGTTGTTCCCATATCCTGGTACTATATAATTAACCATATTATATGTGTAGGATATATATTAAAAGAATTACATAGTTAAGCATAGTAGTTGGCTATAGAAATCAATCCATTTATTGAATTTACACATCCATATTTCCAAGGATCCACAAGCTGATCAATGCACCAAGGATAACATAGAGTGAGGGATCTCTTATGAAATCAGAAGTAGGATCATTATGCACTCAAGCTCCATACACATAAGCAGAAAAAAAAATAATTAACAGAGATTCAATACCAACTCCAACAAAAAGGAATAAGAAAATCACTTTAACTAGCTCTTGTGAAATCAGAAATGGGATAATTATTCACTTCAACTCCTTACATAGATAGAGAACAACAAATAATTAGCAGAGATTCAAAACCAACAAAAGGAACCAGAAAATCATTGTATTTATTAGATTTGTCAATAAAAATCACTGCATTTATTAGATTTGTCTAGTAAATTCCATACATAAAAGAATAAATGAGTAGAAAATTAATAGACTCAAAAGCCAACAAAAGGAACACAATTATCATTTGACTCGAGGCCATATCAAGCAAAAAGAGAGTTAGATATGCTACCAAGAAATATAGCATGGAACCTTTCATTTATATCAGACTTGTGAGAAGCCCCACATTTAAGAAGGGTATTGGTTGTGTCAAAAAATACTGAGAGGGGGGTGTGAATCAATATTCTTTAGCAATTAGCACTTTTAAATATTTTCAGAGAATTAGTTAATATTCAATTATTATTTACATTTATGCAGTAATAATAGTAAATAAAAGAACCCAGGACACACAAATATTTTAGGTGGAAAACCCCCTCTGGGTCAAAAACCACCGAACACTTTTTAAATAAATTCTTTAACCTTAAACCCCAACTAAAATGAAAGCAACAACTTCCTAGAATTCTAGAAAAGCATTCTTCTGTAGCTCCCAACAGCCATTGAGCTACAACTCACCCTAGCACCACCCTACCACCCTATAGAATAATAAAGGAAGAATGGACTCCCCTACCAAGGAAAATGGTCCAGTTTAAAATGATATAGAATGATGTGGAAGAAGAAGACACACTAGACCATAACCCCAACTATGACACAACCATCTAATGATGATCCTAGAACTCTCAACATTGCCTCTTCAACTCTTTGCAAATAGACACTTGTACAACTTTTACAATGATGATTTTACAATGACTTTGTACAATGGTATTTTTACAATGATTGTATGCATTGCTTCCCACTTGAAGACTTCATATGGTGAAATTCTTGTTGTTGTTCTACACCTTGATTGCTCCTCTTGTCATGTTACACTTTCTCAGTCTTTAGAAAATTTTGATTATGCATTGGATTATGCATTGAGAGCATATGTCAGTTCTAAAAAAAAACAGCAAATTATAATACAAAGAACCTAATGTAATAAAGAAATGAACATATACTTACCTGTAGCTTACCTCCGCTGCATCATTTTGTTGCACCTTGCTCTTTGCTGCCTTAGAAAGTATGCTCCTTTGTACCCCTTGACAACACTTGATCTAGTTTTTCTCTCCTTCTAGGAGCATAATATTTAATATGGTGTATCTATATGATTTCAGATCCATAATATGTGATATTCAATCCTATATTATCCCTCTTAGTATTCTTTCCAATTCCATAGGTCTGACCCGATTTGAAGTCTTCAAGACAAAGTTATGCCCAATCTCTCACAATGACTTAATTATGGACTAGTTCGGTAGATCAAACCTGTATGGCGTGCCATGTGTCACTGATTCCTCCTTTAGCTCTGAAATCTATATACGTAAAACTATCGTCCGTTCACTATCCGCCACTTTTTGCAGAATTCTAATTCTCTTCTCAGCGAGAGAGTTATGACGATTTTCCCAAGCTCACTTCTTTGAGATGAAATTCAGGAGCCTGTAAAAACCCTAACTTCTACAGATCATATCTGCGAAAATATAGTGAACCTAGATCTGAAATTTGGTCACGACGTTCATCAATATTTCAAATCACATGGGTTTTCATTTAAAAATCTAAGACTTCGCAGAAACGAAGTTATAGCAAAAATGCAACGATCACTACATTTGGAGGATATATAAGATTTCTTTCTATAGAGTTGAGAGGGCTTCTATAGAGAATGTTGGAGGGATTTTAGGATCTTAAAAAATTATTGATTAATGAATATTCAATTACCAAAAACAATTATGAGTGCCATGCCACAACCCCATAGGGTTTTAACCGACTAACAAGGGTTACTAACTTCAAACTTTAATATCTCTCAAACATTGAAGAATTACTTGGCGTGCCATATATCAATTGAAATATCTCGACGAGTAGAATATATCTACAAGATCGTTCACTCAAAATAGAGTAAGTTTTCAAGTCAAAATTCCCTTTCAAGATCAGGGTAGCCCATGGTTCCACTTGGGTTAATATCAATGACAACCTCAAATCATCTTTAGATCAACAATCTCCGCCTTTGGAATTGATGGAAACACAAGTAATCCCCCTGCGATCAGGGCACCTATTCCTACTACCTTCTCTCCCCCTTTGAAATCAATGGCAAAGGGTAACTCCCCCTAACACGCAACCATCTCACCGACCTATACACACTTCCACTCCCCCTTTATTTTCTGAATAAGGAAAATCTAATGAGAACTTGGGAAAATCCCAAGCTTCTGGTGAAGATATTCAAATGCTTCATGAGGTAAAGGTTTAGTGAAGATATTAGCGATTTTTTCTTTTGTACGAAGATATTCAAGTTTGATATTCTTTTCAGTGACTTGTTCTCTAAAAAAATGATATTTTATTGGAATGTGTTTTGTTTTCGAATGCATGACAGGATCCTTGGAGATGTCGATGGCACTGGTGTTATCATAGAAGATGGGCATAGGGTCATTGAATTGTACTTGAAGATCTTGCAAAGTTTGTTTCATCCAAAGAACTTGAGTAGAACAAGTTGTCGTTGCAATGTATTCTACTTTTGCTGTAGATAATGAGATTGAGGTTTGCTTTTTGCTCAACCATGATATGAGACAACCACCTAGATAGAATGTTTCTCCACTAGTACTCTTATGATCATCAATTCTTCCTACCCAATCTTCATCTGTAAAGGCTTGAATAATGAGATTGTTTCCCTTGGGATACCACAAGCCATATTCTGTTGTGCCCTTTAGATATTGAAGAATTCTTTTGACAACCATAATATGTGATTCTTTTGGTGCTGCTTGGAATCTTGCTACTTTTCCAACTACTTGTGTAACATTTGGTCGGGAGGCTGTTACATATAGAAGACTACCAATCGTAGATTTGTACAACCTTTGATCCATATCCTTAGATGAGTCGTCTATGCTCAATTTGCAACCTTTTACCACTGGAGTAAGGACTGGTTTGCAATCTTCCATTTTGAATTTGTTGAGCATTTCCTTGATGTACTTGGCTTGAAATATAGATATTCCTTTCTCTTGCTGAGATACTTGAAGCCCCAAGAAGCATGTCAGCTCACCAAGTAAAGACATCTCGAACTCTTGCATCTTTGTAGAAAAGTTCTTACTTAGTAGATCATCGTTTCTACCAAAGATTATATCATCCACATATACCTCAACGATTGTTAAATTATCCTTATCTATTTGTACATAAATATTGCTATCAACAATACCTTTCTTGAATCCTTATTGATGTAGATATCCATCAAGATGAGCATACCATGCTCTGGGAGCTTGCTTGAGACCATACAATGGCTTCTTTAACCTGCAAACATTGTCTTCTTTTTCTGATAGTAGAAAACCTTCAGGTTGTTCGATGTAAACTTCTTCTTCTAATTCATCATGCAGAAATGTTGACTTAACATCCATTTGGTAGACTTTTATTTTTCTTGAACATGCATAGGCGAGAAACATATGAATGGCTTCCATTCTGGAAACTGGTGCAAATGTTTCATCGAAATCAATTCCTTCCACATGTGCATATCCTTTGCAGACTAATCTTGTATTATTCCTGGTAACCTGTAATCCTGAAACTGTTTTTGCTCCCCCTGAACCTTTAATGAAACTACCATCTTGTTCAAATTACCTTCCTGTCAATCGTAGACTTGTTCCATATACTACTGCATAGACTCCTCTTGTACAAACATTAAGGTGTCGTTAAGCCATATTGTTCAAAATAGTGAGTCACATAACGGGCCATCTTGACTTGATTCATTATTTGAAGCAACTACTAATTCCTCATGACCTTTTTCTCTTACAACTCCTGAAAGCATAACTACTGAAACCTTGTTATCTGCTTTGTCTTCCTGTACCTGTTTCCTTTCCTAGGCCTTCTTATTCTTGCAATCTCGAGCCATGTGCCCATTTTATGACACTTGAAGCATTAAATGTTGTCCATAGGCAATTCTATCTAATATTTGCAACCACAAGTGTTATGGCCATAGTTATTGCATTTGAAACATTTAATATTTTGCCCATCTAGCACATATTCTCTTTTGACAAAATCATTGTGGAACCTATCTCGTGATCCTGCAAACTTGCTTCTAGGGTTTTGCAGATAATGGTTGTACCTTTCAAAAACTTCACAATCCCTAGCCATATGTCCAAATCTAGCACATAAATAGCAATAACCATTAAATAAATGAACATACCTCGAAGATTTTTCATTCTTCTTTGGAGGTGGTGTTGTAGTTTCTTGTGGTCCTTTGTTCTTGGTCACTTTGGTCTTGTTCTTTGGAGTTGCAACATTCTTCTTTGGCTTCTCACTTTTATCAACTTCCTTTTTAGAATCATCCTATGAAGCTGTGGAGATTGTACCTTGATCAACTGGAGCTTTACCATCTTTAATTGCCTTCATTTTCGCTTATTCATGTGTCTTATCTTGTATGTATTTTTTTGTGATCCCTTGAGTTTCTTGATCTCATCACGCGTTGCATCAAGTTATTCTTTCTTTTGAGCGAGATATTCTTTAAACCATCTTTTCAAGATCTCCCTTCTTTTTTCTGCCTCCTCAACCTGTAGCTTGAGAAGAGTGGTCTTCTCTACTTCTCTATTGAGAACCTGTATCTGTTCCTACTGCTTCTCATTTTCAAT
Source organism: Pinus tabuliformis (assembly GCA_031772625.1). Classification (NCBI taxonomy): domain Eukaryota; kingdom Viridiplantae; phylum Streptophyta; class Pinopsida; order Pinales; family Pinaceae; genus Pinus; species Pinus tabuliformis. The sequence goes on from CM062816.1 coordinate 784,407,349, forward strand.
CCTTAGCCTGCTTATTTCTGTTGAAGATGTTTATAATTTCCTTTTCTTTTGGTCAACGGCAGATATGTATCTTTGATCACATTCATTCCTTTCAATTTATGCTTCCTGCATCTGTTGTGTAATCCTTCTAATCTCTGCAAATGATCTGTTAAGTTCTTGTTGCTTTTGTTGGACTTCTCTCTTGAGGTTTCATGTCATTGTCTTATTGATTTCTTCCAACTTCTTTTGAAGTGACTCGTTAATACATTTGTGTTCTTCAACTTCAATTTTGAGACCTTGAACTTATTCTTCAAGAGCATTGGAATAGATCTTCTTAGCCTTGAGCTCTTTTATAAGCTTGATTGCCTCCTTATAAAATTATTCTATGGTCAACCCTTCTTCATCATACTCAGAAGGATCTGAGTTTTCAATAACATCTTGACCTGATTTCTTTTTTGAATAGAGATTATGAAGCTTTTCCCAAAGATCGTTAGCTATTGAACATTGACCGACTTTTGTTTTCACAGAACTTGGAAAAACATTCAAAATTACATTCATGGCCTTTGAATTGTACCCTTTAGCTTCGTTGGTAGATGTGTCTCGAGAAACAATTAATTCCCATACTCCATGTGCCTGCAAAGACACTTCCATCTTGGATTCCCATATCCAGTAATTATCTGCATAAAAAACAGGGGTTCGTACACAAACTCGCTTTCTTGATATTTTGTTGTACCTGTACCTTCCTTTGAAATCCTCGTAACCTACTTGTTTGACTTTCCCATCTCTATGCTCAGAAAACCGACTTCCAGCGGTTAAGCTGTTACTGAAGGAACCAAGCTCTAATTCCAATTGTTGGAAAATACTGGGGCAGGGTGTGGTGAATCAATATTCTTTAGAAATTAAAACTTTTAAATCTTTTTACAGAATTAGTTAATCTCCAATTATTATTAACATTTATGCAATAATAACAGTAACTATAATAACCCAGGAGGCACAAAAATTTTAGGTGGAAAACGCCCTCCGGGTCAAAAACCACCGAACACTTTTCTAATAAATTCTTTAATATTCAACCCCAACTAAAATGAAAGCAACAACTCCCTTGAATTATAGAAAATAATTCTTCTGCAACTCCCAATGGATGGATTCGCCAACGCCGGAGATTCTTCACTGGTCAACTGAATGGATGCCCCAACACCCAATGAGCTACAACTCAGCCTAGCACCACCATACCACCATGAATTTTTTATAGGATTGAACCTATTGGTGACTTCATGCACCAGCCTACCACCAACCTAGCACCCAATATAAGAATAAAAGAAGAATGGGCTCCCGTACTAGGGAAAATGGTCCACTTTATAATGATATACAATGATGTCGAAGAATAAGACACACTAGACCATAACCCTAACTATGACACAACCAACTAATGATGATCCTAGACCCCCCAACACTGCCTCGTCAACTTTTGGTAGATAGACACTTGTACAACTTTTACAATGATGCTTTTACAATGACTCTGCATAATGATACTTGTACAATGATTGTATGCAATGCTTCCTGCTTGAAGACTTCATATGGTGAACTTCTTGCTATTGTTATGCACCTTGATTGCTGCTCTTGTCATGCTACCCTTTCTCACTCTTCAAAACATTATATTATTAATTGAGTCTTCTCTTGATGAATATATAATACTTGCAAAAAGTCTTCAAGGAAATACCCATGACATGGTAATAGCAAAACTTACCTCATCCTGAAGAGCATATTTGAGGGCTAAACAAAAACAACAAATTAGAATACAAAGAACCTAATGCAATTGAAAAATGAACGTGCATATGCAGAAGATACTTACCTGTAGCTTACCTCTAGTGCATCATTTTGCTGCACCTTGCTCCTTTCTACCCTCGAAAGTCTGGTCCTTTGCACCCCTTGATAGCATTTGATCTAGTTTTTCTCGCCTTCTAGGAGCATGATATTTAATATGATGTATCTCTATGATTTCAGATCCCTAATATGTGATCTTTGGTATTGTAGTATACCTCTGAGTCTTCTTTCTAATGCCATAGGTATGACCCGATTTGGACTCTTCAAGGCAAAGTTATGCCCAATCTCTCACAATGGCCTAATTATGGACTAGTTTAGTAGAGCGAACTTGTATGGTGTTCCACGTGTCAATGTTTCCTCCTTAAGCTCTGAAATCGATACATAGAAAACTATGTTGTATGCACTATCCACTACGTTTTACAGAATACCAATCCTCTTCTTAGAGAGAGAGCTATGATGATTTTCCCAAGGTCATTTCTTTGAGATGAAATTTGGGAGCTTGCAAAAACCCTAAGTTCCATAGATCATATATCCGAAAATATAGTGAACTAAGATCTGATATTCAGTCACGACATTCATTGAGATTTTTAATCAAATGGGTTTTTATTTCAGAATCTAAGACTTCACAAAAATGAATCTATAGTGAACATTAGAGGATCACTACATTTGGAGGATATGTGAGATTTGCTTTAATAGAGTTCAGAGGGGCTTCTATAGAGAATGTTGGAGGGATTTTAGGAGCTTAAAAAATTATTAGTTAATGACTATTCAATGACAAAAACCAATTATGAGTGCCATGCCACAGCCCCATAGGGTTTTAGCCCAATAACTGGGGTTACTAAATTCAAACATGAATATCTCTCAAACCGTGAAGAATTACTTGGCATGTCATATATCAACGGAAACATCTCGATGAGTAGAATCTATCTAGAAGATTGTTGGCTATAAATAGAGTAGGTTTTCACGTCAAAATTCCCTTGCAAGATCAGGGTAGCCCTTGGTGCTGCTTGGGTTGACATCAATGACAACCTCAGATCATCTTGAGATCAACAGGTTGATATGCCAATTGGATAATAAATGAGAGTTGGTTGATATGCCAATTGTACAATAAATTACTTACTAAGTGTGCTTACAATTATGTACATTGAGATGTCCTCCTAGCACCCTGTCTCAAGTGATACCTAGGGAGGCATGAAAGCGAGGTTCAACCTAAAAAAGCGTCTTAAAAAAATAGGAGGAAAGGAGAACTCATACTAACTCCCTACCATCACAAGGACAACTTTCTCAACCCCAAGGCAAGTCTTTGGCAAGTGCTTAGTGAAGATGTCAACAACATGCAATTTAGTGCAATAACATTGCAAATCAATAGTGCCTATGAATCAATTTTTGGTTGTAACGCATGTTGAATTTTATATGTTTGGTGCATTGATCAGCTAGTGGCTCCTTAGAAAGATGGATAATTAAAGTGAAAAGTAATTATGCATAAGCATCACATAAAAGAAATTAAGAAGCGAATTTCTCCACTTAAAACCAGTCCAAAAAATAGCATACCTACATGGGCAACTCTATGAATTCCACCAAGATGAGACAACATTATTTGGTAGCTTACTCAGCTAGCAATTTTTCCATCACATGGAGACAAAAACACTAAGGTATTACAACAAATTTAGGGGCCTCAAGAAACAATATTAGCATAGTCAAATTCTTCTTTAAATGAAAACAAAAAACATAGTTTATTAGCCCAAAAATACTTACATCAAGACGTGGTTTCCAAATTTCCTATACCCAAGCCTTAAAAATCAAATTAGATAGACTCAAACAAAAATTACACGGCGTGTGAATTTCTTGAACTTATCACATACACCAAAATTAAAACCAACAAATATGTCTATAGGAGTTTCATTAGAAGGGATTCTATTACCTTAAGGAATCCCTTTAAGACAACCTTTCTTGGAGTTTTTTGACAAACAATCGTTACAATTTCTACGTCCATGAATAAACAAAGAAATGGTTGAGCCATTAAATTGAATTCACGCCCAAGGGCACCCATTTTTAGGTTCTATAATTCCTTGTGACAACATTAAATGCCCAGGGCCTTTCCAAAGGTCCAGGCTATCAAAGAAAAGAATTAAAGAGAAATAATGGGCATTGAATGTTAATAGTACCAAGCATTAAGCCCTAGAAGAAAACATATAAAACCCCAGTTTAGAGGTATTCATCCCATGTCCTTTCTAAAAATCCAACACCAAGTGATACTTCCTTCTATCTTATTCATTTACGGAGATTATCCATTCTTCCACAAAAATATATAATTTGCAAAGAGATCAACTTGGAAAAGATAATTATCAAAATAAACTATGATAGATGCTCTATACCTTTGCTTATACTACCTATGCATTGAATTTGACCTATGCTTTCCTTGATGCTACAGTGTCTCATGATTTTAAAGTTTACATGTTACCAACCAACTTTGTATTTTGTTTCACCATGATAGTCTACTGTTATGAAATATTTTCGGTAAAATATTGCACTCCTCAAAACCTAGAAGAAATCTTAGCATCCTATAATTTTCAATCCTGACATTAAGCCCCATAGCATAAGATCATCCATGCACATATATTATGAGGTACCAAATTATGGGATATTTTTTAAATCCAACCTAGCCTTCTTATATGTTGCTAAATAGTAGAAGTTATCCTTCCACAATAATTATTGGCAGAGGAATTATTCCATCTAATTGAGAAACCATAGAAAGATACGTCAAAGCAATGAATTTAACCCAGGATGCAAAAGTAGCCTCCTTTGCAATAATTTGGATGGCTTCCTATAGAAGAATTTTGAAAAAGGCCAGTTTCGAAAACGTACTTCCCAAAAAAATTCTAAAATTTAAGAATGTCTTTGATATGCATGATCTTCAATGAGTATAGGCACCTAAAAAAATCTTGTTAAATAGCAAGAAATATAGAAGAGGTAACAAAGATAAATGCATTGAATCAATGACAAAGAGTTTAAAAAACTATATATCTTTAATACCTTAGTAAAAATATCAAATTGAAAAAAAAAGTGGCTTCATCCTATGCGGAAAAAAAGAGTGAAATAACAGATTGCAAACCATATTCTCTAAAAGTATTCCAACTATCTTATGTTGTAATTGATTTTTATTCCAAAATATATGGTGTAGACACAATGCTTGATTTCATAGTTTCTATATCTAAAGCTTGTAAATTTTAATGTTTTCTTCATGCCAAAGAAAGATTGTAGTTCAAAGAGTCATCACTGTCCTAGAAGATTTGTCTAATAGTTAGTGTGAGAAAGGAGAACCATATTCTATAAGGGTCTATAAATAATAATTTCCAACAATTTCTAACAAAGTTGTTGGTAAAATGGTCAAACCATTTTGTAGTTTGCAACCGTTTCCGGTATTACTGCCAAGTTTCTAAAAAAGTTTGTTAGACACCTAATCTATTAGGATTGGTTGGGAGGAATTCCAATAGTCATTGAAGTCCAAGTGACCTCTTGGAGGATGAAAACGAAGCATCATAAAACTATGTATTAATATTTAAGTCTTGTGAATATAATAAATCCACACAAGTTATTCAAATATTTCCTATCAATTTTATGTGTGTTTGACCTAGTATCATTGTAGGTTCCTCTATAACGTACTAAAATGTGTGAAATCCATTAGTTTTTCGGCCTTAATGTGTGCACCCTCACCAAAATTGTGCCCTCTCTATGCATGCCAATGTTTCCTGTTGAAACTACACCTAAGCATTTTACCATTTATGTTTTCCATATTGGAAACCTAACACACTTAGCTACCCCTCTGCCTAGTTTTGTCATAGCTCTAACCAATGTTCACCTACAGGTTTGTGAGTCCTATTTAATGCATGTTAAGGAAACATTGGCATATGATGCTTCCTCCAATCCTACACCCATTTCTCTCCTACATCATTTGAAACCCTAGAAATGCACCCTACTCTTCTCTAGTGGACTCTCTTATGTCTGTTGTAACCCTATTTACCCACAATTAACCTTCAAATATAGTCATCCCTATATTCAAAGAAAATATCATTTATTTATGTGTAATAAGCACTTACGACCATTAGATGGAATAGTATCCTTACCAACTGAATATCGTGCATCAAAAGAATTGATATAACAAAAAAATTTGCCATGTATTGGAGGAACTAAACCTTGAAAGAAATGTTGCATGACACTTTGCAAATTGCACCCTCATCAGCGGCTCCAATCTTCAAACTTTCCAATAATTCTTTAGACTTCCAAAATAGTTTTCTTCCCTTGGAGTCCTCACTTCCATGAAATATCCTCCGAACATAATCGAATTACTTCATGAGGGCTTCCCTATCCCAATGAGGGGCACAATGTTGAAACACATCCTTGACTCACCCTAATAGTTATGATGTCCTCTTACAGTCTCTACACCTAAAAAGCATTTCCGATGACCCTATACCATGCTCCCATATCCTAAACAGTCAATAAGTCAACATATAACATCCTGATATGCATATTAAAAAAATTCATCACTTATTTTAAACGACTAAATATATCACAACAAAGATGACAATCAAATTCCTTCATGAGGGATTTCCTATCACAATCAGGGGCATAGTGTTGAAACACATCCTTAACGCACCCTAATAGTTCTAATGTCCTCTTACAAACCATACACCTGAAAAGAATTTTATATGTCCCTACACCATGCTCCCATATCTTGAATAGTTAATAAGTAAACATATAACATCCTAATATGCATATTAAAGAGAATCGACAATTATTTTAAACGACTAAATATATCGCAACAAAGTGGCATATTGATAATATTAGGATTTATTAACACGTTGGTAGTAATAGAATTTGTTTAAGTTCTCATCTAGCTAGAATATGATAAACCTAAGATTCTAAAATTTTTGTTAAACTTTATAAAAAAATATATATATAAGCTTTCAATGTCATTTCAATTTTCAATATTTTTCAATAGCTTCTTCAATTGTAAATTCAACAAATAAGATTGATACTAAATACCATGGAATTTAAGAAACTCGTGATGCATAATTTTCAGTCCCAATTGGATATGTTTCATATCCACCAGGTCAATAATTACAAGACACTAAGCTTAACTCTCTTCTCCAAAACCAACTTAACAAAAACAAGAAATAAAACTAAGTAGAAAACCTAGAGGTTTTACAAACTCTTATCTACTCCCCAAAAAATTGTTGAAAGACTAGTACCTTCAAATATTTGTCTGGCATGGATTACACAATCTATGTGTGTACAGTGGGAACAAGTATCATAACCCACCCATCGACAAGTAAAAATACCATACCTACATGGGAAACTCTATGAATTCCACCAAGATGAGACAACATTATTTGGTAGCTTACTCAGCTAACAATTTTGTAGAAATAATGTCCATCCCCACTCCATAGTGAGTGACCCTTTCTTTGTACTTATATTTCATAATTGAAAATGAGAGACTAGAGCATATGCCTCACCTTGTAGCTAGGATTTCTCTCGTATTAGGTTTCCCAATTCATATATTATATTCATTTGCGTGTATGGTTTGTTTATTTTCTTGTTTCATCCATTTTTATTTAAATTATATCCATAATTTGGAGTGATACACTAGTAATATTTAGTCTAAGATCTACGATAATAAACTACGTAATAAAATATATTAAAACAATGTAAGAACTAGTGTGACAAACTATTCTAATAGAATATCCACAACAATTTAAAGATCAATGAAATATTTCTTAATGATTGTCAATCATTGGATTGACAAACTCACAATATGACCTAAATTTTCCTACCTATGAGCACTCTCTAGTGAAAACCTTATTATATTGTGTAATGTGGTATGTGGATGTTCTTATGTTTGGCTATCTATTTTTTTCTTGTTATTAGATTATGGACCAAAGTAATAATTAGAATGAAGCATATGCACAATAATTTTTGTATAGACAAAGAATATATATTAAACTCTAATATAGTGTTAAGCACTAATGAATAGATAAATAATATATTGTCTTGATCTCATTGACACTAATGAATTCAAACTCTGGTCATTCTATAGGTCACTGATAGTAGAATCCACTGCCACATTTATTTTTCTCTATATCACCATTGCCACCATGTTTGGATATGCTAGAACCTCATCTCACTATGGGAGTCTTGCGGTGTTCGGTATTTCCTGGTCATTAGAGGGCATGATTTTCATTTTGGTTTACTACACTACTTGTATTCCAGGTCAGTAAAACTTCGAAGACGATGAATTATCATGTATAAATATTGTTAGTGCTGAAAGACTTGGAGAAACATAGTGACAGAGACACTCTTGTGGTTGTGATTCCGAATTTTTTGTTTTGCTTGTTTTTGGTGATTGGTGTTGCAGGAGGGCATATCAATCTTGGTGTCACTTTTGGCATGTTTCTATCTAGGAAGGTTTCCTTGCCAAGGGTTATTCTGGATATGATAGCCCAATGTTTGGGGGCCATTTGTGGGACTGGATTGGTTGAAGCATTTCGTAAGATTTTCTAAGACAGATATGGGGGCGAAGCTAACTTTGTGCACCTTGGATATGCCAAGGATGTGGGTCTGGCTGCTGAATCCATAGACATATTTGTGATTGTTTACACTGTTTTCTCTGTAACTGACCCCAAGCGGAGTGCTTGGGACTCCCATGTTCCTGTATGTTTAAATATACATATATGTGGTAGTTTCATATTTGTATAGGGACATACAAAGTGTAGGATTTTTTATTAGACCTGCTTTTGGTGTGTAGGTCTTGGCTCCATTTCCTATTGGTTTTGTTGTTTTCATGGTACATTTGGCCACCATTCCCATCACTGGGACTGGCATCAACCCTGTAAGGAAATTCAGAGCAATAGTGATTTATGTCCACAAACAATCCTGAGATGACAATGTAAGTGTTTATTTCCATTTTTTTGTCCTTGTTAGGGTATATTGATAGTATATTATAAGTGCATTCTAGAGCTTAAGGTTTGACATATATAAAGAGAGTGCTTGGATACAACAAGTGTAGTATAGGACAATAGAAGGAGCCAACACACCATATTGGGATCTTTTGAGTTTTCATGTGACTGCAACTTGTTTCTTGTGAGAAAGTTATAATGGTAGATGCAATGTGCCTATTCTATATGTTAGAATGTATGCACATGACTTGCTTTACAGTTTAAAAGTTATTCAGTATGGACCAATGAATTTTATATTCTAGATCTTAGTACTTGTTATATCTGAAAATTTGTGAAGCTTTTTCTTATTAATATTATTAATACCAGTTGATTGATTCAAGTTAAGATTATTCATCTGGACTAATACTTGCTTAGGAAATATAGAACCCTGATGACTATGCCTTGCTTGTGCAGTGGATTTTTTGGGTGGGTCCTTTTGTGGGAGTTGCACTAGCTGTTGCCTACCACGTGTACATTTTGAGCGCAGAAACCAGTAAGGCCTTGTGGTCATTCCGAGGCAACATTAATGCTTAATTAGGCAACACTGGTTGCAAGTTATACTTGTATGTATATCAGGTATGTAGGTTTACAATAAATGAAAAGTTTATAAGAAGTATCACTAACAATGGATGAGAAACCAATGAAGATAATTTATTTGTTGAGGGTAACTTCTTCTGTCGGAGCCTAGATTTCGGGAAGTTGGCATAAACAGGGTTGTAGTATGTTTTCTTCTTTGGATTGAAAGTATTGTTGCATCAACAATGAAAACGCTTATAGTTTCTTCAGCGACATCATCTTTCACGCCTCACTATAGTAATCTGCTAAGACGATTGAGTACAATGTAGAGTAATGTATCTCTTATTATACTCGAGTACATATTCTTTTGACTTTTGGTGGATCTTCCTTAGCTCGTAATATACTATTCTTCTTGTTCAGAATGGATAGATAAATTTAGTAATTTCAAATGCTGATTCTACATCCTGGAGTGTATTTTTTCACTTTAGCTCCTGCATTGTCTCACTCATACATAATACTCCATTAATCAGGTAAAATGCATTCAAAATACTTGATAGAAACAGAGTAAGCTATGTACTAAAGGGTTTTGGCTAAAAGTAATTGCTTGATTACACCTTTATTTCTACTACACAAAATGAGAACAATTTACATGGTATTAACAATAATTAGGTAATGATCAAAATTTTTATCAAATGAATAAAATATACCTTATCATAAAGGAATAAATCTACATTTACCCATCATAAGGTCACAAGGATTTCAAACTCTAGCAAAGAACATCTAATTTGTATATGGAAGAGAGCTTTCTAAATGAAACAAGATTTCAATACTTGGTACATACGAATGATATACAACCTCGTGATGGAAGTAATTCGAAACTATTCATGTAAGATAAGTACAACAACCATTTTTATACTTTTATTCATCACTGAAGTAAACTAGCAACAATGACCCTTAGTCAATAATATTAAATGGGAAAACATGGGTTTTGTAACTTGCAAGTCACACATGAATGAGTCAAAATCAATGCATAAGAGAATGTGTATGAACACCTATGGACACTGAACACTAAGAATTGAATTATGTTCACATAGAAAAATTGGTATTGATCCATTTTATCGTATGACTCAAGATATTCAATAATGCATGCAACAAACTATTGCAGTTGCATTTCTAAAAAAAATTAGCAAGTATGCACATTGGAAGATTTCCCGTAAAAAACGATATTCAGAATAAAATAATGCTATCACATCCATTCCCAATGAGGATGTGGCAAAAATCTATCTATAAAGTTGTAAATAAGTAATCTATATCTATGAAATATATACAAGAAACCAAAATATTGAGATGAACCATGGAAGAAATAAAACTCACTTTTTAGATGAAGCTTCTCTGCAGAAAGCATCCGAAGAAAAATACAAGTGTCAGCATCTTCAATTTGTGTTGTCAGAAAATTTAGAGGAAAATTGGTACACAACCATATGATTATCTATAAATGCAATGGTCAAGTATCCAAATGAAGTCATAAACGAAAGACATATATAGTGATATAGTTACGAAGGATATCTTTCCAAAAAATAAAACTGCAAATTTCTGAGTGAGTTCCATAAGATTAATAAATAAGAGATTGAAGTAAATAAAAAAATATGAGTAAAAGTTGGGAAAAATTATATGTATAGATGTATGTATGTATGTATGTATTTGCAGGAAGAATTAATCGGGTCTAAAGGGGAAGCCTCTTCTATAAGAACCCTCTCATATTCAAAAATGTTGGTAGAGTTGAGAGTATGGATCCTTGAGAGGGGACGCATACTAGTTAGAGCTAATTAATATATGTAGACAATAGATTTGTACTAGCAGTTGAATCTCGTTCTGGGGTGCACACTATTGGACAACCATGAGTCTATGAAGGACCTATTACAATCCTTAGATCATATGTATGGATACCTGAAACATTATGATTGCTGGTTGGAAATGATGGATGCCAGGTTGGTGAGAATTGAATTGTATTTCAACATCCCTCCAACAGTCAATAGACCCTCGACAAACCTAGCAGTAGCCTATCTCAGTGGCCTGGTCCATGTGATGGATCATGTATATGTTTATTTATTTATTTTTGTAACTAATTATATATATGACCAAATATACCAATATCCTAACTGAGCTCATTTGAATTTAGTTCTATTAGTTTTGTTAGTTTCCAATTGTCTTTAGAGGTACGATTTTGATTATTGTTTCATATTCCTATGACACATCAATGGCACATGATAATCTTTCATGTAATCTGCTATTTATGAAGACTAATAGAATTTACTGCACAACAAACATATTAAATTATTAAAAATACACTTTAAAAAATATTAAAATTTGTTTTATTACAATTAACTGATGGTAAATTTTACAAAGTTAACTGAAATAATTATTACCTCCAATTATTTATACTCGCAAAAATTCAAGCACTATGTAATAACTCTCTATGTCTTCGACGAATAAATCACATTTACAATTTTCACAATCCACTCACCTAAAGTCAGCATATAAAAACATGGTTACCTTTCATATGACCTACTCGCATTCCCAGGAGACCCTACAAAAAGGATATGTTATCTGAATCATAAAATGTTGCTTCCAAAAATTCACATGCTTTTGGGTATGAAATTTGGCATTACTAAAATTTCGTTGTATTTAATTTTCATAGTCCACTCATCTAAAGTTTGCATATAGAAACACGGTTGCCTTTCATTTGACCTCCTCACATTCCCATGAGACAAGCGGTTCCTTGTGATGAAGGAGGCAAAGATAACAAGCAAAGAAATACCACTAGTGGCCATAGATGACAACATATTTGTGACAGGGTAACTTTCTCCTATGATAGATTATTTAGGAGTGCTTCATTGGATTTGTTTGATTATTACATCAATAGAAATATGAACATGTGCAGAACAAACATAGACACACATTTTACAACGTAAATTGCCAATTCAAGAAACATCTCTAATCCTATCCATTATGTATATAAAGACTGCGGACCATTATATTACATATGCCTCCAAATTTGGAAAATTACTTCTAATCAGTAATAGCTCATTCTAAGGGAATTACTTTCATCAGTTTATTGTATTCCTATCGCCATTTGGACGTTTCATGTTCTGTCTTTAATATAAGAAACTACGCACTACATTTCATTTCATTGAGTAGTTGACATGAGAGCCACCTCTACGGACATTATCAATAGTTAAAAGTATTATTATCCAGGACAAGCGATTAAGTCATGCAACTTGTTTCTGCATAGTTTTCACTAGGCAATGTAGCTTTTAGGGTAGATTTCTTAAAGCATTCTCATAAAGAATTGCTAAGACAAAAAATAGTAGGAGTAAACCACACTTTGTACTGCCACTCTATTCAGTTGTTGATTACAAATGACTAAAAAATGACAATGTCTATTATGGATACATTTCTACAATCGCTAGATGAAAGAAAGCATAGGAAAATATGCTCGGTTTCAATGGAAACCTCATTCATTCCCAAAATTCCAATTAAACTTTGGTAACTTGTGAGCTCCTCTGGCCCAAATTCTCACTATGGTGTGCCCGACCAGAATGAAATTTCAAAAGGGAATGAGGAATTTTTTTTATTTTACACAAATATAACACCACAAAGAATTCTAAGAGCAAGCATGCATCTCGAGGTCTCTAATTTGTGACTCTGCCCATGACATGAAAAATAGAGGTGAGTATTCACAAAAAATACACAACTAAATGAGATATATATCCTTTTAATGTATATACAATGTATTTTAATCATGATATAAGAAATCGAGTTCAAAATTCCCTAAAATAAACCAAAAATATAGCAATGGGTCACAAAGGGAAATTTTTATCAATGTCATCTCCAAGGGTTTTAGCGAAGAAAAAAAATCAATAAGATTTGAGAAAGAAGTATAATTAAGACATAAAACCCTAATTTTAGTTGAGGTTCCATACCTCAACATGTAACTAATAGTAATAACTTCAGTTCTGGTGATATTGTGAAAATATTACCCTTCTCATGATTGTTGAAAATCATTGAGACATTGGATGGAGCAAAGGCTATGGAAAACCTCCATTTTGTAGTGCATGACATGATAGTCACAATGTTAGATTGAGAGTGGTGCAACTGAAAAAGAATGGTTTCCAAGCCTCTCAGTGGCAATAATAAACGGATGAAAACCCAACCGCCCATCTCCATTAGCTTTCATAGATAGATAAAGTTGGTGACACAATGTAGTCCAGGGTAGAGAAATCCCAATTTACTTAGCGCCCTGCAATGCCATACCAATATACCCATATCGTTAAGCATATAATATGCAAAAAACCGAGCGAAAAATCTCATCCAATGCGCCTCTCTCCAAATAGATGTTCCATCACCTTTGACCCTGCTTCTCCCTAGGAAAGAGACAAGTACTTGGACACATCCAGCCAAACTTTGTCAGGAAATATAAGGCCCTCGCTTAGACCTCCCAGATTGGTCACAACCATAATTGGATTCGCTATCTTGCAGCTATGGCCTGAGCATGAATGCCCCAGATAAGCCGCTAATCCCATAGCCATGAACAATGATTCCATATTTGCCACAGTCTTGGCATGGCTCCCCACCGAGACAGCTAGTGTTGTCCTTAACCCCTTTGTCCCCGCTTAACACCGATGCATCCACTGCATCCATGGATTCGCAGCTTGTAACTCGGTCATCCGATAGCTTGAAACATGGATTACAAGTTCGCCATAGTCTCTTCATGACCCTCCACCAACATAGCCATTGTTTTCCTTATCCCCTTCGTCCCCACTAGACATTGGGGTGTCCATGGATTTGAAATCCCATAGCCCTAAATAGGGAGTCTAGGTTGGCTTCAGTCTCGGCATGCTCCTCCACCAAGATAGCCAAAGTGTCCTTAGCCCCTTTTTCCCCACTCGACATAGATGCATCAATGTATTTGCAGATTTACCTTAGTCTACTTCATAGATTTCCCTAGAGGATAGGCTATGGATCAAATCGACCAAGATGATTCCATTCCTAGGGGCCATGAATCCCTTTTCACAAGGCATATGATCTTGCTAGGAGTCCAGAAATAACAAGTAGCAAGTTTTTTGCGCAATTCCTCCCCAAGCATAATAGGTATCAGTTGCTTCTACTATTTGTCCCAAAGACATAACGGGTAGCTCTTTCATGGATAATAACTTAGACATCAAAATAAAAATTTAATATAAAATAATCTTTCGAAAATGTAATTTTAAGCCAAAATTATATTTTCATTTTAAGATTTGGGTAGGTGAACCATTAATGGGGAATAAAAATTTTGGGGAAGGATATGGAATAAGTCTTGGAAGGAGAGGATGGCGAGAAGGAAATCTGGTCACTTTTTCATATTAGGGTTTACTGAAGTTTTTGGGAGAGAGGAGAGGAATAAAGTTGAAAGCGTTTGGATATTAAGGGTTTTCTAAGAAGGCTAAGAGAGGTCATAGGAACTTCATGATTTAAGCACTGAATTTGAAAACACTATGGGTGGTAATTAGGGCTTGGGCACATAGGGTAAGGGAATTTGTGGAGGTTTCGTAGGGCTAGGATGTCAGAAAGGTTGTTCCTATTTCGTTGGGCCACAAATTCAGTTAGGCGGGCTTGAATCTCATGGAAAGGAAACTGACTTCGTGGACCTCATAAAATCCATGTACTCTTCTTACTGTTGATGTTGTCTAAATTAGTTTATGAATATTATGTGTGTGCATACATATTTCTACATATATATTTACATGCTTGAAAAATGTTGTTAATTCAAATGAATATACAAAATGTAACATGGGCACATGCTAGTTCAAAATTATTGATGCCTTGTCTTAGGAATAACACATTGTATCAGAGCCCAGATTCAAAATATAGGGCCTAAAACCACTATAACAGCCTTAAACACCCTTCATCCATTGGTAAAATTTATTACCTGCAATCTAGCGAACTCGGGCGTAGGCCTACATAAAAGAACCGTTAGAAAAGGGTAAATCTCTCACATTTAGGTATAAAACCATTACAAAATAGGTAAATATTCCAACATATAACCATGAAGAAAATGGCACAAGGCCACCAATAGAGCCACCATGGAATAACCCAAACCATATATGATAGGAAGCAAAGTGATTATGAATCCCTAACCATGGCCACCTCAATGCAATGTAAAAACACACACTAGCAAATAAGCAGAGAAAAAGGGCGCAAGGCCCATGGCATCACAACATCCTTCACACTGATGAACCCCATCCCTGATTGTCTCCATCATATTGTGCCCCAGCACTAGCTAACCAACACGACAACCCATGGAGGAGAAAATGTGATCGACGATGGCATGAAAATGCACAAATGTATCTTCTAGTGTCCCCATGTTGTGTATATCTCTCACCAAAGAAGAGGATTTTAATTTGCTCATCCTCAGCAAAGAAGAATTATCATTTTCCTTTCCATCCACTAGAACGAACCTCGCAACCTTTAGCATCTTCACCATGACAAAAACTACAATCATGAGTGGGATAGAAGAAGAAGTACTTCCGAATCTGCAAGGAACCTCTGCTAATGCACAAAGAAAATCATATAGTTATCATTATGATGAAGGTACACTTGTATCAAGTATTTTATGGCATGCTAGATTTGGAAATTTGAACTATGGAAAACTTTTTTTGTTGAAGAAAAATGGTGCTACTAGTTTTCCAACTCTTCCTAGGAAACGTAAGCAATGTGCTACTTGTACCTTAGGAAATCACAACAAACAAAGATTTCATGATTCTCATTCCAAAGCACATAGAAAGCTTGAACTCATTCATTCTGATTTGTGTAGCCCTATGTTTGTTCCTTCTGTAAATGGAAATAAATATATGATGACATTTATTGATGACTACACCATAAATTGTTGGGTTTATTTATTGAAGAACAAATATGAAACATTTGAAAAATTTAAGAACTTTCATACATGGATGAGTGACATCCATCCTAAGAAAACATGCCATCATGACACTAACATAAGTATAAATGTTTGCACAATCTCAAGGATAACCATAAACGTTCATGAGTCTACTCCAAATAAAAGATGAACCTACTCTATATCTATCTATGAATTTCATATCAATGAACTGTACACATAAGCCTTGTATAGTTAGCAAAAGATAAACTATTTTGTGCGAAGATTTAGGTCTTTATTTTTTTTATTCATCAGAAGGAAGCAACCATATGTATACATATAATGCAGAATCCTTACTATCAAAAGGGTATGTAAGGCTTGCGGGAGAAAAGATATGTGACATCTTAGGAAAATACAAACTTGAAAATATTTTTGGTGAAAAGGTGCTTTAATTAGCTTTTTAAGACAATATTAAACAAATTTACAACCTACAAGCATGAAAACTTCGACAATTCCCTATTTTATATGTTAATATAACACAATAAAAGGATATTGCCTCCTTGAGAGCTTGAGGTGGCTACACTGGAACACAAATTTCACTATAGAAATATTGTTGTAAGGATGAGATTTTGGGGTCCTCAAGTGCTCCTAAGAAAAACACTTGTATCCAAGTTGGAGGCAGATGATACCCACAATACTGTGGGGTAACCTTGGATGGTCTTAAAACTATTTCTTGAAGACAATGATTGTGTTGTTATTTGTGGAGCTAGATTTGGATTTTAATTGTGTTGAACGTGTGAGGATATAGAATATAAAATAAAGGTAGAGAGTGAAACAAAATTATTCCTAGGAAGAAAGCAATATAGAAGGAGTAACATAGAGGGCCTATGTCATCATTCCGAGCCAGAGAAAGGGTCAGCGAAGAAGTAGTGAGGGGCTCAGGAAGAGCCACGTCATCCTGCTCAGCTAGGTAGGAGTGACGTAGTTGGCGAGAGGAGCAATTCAACCACTACCCGGATTGCGCAGAGCCAAGAGGCTCAGTTTCTTCAGTTGCTGGGGTATAGGAAGTTGTGGGAAGATTGTGGATTGTCAAGTTAGTGGGGTGTTTTTGCTGTCGAAATAGAAAAGTACCTAATGGGACAGAACTAAGGTAGAGGGAGTCGCTACCTAGGTGGATTTCTAGCCAAGAAATCTAGATCAGTATTGCAGGAGCAAAGGGATTGGAGAAGAGCAATTCGACAGTTGGCAGAAGAACTTCTAGGAGGGAAGTAGAGACTTAGAGGGAGTCAAAGAGAGAACTTCCAAGAGGGATGTAGAGACTCAGAGAGAGTCGAAAAGAAGAGCCTAAATGGAAATGAACGGAATGAGGGATCATGAAATGTTAGACAGAGAATCCAACTTTGTCATTTGGAAGGCAAGGATCCTGTCTGTTCTAGATAGACATCGCATCAAACCCTTCGCCTAGAGAACTGTGGCTACCCCAATCGACAAAGCTAAAAATGAAAGGTATGAGGATGTAATGGCCAAGGCAAAGTGCGTAATCCTTGATGGAGTCAAGGATCATGTAGTTCAGCATATTGCCAAGAAGAATATGACAAAGGAGATGTGGGATACCTTGACAACATTGTATCAAGGAACTTCCATGTAGAGGAAGATGCTACTGGAGAAATAGTTGTAGTTGTATCAGATGTAGAAGGGGGAGCAAATAGATCTATTCCTCAACAGGTTTCATCAAATTCGGGACCAACTTACTTCCATAGGGTTGACACCGGATCAGGAGTTAATGGTGAGGACCACTCTGAACACAATCTCTAAGGAGTGGGAGATATTCATCAAAGGCATTTTGCGTAGAGAGAATCTTCTAGGATGGGAAGAATTATTGGCAGCTCTTCACCAAAAAGAGATCAGACGACTCACCAATGCAGGAAGTAGCAACAAAGGAGGTCGAAACAAGAAAGAGGAGGAAGAGGATGTGGCTCTAGCATCTGTGGGGCAACAAGGGAAGAGGAAGAAGAAGGAAATATCCAAGATAAAATGCTTGAACTGTGCGGAGCTGGACCATTATGCAACCCAGTGTCCCAGAAATAATAATAAAGGAGAGGCTTATGATTCCAAGGCAGCGCCAACTAAGCTAGAGAAGGAGGTAAAGGGTGATGACGATTGTGCCATGAGTTCTCATGTCCATCTAGAGAAGAGGTGGGGAGATATTGAGCTATAGTCAGGAGGACTATAGGGGATTTGGGGAAGGATCCTTGTGGTACCCAAACTCTTGGATCATATCTAGCTATGGGAGCCGCGAAGTGACAATAGCAAGATGGCGGATGTTAGTAAAAGCGGATGCAAATGGAGCAACAGAGAGTTCTAGAGTGCAAGGATATATAGCATATTAGTGGGGGTTGTAACAGTGTGAGAGGCATAGAGGAGGTTGCAGCAGTGCGATAGGCACAGAGGAGGTTACAGTAGTGTAGGAAGGCACAGAGGGGTCTGTAGCAGTGGGAAAGGCACAAAATTGTTGCAGTAACACAGAGGAATTAGAGGGAGCGCAGGATAGCAACAGAGAGAGCTCTAGCATCGGGAGGGTTTGTAGCCAGACAAGGATGTCACTAGTTAGATAGATCAGTTACCATCGTCTCAGTAACTGAGTTGCAGTGTAGCAATAGCAGTAGTAGTGCTATAGGCAACAAGATGGAACATGACGAGAGAGGGTTGGAGTGTAGATGCAATGTTGGAACAAAGGACCAGAAGTAGAACGGATGAAGAGGGAGATGTGGTACATATGTAGTAATGGAAATGGTGGAGCCATGGGCAATAATATAGGATGCAACAGTGAAGAGGATGTTAGGCAGTGGGCCAAGCATCAACACAGGTACCAGTGCCAAATGATCAGAGTGATGTTCAGTGGTGAACCATTACTAGAGCACATTTCCCGCTAAGAGGGAGTGTTGATTTGGGGTAGCATCAGATGTGCTCTAGCCATGAAAATTCTTGGAGAGGCTAAAGCACATGAGGTATCCAAGACCCACAACTTGTTTGGGGAAATTCTACTTGGTGAGAGAAATATTAAAATAATTAATATTTTAATGGGTTCCTAACTCTAAACTTAGGAAAATAAAAATATTAATGGGTATTAATATAAAACTGGGTTAGAAGGTTCTAAATGAAATAGATCAAGCCAAATATGATATTATCTATTGATTAGAGATTTAACACTAGTTGTTAAAGACTCAACAGAAAAAGTATAAGAGGAGGCTTGAGGGTCAGTTAGTGATACACCAAGATTGATCAATCAGTTCAGTTTTCTGGAGCGGGGTTTGCTAAGAGAAATCTAACCAGTGATCAGATTTGTAGTGAGGGGTAGTGAGTGCATAAAAGAGAGGTAGAGATAGTGCCAAAATATTAGTGCAAAGTAAGAGAAGGCTACGTGAAGCGAGCAAGAGGGAGTGATACAGAGGGCTAGAGAGCCAGCAGAGAGATTTTATAAGCTGATGTAGAGGGTTGTAGGCTGACAAAAAGGCCAAGAGGGCTAACATAGAGCCTAAAGAGGCATTGGAGAGAGTTTCGTGGAGTAGACTTGTGGAATATTTGCTTCCGAAGAGGTATTACTACCAGATTGATTTCTCTATTGGGTGAGCTAGTTTGGCACCCAGTTGTAATCAAGAAAAGCTACTTAATAATAAAACCCTCATAACTGCTGCACTGATTTTCCCTAGTTGGGTTTTCTCCGGGGACGATTATCTAAAAATAACGGTGTCCCTTGTGTGTTTGTCTATTTCTTTCTGTTGATGATCTATAGATGGTTGAGACTGCATTTGTGTTTAATTCTATATTTATATGGTTAAATAGCTTTTTCAGTAATTAAACAAGTACGTGAAGTAAAACAAATAGTGTAGGAAATTTCTAACAGGTTAGAATTAGAAATTTCAACAAAAACAACCTTTTGCACATAGGTAAATATCACATTCTCTGGTCCAGTTGAGGTAAATCCATTCATTAAGCTCTTCAGATCTTGGCCAAAACCCATCAAAATGAAAAATGATGGCTTTTGTGTGTAAAATAGGGAAGATATCACTTCTCATAATTCAATGGATAGATTTGGAGACTTTTCCATCTTTTCTACAATGTATGGACCTAAGATTGTTAGATTTGGGGCTTGTTTGTCCTATGTTGCAGGTTTACCTCTTAATGCGTCTTTGAAAGAAGCTTGAACCTTGTTAGTTGGATTTTCTCTTGTTGTTGTGCTTTCTCCTGGGGCCCCACCTTTCAAAGTTTATTTATGAAAAGAGGCACTCATAATTTTCTTCATGGCATTCAAAATTGCAAAATTAGTTATCCTTTTAGAAATGATTTGGCATTTGTCTACTATAAATTATGTTCTTCTATCAAGGTATGGTACAAAGAAGGTCATAATAATATCAAATGCAAAGAAAAATTCTAAAATTGGTTCTACAACAAATAATCCTACTTTTTTCTCCTCAATAAACCCAAATTCAAATGACGAAACCCTCCTTTCGTCTCCTCAATAAACCCAAAATAAAATGGAAAAACCCACAATGAGTAAATCACTAGCAAGATCATACCCTTCGGTTATGGTTTTCTAGAACCTTTCAAGGGTTTTATAAGATCAGATAAGTGTGGGGTGGGTAGATTTGTCAAGAGATGAATCACCCAAACAAGAATCTCTAAGATTCAATACAACTAGTCATAACAAGGTTAGTAATAGATCATCAAATGAATCATCTTTTCAATTAGTGAATTCAAAGCATATCTTTGTTTCTTGACTAAACTTTTGTGGAGAGGTCCTCCTTCTTGTAAATTATTTCCCTAACTAAGACAACATAGGGAGAATGGTGATTAGTATTTAACATAATCAAAACTAAATGAGTAAATGAACCCAAAATTGAAAACACATAGGATACTTATCTTAGGTAGTTGTTGGAAGCTCCCTCCAAAGCTAGAGAGATACGTACAAACTTACAAAAATAATTGAAAATGTTTTTTTCTTATAAATTCTAAAACATATAAAACAAGATATATAAAAATAAAAGGAAAGGAATCAATAGTGTAAGTCCCTAATTTCAGGTTGTTCAGGTTTGGCTTTCTTTGAGTCTCCTTCTTCTATAAAGTTGGATTGATCACCTCCTCTCTTCTTATTCCTCGGATTCTCGGGACAATCACTTTTATAATGACCCTTTTTGTGACACTGATAGCACTCTATCTTAGACATGTAAACTTTCTTATTTGGTCCCTTCGATCTCTTTCCTTTATGATGAGAAACATAATCATTTAATACTTCTTCAGGATTAACAACCGTAAATATCCTTAATTATTCTTGACTACATGTGACCCACAATTATTCAAAGGTGGGAGCCACTTTCCAATTGTTCAGACCTTAAGCAAATGCACTCCAAAAGGGTAGAAATCCTAATATAGTAGTGATCACCAATTCTTTTTCTGGAATAATATCATTAATGGCAAAAATATCATCCCTAAGTCTAGCAATTTTCACAAAGAAGGTTTCCACAATATCTTCCATTGTCATCTTTATATTCCACTACTCATTCTTCAAACTTACCACTTAACCGATGTTCAACTATGTAAACCTTGAAACGAGAATTGATATGATTACCTGTTTCGTAGAGGTAGCAAAAAAGTGACCCGATTTTGAAAAGGGGCAATGCAGAATACACATATTGTTTTTAAGCATAGTTTTTGGCACATTAAATTCTTTTATGTACATTAGTTTTTAGAATGTTAGTGATTTTCATGCTGATTTTAAAAAGTGGTGATTCCGCATGAGGCCCTTTTTTTAAAAGACCTATTTTTTGACTTTAAATTTTCTAATGTATGAAATGTAAATAATTATTTCCTAAATTTAACAATTTTTGAAGTCGTCTTCTTCTTCATATTTTCTCATTTTAATTTTTTTTTTTTTGTAGTGGGTTTTTTATTATTTTGCATATTTAAAGAAGAAGGTCAATATTTTAAAGTTTCAATATTCTACATATTTATACATCATTAATTAATTTTTCAATGCACATCAAATAACTGTCTCTAAAAAACAATAATTTTCAACAATTGACATAAAAATAACCATTTTCAACATAAATATAACTAAAAAATTACTCATTTTGATAATCTTTTTCTAGAAATGGCATGTAAAAATCAAAATTTTTACAGGAAAACTTTAACAAAAAATGGTTAAATAATAGTTTTTTAATGAATTTCATGTCAAAAAATAACAATTATCACTATTTTTTTCAAAAAATAATGATTAACATAAAAATTAATGCGAAAATCACATAATACAAATATTGAACACATAACAACATTAATTAAATGCTTATTCTTCTCATAAAATGTCAAAGTCAAAACATTACAAGTATAACTAATTAATAGTTATAAAAAAAGCGCTTGATTTCCAAACATAACTTAAATTTAATCAACAATATCACTTAATCCAAACTCTTCATCATTGTCTTGTTCCTTCTGCTTCATTTTTCCCATTTTCCTCTTCTAATGGGCCTTCGATCTCTATGAATCTCTCAATGTATGCCTCTCCAATCATTCAATGTAATGTTGGTTAAGGTTCCTTTGCCTTTTTTTCCACACACGATTCACTAAAATCACCTTTCTTCAACCCAATTTATTGCATTACATCTGGAAGAAGTTGAAGAGAATTAATTCTTTGTTGAATAAAATTGCACTGTACTGGATCTTTTCCAATGGCAATGCAATTTATTCGTTTTTAGAAGGCAACATGCTAGTGTTGTACCTAATTATCAAGCACAAAATAAATAATTAAGTAAATTAGTATAATGATTTATAAATTAAGAAAGAAGATATTGAAATTAAATTCCATATAATAAAACTTACCTCGCCAGAAAATAAATCTAGAACCCAATCTCTTTCATTTGAACATATGTCTATAAGATAGTTAAGGAGTAACTATGGTTTTTGATGAATGTTAGCTATATTTGTTTTTGCTTCTTTGTCTTCATATGTTAGTTTTCTCAGAACAACATCATAAGTCAGTAAATAGCTATGACTCTTTCCATCTACCTGATTAAAAATCATAGACATATAGCTATCATCTTTTCGCAAATATCAATATGGATGAACTCACAATCATTTATAAATTGTTGATCTTCACGGATAAGAAGACTTGACTTTTCCCTATAACATGAAATAGTAAAAGTTCAATTAAAGTGTACATAAATGTTTTTTTAACATTAATTAAATATACATTTTCAACGTCTTACCATGTAAGATACATCATTGAGCTTGTTTTCCCCTTGAAGCTTGACAATAACATTGCCAATTGTGTGTCTAAATGAAATATCACAAATCTCCATAATGGTCATGATGTGACTTCTATAAATCCCGCCACTTTAATAAGAGCTTGATAAGTATAAGGGTCACTATCATAGTCAATGTTTGGGATATTGAAACGATGGGGAATATCTGCAATAACTAGGGCATAATCCATTTTGGTATGAGTTTAGCAATGTCTTCACAGTCGCCTTGTATTACTTGATATTTAATAGTGTGAAGCCCATTCCAAATGAAGTGAGTAAGAGTTGGATCAAGTTAAACATTCCTAGGACGTTGCTTCTTTAGTCTTTCGATCTTAATCTTTTCAATAAAGGTTCTCAAAATATCTTGTGCTCCATTTTCATCCTTCCTCATCTTTAATAAAATAAGAAAATATATGTATAAGTTATAAAATAAAAATAATATACAGATGAATAAAATTAAATCTGTAGATCAACATACTTTTTGAAATGCAATATAATAAAAAAATTAGTATTGATGTAGAACTTGAATCTGGATGGCTGCATACAACATCATCCCAACTACCTTCATTCAACAATTTAACCCTTTGTTCTTGTATTTTCATGTAAACTTTGTGACTGCATAGATAAAGTAAAAAAATTAATATAATGATAGTTATAAAAAATACTACCAAGAACAATATGTTATATTTAAAATAAAATTATAATCTAGAAATAAGTAAAAATAATTCAACAAACTTACTTTTGAAGTTCCTCACACATTTCCTCCAACGATAATTCCCCTGACCTCATTCGAGATAATATTTGAAAAGTTTTTCATCCTTCACTCCTTGCAATGCTCTCCAAGGTGTGATAATAATATCTTCTGAAAGTTCCTTCATTTCAGGACCTGATTTACTGTTGCTACATATCAATGGTTTAGACCTTTTTTCCTTCTAGTTTTTAATGCTAATTTTCTCCCACATGATAAAAATCTCATTATAAATTCCCATATCTCTCCAGTTCTAAATGCCAACTGGAAAATGTTATCAATACCTCTGAATAAATTAGTATTTACTCTGTCGCCTTCTAAATTGATTTTCCCCTCAATTTCATAGCCTATTTCCATACAACATTCCTTTTGGAAATCTACATTAACATTTATCTTATCCCCACCACAGTTTTCTTCAAATTCACTTTGAATAAATCTAACCTTTTGGATGAAAGTCATAGACATCCTACATTCATTATCTAAATTATGATCCCATGCCACTAACTTTGCTTATGTATCTCATAAACCAACATAAATGATACATTTCATTGTTTCAAAGTGAGGGTTATTGGGACATTCCTCCATCAATTGTCTTTGAGATTCTACAGAATGGTTCCCCCTAAGCAAATAATAATTTTATTCAAAACATTTTTACTTATAAAATGCTTCCTTGTTGGGAACTTGAACTGGACCAACAAGAAGCACATAACTAACAACATGAACATATGGATTGTACCTCATCAATGTCTGCACTTTGTGAACATGGAGCTGATCTGGCTTTCTAATTTGATATTTACATTTTCCTTCACTCGCCTTATAGATTTGTCTCACATTAAGATGAAATGTATGACCACCCTCAATTAAGTTTCTCTTTGTCAAGTTTTGTCGAATGGAGTTTTGGTTTGGTTTAATAATGTCATCCTCTAAATAAACTCCTGGTGTAATGATTACTTTACTTTGTTTTGAAGTTTCACTATGATATTCAATGTTGTTAATGACTACTTGAGAAATTTCAACTTTACTTTTCTTCCTCATAAGATTCTCATCATTAAATAGAACATATTTATTCTTGGGCATTGTTACTTTTGGTATTTTATAGCTCTTCTCCTTTCTAACATGAGTTCCAATTTCATCCTGAATAACAACAACATATTCTTTAGTTTTAGTTTCAACTTCCTCATCTTCAAAAGTAACCTGTCTACCTTTGCTAGATTTATCCAATAGAGGCATTTTTCTGATCCCTTGGATGCAGTTTTGTAGCATCATGAATTACTACCTTTGGCGTGCTTACCATATCTTCTTATAAGTTATGACACTGATTAGAAATTGATGACAACATTCATAATATCATGCTTTATGAAATGAATGTCTCCCAACATAATTGAAACACTTTCAACAAAATTTTGTCAAACAAGATATCATATGTCAATAAAAACTAAGCTATAAAAATATAGTGAGACAGTTACAATAACCCAA
This sequence comes from Pinus tabuliformis, assembly GCA_031772625.1. Lineage (NCBI taxonomy): Eukaryota > Viridiplantae > Streptophyta > Pinopsida > Pinales > Pinaceae > Pinus > Pinus tabuliformis. Next base: position 784,433,089 of record CM062816.1, read on the forward strand.
AACAGAAATATAAATAACAATACTTACGATATTTTGTGTAACCTCATTTATGATCTGTTTACATAGCTTTGTAAAAACCTCTCTCGTGTCATACAATGAATACAATAACTGATATTTAAACCTTTCATGTGTCGTGGGCAGTTTTCTAAGTATATAAACAACTTCATTGTCTCGTACTGAACACATGTCTATGACCTTTCGTAGCACCTCATAAATTCCACTATCATTAGGTATATCGGCATATAGATATATCTACACATCTCCACTTTCTCTTTCTTTCACATACCATATATTTTTTGGAAGTTTCAATTCTTTTGATTTCTTCCAATATGAAATCGTCTTCTTATTGTTTGAGGCACTTGAAAGATTTGTAGCTACCAGCTCACGTTTGGTTCGTTCAACAGGGATTTTTGACGATCCACCTTTAACAGTCTTTGGTCCAGAACGATTCACATAAATCTTCTTTGATGCCATTTTCCTACAAAAAGAGACACATATATAAATCAATAAATTACAAAAAATAATAGTTTAAGTTAACAAACAGAACGATAAATGATAATTAATTTGGTAAAACATAAAAATAAAAAATAAAAATAAAAAAATTTAAAAAATACAGCCCCCTACTACCCCACCCCGAAAATCAACCCACTAGAGTTGGTGGAGAGTCGAGCACCACCCCCCTACCCCACCTCGATAATGCAACGGTTAAACACCCCCCCGCACCCCACCCCTAGCCACCGCGCCCCACCATGGTGGCCCAACGGTCGGCCAGGGCGGTGAGTCGTTGGGCAGCCAGGGTGGGGTGGAGAGCTGGTGCCTGGTCCCTCACCCCAACCTGGAAGTGCACCATCCCACTATGGTTGTGGGCCGATTGCACCCAGCCCCCCGCCCCACCGGGGCGGCCCAATAGCTCGTGGCCCTGGTCAGCTGTTGGGCCACCAGGATGGGGTGGGTGGCTAGGTAACCAGCCCCCCCCTCCCCCCCCGACCTATTGGGCCGCCGGGAGAATGATTGGGCCCACCACACCCACCGTGGATGTAGTGAGTGTAGCATTGAAATTTTTAATTTCTAAAAAAAAATTGAAATTTCATTAAACTTATTTAATTTTAAAATTTGTAGACAGGAAAAAAATAAACTAACCTTTCAAATGTGATAATCATCCATTGAATATGTTGTAGTTGCTCCACAAATTCTCTCTAAGTCTTTTAACGAACCTCGTAAAACCTTGATGTGATATGAGGAATAGCGATAATGAAATTTATTATGGAGTAGAAATTACGAAATTGTTTTACCATACTGTTAATGTGGGACTATTTTTATTTTTTATTTTAACATGTAAATTTTGTTATGGCGATATAGGGAACTATGATAGAGCGAATATTACGGAATTGTTTTACAACACGGTGAATGTGGGATTAATTTTTTTTAGAAGGTATAATAAAAATTAAAAAAACATTCAATTGTTTAGTAAATATTATATAGTTTAAGTAATAAATTAATTTAGGTAAAATATTTAGTTTACAATTTTAATTTAAAATATTTATTTCATAAAAGAATGTAGTTCAAATTTCTCAATAAATTGTAGAAGAAAATTATGAAGGGAAATACATGAAACAAAATTTTTGGAGGGAAAAAATTTGGCGAAAAAATTTGGAGGGAAAATTTTGAGGGAAATCTTCATTCTTTAAGCTATATATTATCATTAGGAGATTCTGCATTTGTATCATTCAACCTCTTTTGTTTGAAAGGCATGGATTCTTCTCATAGTGAAGTTTTTCTTCGTGAAGCATCAACATCTTCGTCGTGTAACAACAATATTCATATTGATGAATATAACAAAAAATTAGCCACTATGAAGAGAGAGTCAAATCTTCTACTTAGTCCTATTCCTAAGGACTATGAGAGTAGCAGTGACGAAAGACGAGATGAAGAATTTCAAATAAATAAAGAGTCACGGTTTCCACTTATTCCTAGTCCTATGGATTGTTAGAGTAGCAGTGATGAAGAGCATGATGAAGAATTTCAAAAGAATGGAGTGTCACGATGTCCACTTAGTGCTAATCCTATGGACTATGAGAGCAGTAGTGATGAAGAGCACGATGAAGAATTTCAAAATAATGGAGTGTCATAGTGTCCACTTAGTCCTAATCCTATGGACTATGACAACAGCAGTGATGAAGACCATGATGAAGAATTTCAAAAGAATGGAGTGTCACAATGTCCACTTAGTCCTAATCCTATAGACTATGTGAGTAGTAGTGATGAAGAGCATGATGAATAATTTCAAATGAATAGAGTGTCACAGTGTCCACATAGTGTTAATCGTATGGACTATGAAATCAAAAGGGATAAAGAGCATGATGAATAATTTCAAAAGAATGAAGTGTCACGGTGTCCACTTAGTCCTAATTCTATCGACTATGAGAGTAGTAATGATGAAGAGCATGATGAAGAACTTCAAATGAATAGAGTGTCACAGTGTCCACTTAGTCTTAATCCTATGGACTGTGAAAGCAGCAATGATGAAGAACCTGATGAAGGATTTCAAATGAATAGAGTGTCACAGTGTCCACTCAGTCCTAATCCTATGGACTATGAGAGCAACAATGATGAAGAACATGATGAATAATTTCAAATGAATAGAGTGTCACAGTGTCCACTTAGTCCTAATCCTATGGACTATGAGAACAGTAGTGATGAAGACGATGATGAATATTTTCAAATAAATAAAGATTCACAGTTTCCACTTAGTCCTAATCCTGAGGACTATGAGATTAGTAGTGACGAAGGATAGGATGAAGCACTTAGTCCTAATCCTAAGGACTATGAGAGTAGCAATGACAAAGGGAAAGATGTAGAATTTTTATTAAGTAAAAATTCACATTTTCGACGTAGCCCTAATCCTATGGACTATGAGAGCAACACTGACAATGCACATGATGAATAATATACAATAAACATCAAGTCAAATTTTCCATTTTGTCCTAATTCTAAGGACTATGATAGTAGCACTGAAGAAGAATGAGATGAATAATATCCTCCAAGTCAGTATTTCAAAAGCATAGATGATCATAGTGAGGATAACATTCCTCGGAATGATGATGAAAATTCTTATACAAATGATGATCCAATGATGGAGATGTTGCCAGGAAATATTGTATGGAGGATTAGGAGTAGACCTTTTCATATCAGTCTAAGATGTTATAGTTCTAAAAGGGGTAAAGCAGAATATTTGATGATAAGAAGTTCTATCAATGCTCTCATTTCAAGTGAATGTTGTCAAAAAGATTGCTTGAAACATATGGATTTCAAGTTTGCATTAGAGAAAAGGAAGAGATATTTGACAATGAATGAAAGCACGCAAAATTCATATTTAGTGGGGTGCATGCAATCTACATTGTCAGGTTATGATTATCATATTGGGTCTTTATTTATCTGTAGAAAGGCTTTCAAAATGTTTCATTCAATGTATAATTTTTGTCTCTCAAGAATCCAAGAAAATTTGGAAAAATATTCCACATTTATTCAGAAGTATGGCATAAACGATAGTTTGGGCCATTATCAAATATTGCAATGTCGTGGATGAAAGATTTATTTTCAAAGCATGGAGAGTGTATGCCAAATAGAGAGACAATGCATATTCCATATAATTTCTCAAGACGAGAAATCTACAAGTTATACAAAGAATATGCAGAAGGTGCTGAGGGACATGGTCAATTTATTACATATCAATATTTTGTGAAGGTATGGAAGAAAGAATTCAACAATGTTCGTATTCCTAAGAAGACAATGATGGGGATTTGTAGTACATGTACTTCTCCTAAACGAAAAAGGGATAAATGTGAATGGTCAGAAAGAGGTAAGCATTCATAACTTTAACTTTTAAAATTGTATAGGCATCAACTATGAAAACCTATTTCTTAATGACTTTCTTTTATGTTGTGTAGATTTCATTGTCAAACATCTTCAAGAGCATTGCGAACAACAAACAAGTGAAAGGAAAAATTTGTACAAGAATTAAAATAAGTGTTATGATAATCTGAATAAATATTTGGGTTTGATAATTGATGGTATGGACAAGAAAAAAACACTTTTACCACATTTTGTTCGCACACCCAAAAATTTACAGGAGAAAATTTTTATTCAGTATCACTTGGTTGGTTGTATGGTCTTCAATGGGAAAATGTTTTCCAAAGGTGTACTTCATAGTTCCAAATATTTGTAATGATGCAATCTGACAATAAGCATAATTAATGATGTGCTTTCTCATTGGTATGGTAATCTTGCTGAAGTTTTGTATCTACAATCGGACAACACTTGTTGTGAAAAACAAATCAGATTTTTTTTGGATATCTAAACATGCTTGTTGAATTGAGAATTTTAAGAAGGTAAAGGTTGGCTTCCTTCTCTTCGGGCACACTCATGACCATATTGATCAGATGTTCAGTCATTTTTCAGTCACATTGAGGAGGAAGGAAGTTGGGAGCTTGGCATCATCAATTGAATGTATTAAGAAGCCATACATGCCAAAGCCTACTTTTGATGTGTTGGAAGAAACTGTTGATGCGAAGGTTTATTCTAGGATCGCATGGTGAGGAGAAATGCATTGAGCAACTTAATGACATTAGCTTCCAACATCAATTTCATATCAAAAGAATTGATGGGAAAACACTAATATGGGCCAAGAAGTATTCAACTACTGCAGAATGGGAACCATCATCAGGTTTGGAATTTTTGAAGTTCAATCAAGATCATTCATTATTTGCATCAAATATATTGTTATTGCAATTAGTTGCTGAAGTTCATAATGCACACAAACGAAATAGAGATATAAATTATTTTGATTGCCTAGAAGAAATTAGAAAATGTATTAGATATACATATGAGTACATTGATATTGTTGATTCAGTTTAGTGGGAGTCCATTTTCAATAATCAAAGTGATATCATTTCGAGAACAACAAATGAAGATATACCTTTGAAAAATCCATTTATTTGGCCACAAAATGTCTCAAATGAACATGAGGAAATAAACATTGTTGAACAACAACAATCTCAAGGTATTATTAATTCTTCACATGCAGAGGAAAGAGAGATGTATATTGGTTCCAGAAGATCTCATGTACAACGTGAAGCCATGGAAGACCTTTACACAGGTTCAGTACAAAATATTAAGGAGGGTTGCATGATCACAATGGTAACAAAGGGATATCCTAATGGCTATCCATTTTGGGTTGCTAAGGTTATAAAATTCATTACAGAAAATGAAGATGTTACAGATGTTGAAGTACATTGGTATGCCACAAATACACACCCATTCAATGTTGTGTATAAGCTAGAGATGGTAGTTAACAAAAAAATTGTCGGAAAGAGAAAAAGAAAGGGTACAAATATAAATCGTCACCGCACAGACCTCTTAAAATTGGAGAATGTTGACATACTTGCTTAGGAGTTCAATTTAACAAAGAGAGGAACTCTTTGCTTCAAGATGATAGAGATTCTGAAAAGGTTGTTACCAAAAGGAACAATTTTGAGATGGGAGTCTGCTGAAACCAGTGGTAAATCTAGAAGAATTTTGAAACCTGAAATGGTGGGAATGGATATGGACTCAGATGGGGCATTAGTTGATGAAAGAGAGGAATATGGAACATCTTCATCTGCTTGTAGTCATTCATATGAAGATGTGAATTCTGATGGTGTGCAAGAAAATATGAGTGCTTTTGAATAATTGTTTAAGACAGTTTATATAACAGATGTTTGCATCATATCTTGAAATAAAAAAATTTATTTCCATATGGTGTTAAATCATAAGATATGAATCATTTTTATGCTGTTGGATTATATGTTTTAATTATGATGATTTTTATTGTTTAGAATATCTACAATGCAACAATAGTTTAAAGATTTAATGTATGTTTCCCTCAATCTACAAATAATGACATTTTGATTAATTTATTCATGTGATTTGTTCATAATGTCATGGTTTTTTAATTTTATGGTTGAAAATTTTCCAATTTTTTTTGTATCTTTAATGTTATGGTTGAAAACAATTAGAATTTTAGCGATATTTAGAGTCATGTTATTATATGTTTAACAACATGGATGAAAACCAATATAATTTTAATGTGTTTCAAATCCCATTATTTTATTTCTATCATCATTACTAAAACATGTTGAAAATATACTTAGGAAAGAAAATTGTTATTCTACCAAAAAAATTAGTTTGTTTTTTTCCTCAAAAATAGTTACTTTTTTCATCAAAAATAGTTTCTTTTTTCCACATAAAAATTTGGTTTTACTAGCATCTTTTAAAAATGTTGAAAATTGACCCTAAAAAAAAACATCGTTCCAGTATCAAAACTTTTCATTTTCAGGGTGTTTTTTGCACAATTTTTTGCACAAAAATGCTTTTTCACTACCATTTTTAAAACATGTTCAAAATTGACCCTAAAAAAAACCATCATTCTAGTATACACACTTTTCATTTTTAGCACTGTTTTTGATGTTTTTTTTGGGGTTTTTTGGCCAAAGTTCTTGTTTTGAGTTTATAGTTTCTGTTTCAAAGTTTACATTGTTGTTCTTAATAGTGAACAAATTCGATAAGGCTTCATATATCTCCCGAGAATGATTGATGTTAGTTATTAATGAGACAATATGGTCTTTTATCCCTTATACCATTAGAGTCATAGCCACCAATTCTAGATCCCTAAATTTCACTTTGTCGGCATCACTTGCTTCTTCTATAGGCTTCTTTACATTTCCTTATACTAAATCTAGCACATTGTTCTTCTTGAGGATTAAATCAATCCTCTTCTTCCAGGATCTGAAGTTAGATGCTCCTTCAATCTTGTTGTCACCCTTGATAGAGTTAAAAATTTTCATTGGATATGATGGTTCCTTCCCTCAGATAGCGCCTTTGAATGGATCTACCTTTTTCTTCTTTCTTCACCAAAGCTCTGATACCATGTTGGAAAATCAGAAAGGAAGTAAATATTATATTAATCTTGATAATTACTTGTGATGTTTCTTATTATTACAATTCTTTGCATCTTCTTTCTTTAGTTCATCAAGAAATTACCAAAAGCAACAACACATAAAACAATGGACACAAGATGAAGGCACATGCCAGGGAAAAACCCCCCTCGAGGGGAAAACCTAATCAATGTAATTCTTCCTTTCAATAGCATTCTTTAGGACTATTCACCATAGACCTTGACCATGCCTTCCCTCCACACGAAGTCAGCCTCCAGAAGATAGATCCCTCCCAGCAACTTCGACTATGCAGCATCTTGCAGCAGCTAACAACTTCTGACAACAGTCTAACTTGGGAGACTTCGTTCTATGAAACCAGAGCACAAAACTCAGAGAGACCACCACCAAAATTTATATTTTTCTTGACTCCTTAGACTTCCTAAAACTCTCATTCACTTTGGCTTCTGGGAAACAGACCTTCCCAACATCCTGCATCGCACTTCTACCCATAAGAGAGAGAATGAGAAGTGATGGTCCAAATGAATTAATATTTGTCCCTTTTATAGGCTTCTTGTGGGGTTGAATGGGTCTTTGGTCTGCCTTGATCTTATATTAGGCTGACATGGTTTGAAGGTTCCATAATTCATATTTGACTTAATACTAAACCTTTTTTATGATTCAAAAGCCCAAGAAGGGTCTCTTTAAATGTACAATAATCATATATACCGAGAATAAATACTAGAAGTCCTCAATGGGGACTTTGACCTAAAACATGGTGACCCAAGCATCAAAACCATGCTTTAATAAATGTCAACAGTAATAATAAAAATCCTTTTCTTTATTATTTTGTCAAGTACATTACATAATGACTCAAGGACATTATTGAAGACCGAACATTGTTACTTTTTCCAACATCTTGTTCACTAAATCTTGATAGCTATGGCAACTCTTGCGAAGGCCTAGAAGGGCTATGCTTACCAATTCATCCTCTCAAACAGTAACACCAACTCCTGCAATCTCATCACGAACTTATGTAAACCTCCTTAGATAATGCGGGATAAAGTCATTCTTCTACATCTTGATATTTCAAAGTTTATTCTTAAGCACCAATTTCTTGTGGACACTACTATCTAGAACATATATGTCAGTACCTACCACATTGCATAAGGATTTTATTTCCCATGGAAATTTGTGACAATGCGGTCTCATACTCCCTCCAATATTATTCTCGACACCTTGGCTACATCTTTCTTCCACTGAGAAAGGTTTTGGCCATCAGATTTCGTTAGTTTTGCAACATCTCTCTTAATGTATTCTAGAAATCCACTATCATTGAAGACCTCCTCCATGTGATCCTTACATGCAATGAAATTACAGCTTCCTTCCAATGCATACTCTAGCCTCAGCCGATTGAAGGTCGTATTCTCAGCTCTTAAGAGATCCTGCTACACTGAATTGAAAATTCGAACCTCCTGAGAAACAACTTCGAAATTCCTGCTCTAATGTGAATCCTCCTATCATACCATGCATAAATTGTGGTATATATTTTAAACTTCTCATGAATTTTTTTCAAAATCACAAGACACAAACCTACTCTACTACTCTACATAAGTTAATTCACAATTTAGAACAAAAATTTTGGACATGCAATAAGAAATAAAAAGAATGCACATAATATTTTTTCTAGGGAAAGTAATCTGTTAAAAATCCCAATGCCTTCTTGTGTTAATCTAATGAATATAGATGTATTATAATTGCTTTTCTCAACTGAGCACAACCTACATGTGAATAACCTATCTCTCTACTCACTGAGAAAATGTAACCCAAACTTACTCAATTTATGCCTCCGCTTGAGCCCCTGTTTCCTTGCGCAATTCCTTGAGAAATAAGGCCCCTATTATTTATAAAACTTTCCAAAATTAATTGCGCAATTCCTAAGGTTTATCATCTGACTGCACGCAACACTTATACACTCAAGACTAGTTTATAACTGATGTTAAAATGCCTTGGAATCTCCACAACAATTGGGTAACTCGAACTATTTGCATGTGAAAGATATTTTGGGTTAATTGATCATTTAACTAGATGATCACTAAGTTTGTCTAAAGTCCCACTGCACAACTGAACTTCCACTAGTTCCTCCAACAATTAGAAATAGTTTAACTGAAAACAACTTGAGATAACTGACTTTTATTGCTACAAATTAGCAATCACACACTCTTGACTGAACTCTAACTCCTATCACTTGAATTTACTGAGTAAAAAGGGTGACAAAAGCCATGGTATACAAGTTAATTGCATCCAAGTTGTCCACTGATGTGGAAATTCAAATTTTCTCAATTTAATCAAGGCAAAATCAAATTGATAATTTCTTACTGCATTTTTCAACAATCCTTTAGGTGAATCTAATCCATGTTGCTAATGACGGTTAGGAGTTCCAACACAACAATGTGTTGATAAAAACAACCAGCGGATAGAAGTAGCATTCAAAATAGATAAAACAGTCAAAAAACACATATTAAAACACAATCGATGGAGACCTCGAAAAGTACTCCAATTATGTTACTGCCTATCCACCTCCATCGACCTAAATCCCATCTGTTTTTATCGGCATCCACTCCTCTGCTTCTTGAAGAACCCATCAATAGCGGAAAGATGGACCCCTAATCCTTTACCTTTTTTACTAGCGCCTTGTATTGAAAATTTTAAGACAAAATATTATTTTTGTCTTAAAAAAAATTCTTAAAATCGGCCACCATCTAGTAGTGTTGAATGCAACGACATACAAGTTGTTTCTAATCACATTGTTAGAGATCAAAGGGACAAAAGAGGAATTGATGTCTAGGAAATCTTGCCAAGAAAAGTTGTTGCTTTCTTCAGAGTCAGCTACCCTCACAAAATGAAGAGCCCAACAAATCATTGTCTTTATATAAGATAACATGAATGGAAAGTGAAATAATAGCCTTGGTATAGGCGCTATACAGTAGTAGCCTACAAGTTGGCGGTCTTAGGGTGCACTCTCAAAGTCAGTTTTGTAGTTGTTAGATAATATTTTCTTAAATTGATATGTTTTTGTCTTAATTGGTAATTGTCTTAAATGAGTTTTGTCTTAAGTGATCATTGTCTTAAATATAAAGTTTTTTCTTAAAATATTTTGGTCTCAAACTATTTTTGTCTTAAATATAAAGTTTTGTGTTCAAATACTTTTGTCTTAAATATAAAATTTTGTCTTAAAATTTGTTTGTCTCTAATTGTTTTGTCTTAAAATATTTTTGTATTAAATTGTTTTTGTCTTAAATATAAAGTTTTGTCTTAAAATATTTTTGTCTTAAACTGTTTTTGTTTTAAATTTAATGTTTTTCCTTAAAATATTTTTGTCTTAAATTTTATATTTAAGACAATTCAATTGATATTTAATTTTAATGTAAAATAACTAAAATGAAAAGTGATTTTTTAAGACAAAATATTTCTTTTATCTTGAAAAATTGTCTTAAAGGTTCCCTCGGTGTATTAGTGCACTCTTTACACACTACAATACAAAGGGAGGTTTTAAGAGAACATTTAAGACATTTTTAGGATAAATTGTCTTAACTTGAGACAAAAGAAAACTTGTGTATTGTCTTAAATATTGTCTTTAAGCGGGTGTCTCAAATTAAATTGTCTTAAAATATTGTTTCGATAAAGACAATATATAACACAAGCGTTTTTTGTCTCTCTAGAGAATAAAAAATTAAATTCAAAGATAATACAACATCACTTTTGTCTCTTTAGAGACAATATAAAATAATGAATCTAGAAAAATATCTCACCATTTAAATAAACCAATATTAAAAGTATTTAATTAAACTTAAACTACAATATCATTGATTAATTCATATTAGGACATAGTGGAATCGAACCACCAACCTCCTTCTTATAAGTAGGTGCTATTCCATTAAGCTAGAACCCTTTAAAAAATTATGTGAGAGTTATTAAATAGTTAAAATAAAAACACATCCAAATTAAAATCACAACAACTGAAATTATATCAAAATCACTCTCAAAATAAATTTAATAAAAGAACTTTACAAAACAGTCACAAATATCAGTAAATTGCAAATAATACTTTTGAATGGAATGGATGAAAACACACTAGCTATATTTACATTAATGTTGGACCCAAGATAATAAAACAATAAAAATCCTTGCAACACAAATACGCCAATAACTTTGAAGATAATATAGGCATAATGATCCTTTATATTTGGTGGCTCCTTTTGCACTAATGGTGAAGCAAAACATCATGAACATGTAAAACCTAACTCAAGTTGGAAGAGAATAATACTTACTCTTGCTACTAGATATTTGGCATCACTAAACTCATGTTAGACTACTTAGTCTTGCAAGGAGTTTCTAGAATCAATTCAGTACTGGGATTTAGTCGAGGTTAGGACTATAAGCACTTTGACGACAATCCAACTCGTTCGGTTGCATCTTCATTTGCATACTATCCATCTAAGGATGAGTCCATCAACACCAACACATTATTCCCTTGTATCAAATCAAAGGCTTGCAACAATAGTTCCCACATCATAATTTCTGACATAATTTCAAATAACCGTGGAGATTGGCATCGATAAGTATCACTAGTGAAACTTCAACCTGCACTAGACATATATCAAAAAGAGGGTAAAATATACATGATTCTCTATCTATCCCCAACTATTGGAGATGGAAACCAAGAAATGGAATGAAATGAGTTTCCATAAGTTTCAACCTGTATTGGACATATATGAAAATGAGGGTAAAATATACATGTTTTTCTATGTGTCCCCAATTATTGGAGATGGAAACCAACAAAGGGAAGGAAATGAGTTTCAATAAACAAGAACACTCAAGATAGGTTTTTTAGGAAACTGCAGGAAACAAAGATAATGGCAAAACACAATTTTGAAAAAGGTGAAGAGAAGATCTTTTCATTGAAGTTATTTCCCTTCACCTCCCATAAAATATCTTATTTGTTTTACTTGAGATTTCATGTCTTACAGATATTACTTTTGATTTAGTGAGCTAGGGAAGGATTAGAAAACACTCTATTTCCTTCTTTCTAATTTTTCAACTAAAAATTCTAAAAAATTAATGCAAAGACATCAGAAATTGTTAAGAAATTGCAGGAAACCATTGAGGAATTTCCATCCTTTTGGAAAGGATTTCTCACATATGGATGTATTTCAGAAACCAAAATACTTTTGGTACTGGCCAAAAACAGTTTCCAGAATTCACTACCACTTTTAAATCCAGTGAAAAACAAGATATTAAGATCAAATAGATGTTGAAGAACTCCTGAACAATGAAACATAATAAAGAAAAGAAATCACAAATTGGAAGTTGAAATGCTATAGATTATAGTCTATAGAAAATGTCTCACATCCATTATGATTATAAATGACTATGCTACCAGACTAGTAGCAGTAAGGAGAGTTTAGAAAATTACGAGAAAAATGATTTACAAATGTAATCTTTGATTCTCTTGTAAAGTTGATGAAAGCAACAATAGATGTATAACATATGTTGGAAAGTAATGGTTGATTGGGAACAATAGGATTGCATGATGGAAACTACAGCTAAATAAAAATAACACAAATTTATGGATTCAAATTTCATATACAATTCTAGCCAGCATATTAACTTTAAAAGTTAATAACATATTATAACATCTTACATATTTATTTTCCCTAATTTAAATTTTTCATATTAACCTCATAAAAGGACAGAGGTGAGTGGTTGAAGTATGATGAAATCCAAATTCATTTAATATTTTCAAACCTACAATATCCTATATGATGAGAATACAACACACATAAGACAACAATTGATCAATTTAAACAAGTAATAAGGAAAAATGATCAAATTTTAAATAGCAATTAGTCAAGGCTTTTGTTGTTCAATGAAGTTGGTACCTTTTCCTTCAATAGAAATGTGAAAAAGAGAGCCATACCTATTTATGCTACCTGCTTGTACCTTCTACTTTACGTTTCTCTGCAGGAAGGGAAAACTTGAGAGGATTTTTGTGTGAAAGAGATTTGAAAAATTGTACCGTTAGCCCACAATAGAACACGAAAGTAGATAAATAACAAGTGTGTTTTTCACTATAATAGAGATAGATAGAGAGAGAGAGCATATACATGACTAGGCGAGATGTGTTTCCCACTAATAAGGTCCAATAGAACTGTCCCATAGCTATATATTACACTTTTAGGAGTTCTTGTGCATGCACCAATGAGAAGGAATATCCATTAAATACATTTAATGCTTGCATGTCACAAAATAATTTTCTAGCAAATATACCATTGTTAAGCATGAGAAAGAGATCAACTAAATGTTATATGCCAAATTAATAGCTATTCTAAAGAGAAAAAATAAAAGAAATCTATCAGCAAAGTCAAGAGTTCTTGTATAATGAGTATTCAACATAGAAGAAACACAAAGATTACAAGGATGGACAAATCTTGAAGACTAAGCAAGATCAATTACACATATATTTCTCGTTTTATAAACAAAAACAACATGATAAGAAACATTAAACAATATATAATGAACGAACTTTATACTAATATTGAATTAATAAGATTCATTAATCTCCTAATCTATGATGTTGAGAACTATAAGTAGGAATTTTAAATTCCACAAATTTATCTTTCGAAATATGGAAATGTGAATTTATTTTTAACTAACATGATATGTGGTGGATGAAGGTAAAGAGAAACGGTAATAATGTAAGAATATAAATCTAGCAATGAAGAGTAAAAAATATAAGATATGCCATCTAAAACCCAAAATTTGGTTGGAGTGACATAAAGTTTACAATTTAGTTCTCCAGCATGCATGATTGAAAATATTATGTATTAAGAGCCCCTCTATGCAAATCATATAAACTATACTAGTGAAATTCCTTTCACTTACTTTTGAATTAGAAAAAATTATTCTAATAAGATAATGCCATCTACACAAATGAAAGGCCCTTCTTTCAGACTTTGCAGACACATCTTTATGATTGAGGTGTGGGGCTCGTGTGTGGCAAATAGATTTAAGAAATACTTTCTTATCGAAGCATATTCTCCAGTGGGGAAATGGTTCTACACCATAACCTTATCCAACTTCAGTTCCCACCCTCTCTTCAGATCAATTATTTTCCACAATGAACATACTGCACAAGACAAAGTGCATCGCGAACTCTTACATGAATCACAACAAACATCGATAGCTAGCATTCCAATCATCAATGCCATTATTTTTGGTCAAGTCACTGGGACTTGCTGGTAGGTCAAGGTTACTCTTGTCCTCCAACATCTAAACCTAAACATTGAGAACCCTCTCTCCCCAACTCTTTTGTTCTCTATTAATGTCCCCGATCTCATTACGACAAATTCTAATAGAGATATTCAAGAGAAGGTCTACAAAGATTATTACAAATTCAAATGAATTGCATCATAACATCCCCTTCCAAAACCTTAGGTTGGCATTATCCACACCCTAGGGTAATTCATATAGAACTACACTGTAGCATAAGTGTCCGAACGTGGGCATGCTTCACCAAAAAGTGTTTTTCAAACAATATAGGGGCCTCACCCAGGTTTGAAACTTTGTTTATCTGTCTAGAAAGGCTTGTGGGCAATTGGAAGTCCCAGTGACTCGTTCCTAGGTATTCTTGGTGATAGGTAGGAGGTCTACCAATTCTCCAAAAAAATAAAATAAAATAAAAAATAGATAAACAGACAAACAAACAAACAAATAGTTTACATACTTCAGGCTTGTTATCACCAATTGTATACTAAGAGTGATCATCATCTTCAAAGAGGGCACAATATTTGTGCATATTTTTTATTTTCCAACCTGAATCTCAGGATCATTTTTTTATGTGTTATAAAATTAAAAAAGAAATGGGTGATGCCATTGTTTGTTTAGTGATTCACATCATTCATGCCCTCTATGGGACTTCTCTACAGTAAGAAAACCAAATTTGTCTTGTTCCTTTGCAAGGTGCTACCCCTTAATAATAATTCTCACATACAAGACCTTTTATAACATGAATTTGATGTTAATTTCTGAATACCAGATCTAATTTATGTCCCAAGCAATTTTTTATAACAAGGAAATTTAATTTACCAAGTAAATCTTTCCTGAAATTGCTGAATAAAAATACTCTAGTCTTTTAACAATAAAATTGACAGCAAAAGCAGAGATATCAAATAAATCACATGTCAAAAACTATAATACCTCTCATTTATCCTTCACTTTTATGTCTCAGAATAAATAAGAAGACGGCGCACAGAGAAATACATAATTTTTACAGCAAATGGAACCTAGAAATTCATCTCCCTCCAAAAAATGAACTGGCAAGATATAATGTGCTCAACTTATTTTCATCCGCTATTTCTTAGCGAATGCATCGATTTTGGTGTCCTTCATATGGTCACCCCATTTTTATTCATTTGGGATTTCTTCTGCTTCACTGTATTTCTTGTAAAGTCTGGTTTGTCTCATCTATTGTTCTCTTTATTGGAGATTCTTTAGGCACTCCCAAGTCCCAATGCAGATTCTAGTCATTGTATTTTTAGCACTCCCATTGGCCATATTTGGCCACTAGTGGACATTGACAGTTTAATTAAAAAAAAATTAGATTATCCAAGGTCACAATATTTTACTTTCTCTTTAATTTGGATGGAGTGACCTGACCATTCACACCAATTTTGTAGCAAACATCTCAAAAATTCATGGGTTGCAATTTAAAATTGTTCATAATCACACAACAGTTAATGAGATAAACACATAATATGTTCAGGATCATCATCAAACATCATACTTTTCGACCATCAATGGATTCATCGGATTAGCCAACAAAGGAAAAACTTTTGTAACAGTAGGATGATCGTAAGAAGTCATAGTAGAAACAATAGCTACTTACCAAAAATTAGTCTTAGCCAAATGAACTTTCTCAAATTGTTTCTTGTTAAGGAGTAGAAATATTAGTTCCAGAATTACAGATGCTTAAGAATAAAAATACATTTAACACATAATGGAGCTTGAAGTACTATGTTTGCATATCCTTGACCAATTCCACCCACATTATCCAAAATTTCTCATTTCCCTCCCATTTGAAAAAGAAAAAGTGGAAAAAATATTCTAATCAAATATCATGGCCCCCACCAATAACAAGTGCATATTAGAGTACCAACAAGATTCTAGATTTAAGAGAAAATAATTCAACAGGTCTCCTTTCTTCAAGAAAGTAGGTGATTAGATAACATACGCAAGATCATAGCTCAAAAACATTATTGTTGACATTCAATTTGAGCTTAGAATACCAATGGGATCCTAGTTTCAATAGAAGCCAATGGGATTCATAAATCTCATTTTTTATTTTTATTTATTTGTAGTATTAAAAGTGGAAATAGTTTTCTATTAGAATATGCATCCTACTTCATAATATTTATTGATTCCTCAATTGAATCCCTTCAAGGAAGTCAAATTTCATGAGATTCCTATAGATGAAAAGTAAACACAGGTTATCATAATCCATTAAAAACTAATAAGAATACCCATCTTCAAAAACTTTGGTGGTGTGTATGCCAAGTTTGTGCTATATCTCTTCCCATCTCTATTGTTTTTAATCAGACCAAAGCTTGAAAGTCTGGGATCCCCATGCTAAGAAACAAAATAGAAACAACCGATGAATCTCAAATTGAAATAAAAAGTATGTTAACAGTCAAGAAGTGTTCAAGCAATTTAGGCTATTAAATGTCATCGACAATAATGGTCATCTTATGCAAAACTATTGGACAAAATATAACACCCAAGTTAAAGAGACCAAACAAAGTTAATGATTTTTAAGGAACAGTCCCATCAATAAAGCAACAAATGAAACACTATCTAAAAAAAGTAATTTTTGGTTGGAGTTGGATTGATAATAATAGCCTTTTACGAGTAAATAGAAGTTGCAAGCGAGATTTTACCCATTATCTTCAGTATGGTACAATTGTAGAGTACATGGAAATGGAAGGCCAAATTTCTCATACTTTTATATCCAATATGATATAAGTGTAGAATATCATCAGCTAGGTAAGTTATTTGTGAATATCATTTGGCATTATTTGAAAATGGTAGATTTTGGAGTTTTTGGCCGAAATGTAGAAAAAAAAATTGGTGAACTATTAATTTTTGTTTTTCGAAATGCCTTTTTGACTACATATAAGGATTCAACACCCTAAAAAACCCATCGGGCACCCTTATTGTGGAAAGTTTACAATTCAAACTTTTGATTATACAAAATCCCTATTAGATTCAGGAAAAATTAGACCATAAAATATGTGAGAAAACCTTCCTATACAAATAAAAAATAGACTATCCTAATAATTGTCAAGTTGGTGCCATATGATGAGAAGCCCCATATTCACATACCACACATTCCTAAGAATTGTCTTGGTAGAAAGGGAAGATATGATCGAGAAATCCTTCTCAAACTTATCCAACTAAGTTTCTATAGATTATACTACCTACGCTTTTTGTTTCTTCCACTTGCCCCTCTTCTAATATAGATTCTAGACATTGTGATGCATAATGACCTTCTCCCCAACTATTACAAGTTGAACATGAACTTGTGCGCCCTACATAGGGTAAATATTCACTAAGTCCCATTAGGTCATCTCTATGGATCTAGGATTGTTTCACAATACCGCAATCCTATTTATGTTCTCACTCTGCTAGAGGCCCACTAGGGCATAAAACATATCCTTTATTGTTTTCTTCTCATATACAAAGGGATCAAATGACTCTTTACGACATCCATGATCATCCACTTCGACTTAACTTTCATCCTCATGTGCACTACCAACCACTGTAGATCTATAGGTGAAGGAATGATATCCAAGATATCAGTCTTTTAAGAAGAGCATAACCCTTAGCTTCTATAACAAAATAAATGAGGCACCATCAAGTCTATCCTCGAATTTGAAGCTAGATAACACCATCTTTGAGATCCAATACGCAAACACCTAGATCTGAAAATTAGTCCTTCAAATAAATATGGAAACCATCTAACTACTCGTCCATCCTACTTACAATTGCTTTACTACTATAAATGTTGGAGAATTTCAATTAGAAAAAGAGCTATGATACGATGTAAATGTTTCAATCCCATATGATTATTATCCTAATGTTCTCAAGCTTAATAAATTAAATAAAAATTGATTTAAAAATAGAAAATTAAATGTCTGAACATTTCATGAATCACACAATAGATGAAAAAATGAATAGTAGAAGAAATAAAAACACATATGCAAAAATATCTCCTTCAAATCGACTTTTCACTCGTTTGATCAAAGCTTACAATTTGACCTCTACACCCTTATTTGAACCAACAATTATACAATAAATTATATCACCTCAAACAATAGTGTACAATCAAATCAGAGGGTGTAAGAACAAATGTGAGAGTGTATAACCTGTGCAAAAAGAAAGGGCTACCACAACAGTGTTATGGCTTACACAACCTCTTGCACTTGCTGGTCACTTAGGAATATGTTCTTCTTCTCCTATTCAAATGCACTCTACCCTTTTCCATCTCTCTTGATGTCTTTCACGTGTGTTATTTAGCTGTTCTATATCATCCTATTTGTGCTTCGAGAGAAAATAACTTATCTTCAATCCTAACAAATAATATCCTCAATCCTAGCTACTACCTATATCAATCATGAGATTAATGGCTAAGATTAAATCATAATAAAAATCATGAGTTTCCTAAAACCAGTTCATTTTAAAGAAAAATAGTCTCACATTTGTTTTATTGTGTAAGGTGAAATTAGAAGATACAATTATTTTCCACCTTTTTTTAGTGGTCACTAATAATATGTCTCAACCCACTTATTGCAAATTCACAATAATAAAATGTCTCAAACCACATCCCAGACATTTACACTTAACTTATGCAAGAATCAATTGATTCTCGTTTCTAGTTGTTTCTTAAAGCAATGGTTGTTTGAGGATAAGGTTGTAATCAAAGCATCTTAAAAAAACAACTCGCATTCAATGTTGCCCTACCTAGAAATCAATTTTATTTTTGTAAGATTTTTGGTAAACACTTCCACCTTGTTAACCTTTTCTTCTTCATCACCAAGAAGTCAAATTCTATCAGCCATTTTCAATAATTCACGAAAGGCTAGAAGGATTATACTCTGATACCACTGTAAATTTCTCATCTAAAATTTTCTTTTCTTTTTTCTTGCCAAATAAATTTCAATAACGACAAGTAAAGGTAAATTTCTTGAGCCTTGAAGTCAGAAAATACATACTTATAAAATGCTTAGCACCTGAATATTGTATGTTTTCTTTATTTTAAATAGAAAGTATGATTTTTCCTGGAGAAAAAAACAATACTTATAAAAAGTAGAAATAATAGAATAAATAAGGACTAAATCTGTTATTACATCACTAGATCAAATCAAAAGTTATTATTGCAATGAGAGACATTTATTAAGCCACCTAGAAATGGCCCCTCATAATTTAATTTGGGTTTGAAGATGAAGTAAAATGAACACCAGATGAAATAATTTGAGTATTGGATTGTTATAATCCAACAAAATAGACTGTTAAACAAATTATCGGTTTCATGTTCAAGATGAAATAATCGTGAAGCCTACAATTTTTTCCAATGATGAGGAAATGTTGAGAGAAGAATATGTAGTTAACATGCTGCCCAAATACCTACTAAAAATATACCAATAGACCCAAGTGATTGAGAAACTTACTGAAGCCAATAAACCAAAGTGATTGAGGGCAAATTACTCAATGGAATGCACCCAAGTAACTAAGTTGATTACTCAATCCAATAGGAAGCTTAGTGGATTTCCATCCTCTATTGGATGAAAGTGTAAATATTTTCACACTCAACCCCTCCAAAAATACGGTTTTTCATCAAAACTCTTCTCATATTAGCTAAAAAAATTAGTTGCTTAACATATACTAGGTAAAACATGCTTAAGTGTCATTAGCAGGTAAAACCTACTTCGTAAAACCTAGTTGCTTAACACCTGCTTAACATAAGATCATTAAACTTTCCCAAGAGGCACCAAATCACACCAATCAACAAATACCATTATCACAAGCAACCCAAGCATGATCATCAAGTGTGAGCCTTTTATCAATCCAACCTTGAAATTTTGAAATATCCCGTAAAATGTAGGAAATGGAAATTTATTCAAGAAAATAAATGAACAAATCATTAAAAAGAACTACCTACTTCTCCTACCACATTTCCACTCACGCTCATCATGTCACCAAATAGGCAAGAGGGCACCACAACACATTCCCACTCATCTTCACCATATGTCACAAAATCAATAATTGGGCCCCACAATAATATACCGATAAACAGGGGACATACTATCATCAAAATAACTTATGATAACATTTCCTAAACATTTCATTAAATATGTCCTAGATTTTTTTGTTTGTTTCCAATTTAGTTTTTTAAGATTATATTTTTTTGTTTTAGATTTATAAGTGGGTCCTCGAATGTTTATAACCCAAAAACCTATAAGATTTTTAACTCTTCAGAGAATGCACTGAAAGCAATGTTATCATTGACAGGAAATTTCCCTAAAACATTTGCAACACATTCGTATTTTGGGAAACACCCTAGAAACAATTACAGGGTATACCATTTATCATACCAATTTCCTATCAAAAACGTTTTCAATATGGAAATGTGGGTTGGGGAAAGTTTCTAGTGACATAATTGCCAACATAAAGAATTTTGCTACATTGAATTGCTATATATTAACTAATTCCAACCATAATATCCTTTTTAAGAAAAAAGTTGTTCACACTTAGGTATTTACATCCATATTCAGTAAGTTTATGACTATAATTATAAGCTGCCATCTAGATGACCTTGAAAGAAATTTTCGAAACATAAATAAATTTTCTTCGTGAATTGTAATACTTGTGAATTTCTTACAAACTATATGTTGAAAATAAGGAAAATAGGGTTAATGATTACAGTTTGATCATATGAATCAATGCCTTCACTATCACAAAGTAAGAGATTGTAGTGAGTTCCATCTAGAGCATTCCTCTTCAATGGAGCCCTCCACATCTAAAGTCCCTTTGTACATGGTCGATGTGTCGATGCAACCTGAAAGCCACTGCTCCTTCAAAGAAGTTGTCAAAGATATGAACATAAATAGCATTGTGATATTTTAACATGATAGATTAGAATGAGATAAAATGTTTAATTCAATCTAAAGAGAAACCTTTGTTTATTGCAAGTATTCAAAGCCAGGAAAGGTTCCCTAGAAACTGTTACAGAGGCTTATCACTTCATACACAACAAAATAATATTTAAATCTACTTTTCAATCATCTAATTGAAAAAGACATGGAAAATTAATAACAAAATATTACAGTTGATGATATCAAGTTAATCAAGACTGCCTAAAAAGATATTTTCATTATGACCCACAAACATGCAAGTTTCAGTGCTCATGATAAATAATAATGTAGAATAAAAGAAAAAAATGCCATCTATTGACATCCCTCAGTTGTGAAATATCCCACTCCTTTAAACTTTATCTCCATATATTACTTCGATATTGAAGTGTCTAAACCTTCAGTAAAACTTTTAAACTATTGAAATAGCAATATCCAAAAACTAACTCGAACATAACTAATATAACATGAAACAACCATACAAACTGGAAATTCCTAGGTCATTCATGCCCTTCATTGTTTCCCTGATTTGCCTCTTGAAAATTTAACAAACTATCTAAATAGCCCAGTCAATGAAAGGAAAATATATTAACTCAAAATTGTGGATTTATTTAGGAACTCCAAAACACTTCAACTCCATTGTGGAATCTTATGATTAATTCATGTACATTAGAAAAGATTAATTCATTTATATCAGATAACTAATCACTAAAAAATAGTGACCTTACAAGTACAAGATTCCCCACCTTATGCATGAAGAAGGCCAAGAAAAAACCAAGTAATTAGAAATAGGCATATCAAGAGCTATATAGTGCAGTCAAACAATAAGAATAAACATTATCAATTTCGTTCCAACGAAAAAAAGAGGATATGTCATAACCTTACAATATGCACTTAAGTCGATTTGATTGCAACCCCATCCATATAATGAAGTGTCTTTAATAGTTTAACTAACCACAATTAGTAATATAGTAAAAATGTCCTAGCTGAAAAGTTTTAGTGCAATTTTGCATCACAAAAGATAGGGGACAAGTGAAAACAAACAAATTTCCCCTTTCCTCATGAGTATTGTTTTCTAAATTTCAATCCATTTTTATCTTTTTTGAGCCCTTTGATGAAAACTTAGGCACATAGAAATTCTTAGGAATTAATTCATTTCTTGTATACTATTAGCAATCTGATATGAGTTTCTACAAAAAAAGTAGCAAAAGGTCATATACAGGCATCTCATTATCAATGAGGTAAAAGAGATGAAAGAATCCATTCTCTAAGGCCAAAAGTTCCCAAGGGCACAACTCTCATATGAAGGAACTCCTAGCAACATGTGGCATAAGTAACAAATCCAATTTGCATTTGATTGAAAGCAACAAATTGACCATGTAGTAGAATATTGTTAATATAACACAGAAATCATGCATGCCCCATGATTGTTTAGAACCAAAGAGAAGTACATTAGAATCAAGCATTTTGGCCATAAAACAAATACATTTTTAGCAATATTAAATGCATAGGGGAATTCCCTCTCATATGAAGTGGGCTAGTTAATAGATAAACTATATAAAGGACAAGAGGGTAAGCATGATATGCTACCTCAGAAGGAAAATTGGGCAAGCAATAAAAGTAGAAATGTTAAAAAGTCTGAAATAGACCATATCCATTCCTAAAAAAAAAATAGCTAAAATTAAAAAAGCAATAGCAAAACTAAAAGTGACTAATTGAAATGATGATTGGAGAAATAAAGACATGTAAAAGGCACTTGGTTTGGGCAAGGAATATTTTTTTTTCATCTTCAACAACTATGACATGCTTGAATTAGAATAATGGGAAAGAATTTTATTACTTCAACTACCACATAAAAGCCAATGAGGGAACTTAATAGACTTAAATCAAATCATTATGCGTTGTATACATGGATCCTCAAAATATATACCCTCGCCCACCAAAAACACAGGGAATAGAGAGAAGAGAGAATTTGTAGTTTAATATATTTCTTCATATTAGAACTAAGCTTGGAGGTACTATATAAGGGGTGTGAGAAATGAAGATGACATAAGCTTAAAAAAAAAGGTATAGAATATGGATACTCCTATTATTCCTTTGTATTAGAGGAGAAATTAAATGAATGCATTGTCTTTTTAACACCATTAAACATTCCATAGCGAGAAAATTTATTTTTTTGATATGACAGTAACATCAATTAGTTTCAAATTTAAAGTCTGTTGTGACTAGGATGTTCACTGTTATATGGGAACCATGATAACAAAAGGCAAAGTTATTAAAAATAAAGTGATCTTTATTTATCCCCCTTCAGTTTAAATTTATCTCCTATGTTACACTCAACTCTTTGATGTACACTCCAAGTAATATCAAGCATATTTAAAAATTTCATGGTATTGCTAGTTTTTATAGAAATTTCCACGGTCTTCGAGGGGGAGACCTCGTTTATATTACATAAATGAACAATTCTTGGGTGATTCAAATGACGAGACCTCCTTTATATATATAAGAGTCTAAGGGGTCACAATATAATTAGAGCCTGCATAACAATAGTAATGTAAGGACACAACAATAATAATAGTGGGATTCTATGGGGCACAACAATAACAATATGGGGACTACATGGGTACAACAATAACAATAAGGAGGCTAAACTAACAATAACAATAAGGGGCTACACTAGTATTATAGGGACATAATAGAACATTCGATTGTACCTCAAACCATCTGGTGCTATTTCCATATGAGAAAATAATTTTGTGCTCTTATATGGGATCTAAAACTCCCACTCATATGTTCTGTTATGTAGCAATCAATGCTAAATCAAATGTGTGGTATAAAACATGCAAAATACATAAAGCACATTACCATCTAGTTAATCCTTTACCATGAAATATTATATTGCAAACTAATCTAATTATAAAGCCCTCCATTCTGTTATATTTCTAGTACCAACTTTCTAGTTGATCTGAATTTGGGCAAGTATTCGAGAGTTGCATAACTTTTTCTTATAATTTTGATATTAGCCTCTAATTGTGTGAATTTCATACCATGTTGGATAGTTGAGTATCAATGTTTAGTATGGTTACTTCACCTTGACATACAACTTTAAAATGTATGCATAAGGGTATGTATTCCTTTAACATATGCCTTGTCTTAGGAGCAACAATTACCATTCTATCCTCATGTGTAAGTAGGTTCACATTTTGTTGAGTATAGAATTGTATTTGAGGAATCTTGTTGAGCTTCTTAGAGTTGGTTTTATTACCTAAAACTAGAGTGTAATTAGATTGCAGATTTTGGAGTATAAATGAAAATCTATAGAATTAGTGAAGTGGGTGGTTTTTCTTTGCACATGTCTTTAGAATTTCTAAAATATTTTGTAATCTAGAATAGAAAAGGATGACCCTTTCCAAAAAAAAAAAATTGACACGTTAGTGGTTAAACTTCTTAGAATAGTTTTGTTCCCTAAAATGTAAGTGTAATTAGATTGCATATTTTGGAATATTTAGGAAATTCTATAGATATAAGTGAGGTCAATTTTTAATTAGATTGCATATTTTGGAATATTTAGGAAATTCTATAGATATAAGTGAGGTCAATTTTTTTTTGACTTCACTCATGTCAGTGAAATTTCCAAAATATTTTAAAATCTACAATGAAGATAAAAGTTGCTATTTCAGGAAAAAAAAAGCACTGCAATTCCAATTTTAAAATGCCTTTATACATGTAGGCTATCTCATTCCCAGGGGCTGGAAGGTCATGCTAGTATTAGAAATATTCATCATAATCCATAATTCTTTCAGGATCCTCATACATTTGATCCTTCCATATTTGAGGTTAGTGAATGCGATGTTTGCAAAATGTTTGGATTTTAACGAATATATATATATTTCAGTGTTTATAGTGGACATTAATGAAATTTTTTTATTTTCATTGTCTGGGGCTTGCAGTGGACATCAATGAAAATTTGTGATTTTCACTGCCTTCCAGATTTGGGGTTAGTCATTGAGATGTTTGTAAAATGTTAGGATTTTAAGGAGGATATATATATATATATATATATATATATATATATATATTCTAGTGTTTATAGTGTTTATAGTGGAGATTAATGAAAAATTTTGATTTTCATTATTTGGGGTTGGGGTTTGCAGTAGAAATGAATGAAAATTTGTGATTTTCACTTCCTTTTGTAGATCTTGGATCTACAGATATATTATTTATGGATTAAGATTATGTATTTTCTGTTGCAGATACCTCCAAAACGGAACACCTTTCGGCCCCTTGGCAGTGGATTTCATTCATGCCCCCAAAAACGAACTGGAAAAGTTGAACATTTTTATCGTGATCCACAATCTCATAACCAAATACACGTACCATTTCTATTAGTATTGGATTCCCTAAATCTATTGAAAGACTTAAAAGCTATGAAATCTGATTTCCAGATCATTTCAATCTTTGATGTTTTGAGGATGC
Source organism: Pinus tabuliformis (assembly GCA_031772625.1). Taxonomy (NCBI): domain Eukaryota; kingdom Viridiplantae; phylum Streptophyta; class Pinopsida; order Pinales; family Pinaceae; genus Pinus; species Pinus tabuliformis. The sequence continues at coordinate 784,458,779 of CM062816.1, forward strand.
GGACTACATTTGAGCTTCGACGAACAGTCATACATAAAAAATTCCAACTTTTTGCTGCACCCATCTTCATCAGTTCACTTCACACATACCTCGCTACATCACACAGATATAAAGGTGGCTAATCTAACAAGGAATATGTTGACAATATTTTAAGCATTAGATTTTGGAATTGTTTGCATAGATTTCCGCGGCCTTTTACAAATATAATGGAATATTTCCTATAAGTACAAGGTTTTCAACAGATGAATAATATACTCATGAAAGTTTACAAATAATATTCTCATGAAAATACTTAATTGTAAGGAGAAGCATGGTGGTATATTTCTTGTACTTTAGTTGTAAGGAGAAGCATGGTGGTGTATTTCTTGTTTGTTTATTGTTAACGGTGATCTGTCAAGATTTCTAATATTTTTTTTTGACTTCATGCAAGTGGGGTGTTGTGACTTCATGCAAGTGGGGTGTTGTGGGCACTGAGAGCATAATTCAATACGGCCCCTTCCCTATTCCCAAACAAGGACTTCCAGTAAAATTCAGGCCCAAGAGAGAAAAAATCTCCAAGCACATGATCATCCTCGTCACATACTAGTCAATAGTTCCAATAGTAACAGTAGCTACAGCAGGAGACACAAATATTCAAGATTTATATATTACTACACCCGGGGTTGTTTAAGAAAATTAATTTAAGTGAAATTAAAATTTCATTTGAAGCATTTAATTAAATTAATTTGAATCTGAGATCATGTACGAGACTTTTCATTGTTTTCAATTTTATATTAAAGTTGGTTGACAGATAACCAGAATCAAGTTTTTCATACAGACAAGGCAGGGAGGAGTGTAGTTTGGGCTAAAGGAGATATTCATCTTGCTAAATGAGTTTTTCGTACATACATGAATGAGTTCAAACGGGGTAAAAGAGCTATCCATTTTGCTGCAATCAATCAAACCAAGTGGTAATGGTGTTAATGTTGACATTTGAAGTATTTTGGGACTTCTTTTTGTATTTCTTTATTAATAAATTTTTATGCAAAAAACAATTGAAAGTTAATAATTGTCACAAGATATTAACAACTTGTGCTAATTGTAGTTATTTTTCTTTCTGGGGTTAGATTAAATTGTTTGTAGATTATTTTGTATTATTATCTTGTTGTTTGGGTCATGTTACAAAGGTGTGACTTGGAACTAATTCTATTGAGTTATTTTTTATTAAGTTAAAAATAAGAGAATGCATGAATATAGATTTTATAAAGATTATGTCATTTTGTGTCAAGAATTTTAAAAAAGTTCAACACTCATATATGCAATTTCAAAGATTGTCATAACTCTTCACATACTTCTTTAAAGGGTGCTAGCTTAATGAGAAAGCACTTGCATTATAAGTAGCTGTTTGATTCCACTCTACCCCATTGATACTATATTATATTTTTAAATTAAATACCTTTTATATTGATTTATATTGTCTCTAAATAGAAATGATATTGTATTTCTTTTAAATATAATTTTTTATTCTCTAGAGAGAGGATAGTTGGGATTAAAGACATTGCCTTTATAAATACAATATGTCTTTAATCCCAATTATTGTTTCTATAGAGAAGAAAATGAAATTGCGTCCTAAGAGACAACATTGATTGTGTTATATGTTGTTTTAATGAATGAATGGTGCTTTATTTTGTTTTTAAATTAAGTACTTTTATATTGATTTATTTCAAGTGTGAGATATTTTTCTAGATTCACTATTTTATATTGTGTAAAGAAAGAGAAATGATATTGTATTGCTTTTAAATATAATTTTTTATTGTCATTAGCTAGGATTAAAGATATATTCCTTCTATGAAGGCAATATGTCTTTAATCCCAACTATTGTCTCTAGAAATACAAAAACTAAATTGTCTAATAAGAAACAATAATAATTGTGACATTTTTTTAAAACAATAAATTAAGACACTCCCTTAAAGACAACATTTAAACAATACACAAATTTTCTTTTTCTTTTGTCTTAAGTTAAGACAATTTAACCAAAAATATATCAAATATTGTTTAAACACCACAAATATTTAAACACCCCTCGTATATAATATAGTGAGTTTTCCAGCTAAACAATTCCATATTTTTTTTTTTATACCCATGCCAATCTTCCATTCAACAAAGCCTAAGAAACTAAATTGGAAGCTAGTCGAAGAAAATGAGTATTTTCAATTTAACCGTCGGCATAATAGATATAGGCCAGTGCCATATTAGACTGAAGTTTCCATCTTTTGCACCAAAGTGATAATACAAGGAATGCTTTGCATCAATCTGCATTTTAAATGGTTGATGCTATAGTCAAAATTACTCCATCCAATATGACGTTGCTTATTAATATTAAATGTGCATGTGCAATTCAACAGTATAATGTTTTCAAGAAATTCCGATAACTGGTGCTCAAACTCTACATTTTTAGTTCTCGTATCCCTATGCCCATATCTACGTACGAGATCCACTTGGGGAATAGAAAGCGTTATAATCCTGTAGTCAACAACAAACTAAGAAGCTGTTAATTACAAAGAGTAAATGACCGTTGGCTAACACACACCCGCACAGAAACAGTATAACTTTGCTAATTTTCCTGCAGTCAACAAGAAACTAACAAGCTCTCAAGCACAAAGAGGCAGATGATCGTTTTGCTCCCTAGAAACAATAGCCACAATACACTGTAAGGAATATGCAAAAACAGACATAAATACATCGGAGTGTGTCCGAGAAGCAAGTTATGCTGGTTTGCTTTTATCAGTTGATTACAAAAATAAGTAACACAAAGGCAAACTTCACCACTCCAATAATCTATCTGTTATCAGCCTTGGATGTTTTTTTAAGTGTATTTTTGGGTGTAATTTGTGGAGATTCTCTCCAGCTATTTGAGAAATCACTTTTTTCAGTTTTGAAGGGTCGAAGTCGAGTGAGCTAAGATCTTTTAAAGTACTGAATCTATATATTATTATTATTATCTAACCAAGACAGACACTAAATTGGTGTATGAGATCTCATCTGACTACTAAATTTATAAAGGCATACATACTCTACCTCTGTGATTTTGAATCTGTGATCTCTTAAAAAAATCACATACTCTTAAACATTAACCCAAAGTATATATGAGATAAAAATAAATTTTAAACTATAAAAATCGAAATTTAACTGAAAATTATTTAATCCATATTCAACCAAAAAAATTCCTAACACCTATAATGTTTAGGTAACGCCTTTGGAAAAGCATGGTCCGTATAATGTTGACATAACGCCTTTGGAAAAGCATCGAAAGATGTGCACAACTTGGAAGCTGTGTACAACAAACCCACAAATATGTCGTGGGAAAAGCAACCGAAATTCCAAAACTTGCTTAATCAGTAAATCCCAAAGGTTCTTTTAGTCATAGTGTTGCATGTCCTTGTGTCTGCCATATCTGCCTGGAATCTATTGATGTGAACAACTTTGATCAAATCCGTGGCTATGATAAAAAATAGTTGCCTCTATATATGTGAAAAGGGAGATCATTCCTTTACTCTTTTTAGAAAGTTGTAAACCCAACCCCAAAAAAAACACTATTTTCTTTAAACATTGCAATCAGGTGAAAAGGGAGAGCATTCTTTTAGTCTTTTTAAAAAGTTATAAACCCAACCAAAAAACGCTGTTTTGAAAAGAAATAAAAGTGACATCGACGAAAAAATTTATGAACATTACTATTAATACAATCGAGAAAGAGGTTGATTCATGAAATGAACCTGAAATCACATTAATATATAAATTATCTCACATTAATACATACATATGATCTAACTATCTTCCCGGGCACAAGTCTTCTAGTCTGCCTATTAAACTCCGTTGCATTTTTAGTGTGTAGCACATAGTGTATTGCTCTATCGTTTTTTAGTCCCTGCCATCTGGCATTCGGCAGGGACTATAGTAATGGTTCGCGTGGGATTTAGCATTAGTTTTTAGTCGCTGCCCGGGGTTATTCGGTGATTATGCTAAGATTTGCAAATGCCCTGTGCGCCGATGTGCCGAGATAACCTAAGTTCCATTTCCACCTGAGACTTTGCGATCTTATTTGGCCTCTTCCGACGATCTTATTTGGCCTCTTCCCGAGCCGGAAAAGGCTCTAGCATAGCTTAAATTGGTTTTAAGCCTGGTGCATTATTGCTAACCGTCAACCGTCAACGCTCTGGTTTTAATTTTAACATTAATTCGATTAATTCGTATTATCGGCAGGGGTATGCTAAGGTTTGGTAAGGTTTGGTGTTAACGGGTGTTGTGCAGCAGGTGCTGCAGACCTGCTCTGCCTCTGTACCCGCTAGTTAAGCTCAGCAGCCGCTCGTTAAGCTCAGCAGAGTTCCAGGCATAAATAAATGAAAGGGTAAGACTCGTTCCCTCCGATCAACCTCGGGCTGGCTATTAAGGTAAGCATTCTTCCTTCGTGACAACCTGTCGCTTGCTGGGCAGGCATCTGAGAATGATTCGAGCCGCACGAAGGGAAACTTTCACGTACAGTTCTCAGGCGGCATAGCACTAAGGGAAACTTTCACGTACAGTTCTCAGGCGGCATAGCTCCACCATAGGTCAGCTAGTACCGGCAGTGTCCTTCCTTCTGTCTATGGAATGCTTTTTTGTATCAGATGACAAGCTGCACATGAATCAGTAGTAAATTTATGAATCAACAGTAAATTTATATCTTTATTTTGATGCTAGATTTTAGAAATATATAATCTCACACTTTTAGATTGCAAAATTTTTTGTAATCTCACTCTTGTTTTTCTTATCTTCATTTCAGAATCTAGAAATATTTAACCTATAACAAATCTAGATTGCAGATTCTAGAAAGATCGAATCCATGACAAACTGTAAGTTCTCCTTATCTAGATAGCAGATTCTAGAAATATCTTCTTGATTACAGATTCTAAAAATATCTGATACATGATAATAATTATCTTTATCTCGAATACAAATTTCAGAAATTTCTAACCCATTGACAACCGTGCCAAAGAGCAAAAGGGTCTCTCTGGAGGAGTTCCCAGAGAGCTTCTTCTAGCTGTAGGAGGACAGGAAATTCTCCTGCGACAACAATTGACCCTACTTTGCTACCGAAAGGGGCTAAATGGCAACAAAGGAGATAAAAGGGAGATAAATGGCTCACCGAATTGCACACACGCAACAAAAACAGACTGTGTTTCCTTCGATGGTTGCTTCTTCAACTAGCAGCTCTCGCCTCCAACGCCGAGACAAGATCCCTCCACTTTGGAAGTATCTATACACATGCAGTCTCCTCCGGTTTCTCCATGCCTTCGAAAATTCTTTCATGATCCAATCATCATGGAAGCAGTTACTCTTTCCTACATTGTTTCATTTCTGAGCCAGCGAACCAGTCACCTATAGCTGCTATTGTTTCATTTCTGAGCATTCTTGCAGTTAAGCCAAGTATTACCCAGCTCAATAATATAGTATGGCTCTCTTCCTGTTTAATGATTTGCAGGTTGCCGTGGAGAAAATATGTATCGCTTAATAATTTGCAGGGTGCAGTGGAGAATGCACCACCGCTAGTCGTAGCACGGTACCAGAAGCCCTGACACAGAGGCATGGAACAACTCCTTGTTCTGAAACCGAACCCTAATGATTTGCCAAGAGGGAAATAGGCTATCCAGAATTGCCAAAGCCGGGTCGCCTCAAAATGTCAAACTTTCCGGCAAAAGAAGGGGTTGCCGGAACCATTTGTGCGCCACCGGCAGTCGCTGAACTGGGCATAGCCATTGCTCGTTTTCTTTTTCACTTTTTTTCTTCAAAGCTTGTGGTACAAGCTGTTCGAACAGCGAACAGAGTGAAGCACAGTACCAGAAGCCGTGACACAGAGGCAGAATTTACGAATATAACACAAATCTCACTAACATCAACTTCAGTCACTGTTCTGCTAGTTGCTGGCTTTTGAACCAGAGACCAGACTGACACAGTGTTTGCTAAAAGTGCTTACAACCGTCACAGAACTTACGAAGACAACGCAAATGTCACTTGCTCGCGAACCTTAAAGCTATATTGACAACTGTTCACAATACATGCAAAGGGATGAATACGACATGGTCCAACATACCTAATAACTCTCAGCTATACAATTTACATGCCCCAGGGTGATGTAGTTCACCTGCGCATTAGAATTCGTGGCGTTGGAATATAGATTCTCTCGCGCGCCCATATACTTATATATGTGAGACCATAATATAGCTTGGGGCATATGTATGTATCTTATGCCTTCAAAGGGAGTAATGTCACGTGTCAGGCTAAAGACATGAGCATATGTGTGCCATGACCACGATATAACCCAAACAATGGAAATTCATTTCTGGGAACTAAATACAATGTTTTACTGTCAACAATGGGAACAAGAGCTCCGAAACAAATATTATCAAAACCTCTGGCTTCAGACGTTGTCGTGTATATCGTTGTGCCCCCATCGACCAATCTCAGAAGCAACCCTCTCGAGTTGAAGAACTAAGTTCCAACCCATCGCCTTAATTATGTTGGTATTAGTTAGGAATATGCTTATTGTACGCTATTTCTCACGAGTTTACTAACTTATGAATATTTATATAGTATTCAAATTTCAAAGCATAGATATCAAAGTACATATAAGTATAATCAATGCATGTTATTTCATGAATATTGCTCATTACAGTTTTTCGAAGTGACTCGAGTTCTGTTCATTATGGTCAGAAATTATATTTGCAAGAGTGGGAAACAATTTGCATATGCGAGATGTGGGGTGTGTGGAAGCTTTTATTGTGTGCAAGCCCTCATCTCCAAACTCTTCCACACTTCACTTCTACCAAAACACATGTGCCTATTACACTATAGCGAGCTAAATTTTCATTGTCACATTGCATAACAAGGGCCGCCAACAGCGGTAGTCGCTGCCGTATAGATAGACAAAAAAACCTACATAACGCAGTGCTGGGAAACTTATAATAAAAAATAAATTTAAATATAATAGTTATTAATTAAATTAATATTTAATTACTTTGTAATGTGTCACTTATATGATACGAATCCATATTACATGTATGAGACATGGAGGCATGCATGCATTACACGTGCAAATATATTAGCCCGGTATTGTCATATGGCATGGCTTCCCCTTGGCTTATCGTATGGTCAAATATATCATTGTTATAAATTGCAGCGACTTCCCGTTGGCATTTATTCTGATTACTCATGATTTGATGTGAAACATTCTTTTATCCTCTTGGAAAACAGCTAAGGTAATGTAACAGTTACTTTGCATATACTGGTGAGAAACCATGTATTGGTCAGATCTATTTCTGTTGCAATCTGCATATGGATTCTACATTCAATAATGTTCAGAAGATCTATTCTTGATGCAACTTGCATATGGATTCCACATTCAATAATGTTCAGATCTTTGGTATATAGTGTTCATGTGACTATTTTTATTGCAGTTGTGTCATTTTGGGCTAGCAACATGCACGCTGGGGCTTCTATACCCTTCTTGTGCAAGTTAGTTATTCAATAATGTTCAGCTCTTTGGTATATAGTGCTCATGTGACTATCTCTATTGCAGTTGTGTGATTTTGGCCTAGCAACATGCACGCTGATATTATATTATTCGTTATATTATTCGACAGCCCTCGATTTATGTATTACTGAAGCTGGTGCATTGTCTTGAAATGTTTCAAAATTCTAAGTTGATTTTGGTCTTGCTGAAACAAATTACAATTTATTTTACATTCTACTTTATCATGAAAAACTAATTACAAGATTTAAAATGAAAATAGATTTAGACTTAGATCAAACTAGTCAGTGGGGTGGCCCAATCTGCTCAATGTGAAAGTGAGTAGCTCTATCATAACATCGATATACAATAGATGCTAGTTTTCCTAAAGCACCCAAATTCAAATTCAAGCAGTTTTATCTGTCCTTCCTGGTACTTTCTGCAAGCCCAAAACTTCAATAGATGTTGCAACATCCCCTGAGTTGGCACAATAGGCTTGTGGATGACCCTTTCCAGTTGTGGCTCTAAGGGATTATTCTTCGGAGTGGTTCTTTCTATTAACCTTTTCACATAACCATTAATTTGTTGAATTGGCAACTGTCTTCAATAGTCTTCACTCTTTCGTGTCTTTTTGGCTCCGCATCCACCAAATCCTCCCCATACGAATTTCGTATTGGATTCTCAGGCTAATATATCATGTAATATTGCAGGCCATAGTTTTTATCTGTGTAGTTTTTATAATGAAACAGCTCGAGTTTATTTGGAGGAGCTCGTGTTTGATCCCTATTTCATTGATCTGTTCTACAGTCTTACACTCTTTCTTGTTATTATATGCTTCGGGTTATCCCGTAGTTTCAATGCCATCTGCTAAGGACTGGTTCCAGAGGGCAATATGGTGTTATTTAGCTATTAATATTGGAGGTGTATATGTTTAACATTGAATTTAAGCAAATATATTATCAAACTATAAACATATATCATCTAGCTTATTAATGGGCCAATAACACTTCAATATTCGTTATTGTTCCAGAAACTCATTCACATTTCATAAACTTAGATTGATTATAATAGTTAACGCACAAATTAAGTAATTGATTATTGACATTAAAAATAATTATGGAACATTGAGTGTCAACCAAAGCAAAGATACCCTAAATATTAGTTACGTTCCATAGACTCACCCACATTTCATAAACTTAGATTGATTATAATAATTAATGCATAAATTAAGTAATTGATTGATAATATTAAAAAAAATTATAGAACATGGAATGTCAACCAAAGAAAAAATATTGTACACTACAACACAAAGGGGGTTTTAAGATAATATTTAAGACAATTTTTGGGCAAATTGACTTAACTTGAGATAGACAAAAGAAAGCTTGTGTATTGTCTTAAATATTGAGTTTAAGCGGGGGTTTCAAATTAAATTGTCTTAAAATTAAAATGTGTTAAAATATTGTCTCTATAAAGACAATATATAACACAAGCATTTTTGTGACAATTTCATTTTTTTTTCTTTAGGGACAATTTTATTTTTGTGTCTCTAGATACAATAGTTGAGATTAAAGGCACATTTCCTTGAAATAGAGAATGTCTTTGATCCTAACTATTGTCTCTCTAGAGACAATAAAAAATTACATTCAAAGATACTACAATATAACTTTTGTATCTTTAGAGACAATATAAAATAATCAATCTAAAAAAATATCTCACCATTGAAATAAACCAATATTAAAAGTATTTAATTAAAAATAAACTGCATTGACTAATTCATATTAGGGGAGAGTGGAATTGAACCACCGCCTCCTGCTTATAACCCGGACGCTCTTCCATTCATCTAACACCCTTTAAAGAATTATGTGAGTGTTATCGTAGTCCTTGAAATTTCATATATAGGCATTGATTTAGAAAAAATGCTTGACACATAATCGCCTAATCTTTGTAAAATCTAAAATAATGCAGCCCCTAATTTTAACTTGATAAAAATAACTAAATGGAGTTAGTTTAATGTCACACCCATGTATCATGACTCAAACAACAAGCTACTATTATAAATAATTTACAAACTATTTAATCTAGTCATACATAAAAAAGTAGCTAGAATTATCACAAGCCTTCAATATCTTGCCACAACTATTGAATGGTTTATGTTCAACATGTTTCCATTCTTCATATATTCTAGCAATATGAAATTTGTCAAAGGAATTTTTCACATTATTTTAGGGTAGCTAATTTATTTTCATTTTCACATGTATTTGTTTCTAGCATATTTGAATGTTAGTTACTCGATGTACAATAGAGAATAAATACATTTTAACATTAAGAAAAAATGAAAATATAAGAAAAAAGATACAAAGCTCAATTTTACATTGTCGTGTAAGAAAAACATAAATTTACAGTAATCCTGAAATATTGTAAGTTATGTTTTATATATATATATATATATATATATATATATATATATATATATAACATAAACTTAAGGTAATCATGAAAGAGTGTAAGTTATGCTTAAAATGAGATTCATAAAATTTCTGGAGGACATGGTTGACCGATATCTCTCACAAGAATGTTTTTTGTTTTCTGGTTTAAATTATTCATGTGTGACTTCAAATTTAGGGTTTAAATTATTCAAGTGTGATTTAAGCATGGATTAGAGGCTAACCCGAAACCAACTTTGAAATATGGCTAACCTTGAAAGGCAAGAATTGAATAGCGAGAAACCACCGATTGATTTGGACTTCAAATGTAAAATGATTTCTTAACATACACTTGTCATAGTAATTATAGATATTTATTTTCCTTTCACATTATTTTAGGGTACTGAATTTTTTTTCATTTTCACATGTATTGGCATATTTGAATGTTAAATACTAGACGTATAATAGAAAATAAATAAATTTTAATACTAAGAAAACATAAAAATAAAAAACAAAAGATACAAAGCTCAATTTTACATTGTCATCCAACTATAAGAAAAACATAAATTTATAGTAATCTTGAAAGACTCTAAGTTATGTTTAAATAAAATTATAATGAAAAACATATATTTAAGGTAATCGTGAAACAATATAAGTTATGTTTAAAATGAGATTCAAAAAATTTCTACAGAACATGGTTGAATGGTATCTCCTATAACAATTTTTTATGGTTTAGATTATTCATGTGTGACTTCGAATTTAGGGTTTAAATTATTCAAGTGTGATTTAACCATGGTTTAGAGGTAGAGTCCAACCAGAAACCAGCATTGAGATATGGCTAACCTTGAATTGGAAGCACTAAATAGCAAGAAACCACCCATTGATTTGGACTTAGAATGTAGAATGATTTCTTAACATACACTTGTCATAGTAGTGGGAATGTGTATTTCCAAATAACATGACCATCAGTTTCAAACCATTGGTAACCCCTGTCCAATTCCAAATAACACGTAAGTTATGTTTAAAAAATATTATAATAGAAAACATAAATTTATTGTAATCATGAAAGAGTATAATTTATGTTTAAAATGAGGTTCAGAAAATTTTTGCATAACATGGCTAATCAGTATCTCACATAACAATGTTTTATGGTTCAAATTATTCACGTGTGACTTCAAATTTAGGGTTTAAATTATTTAGTGTGATTTAAGCATGGATTAGAGGCTAACGAGAAACCAGTATTGAAATATGGTTAACCTTGAAAGGGAAGCATTGAATAGCGAGAAACCACCCATTGATTTGGACTTTGAAAGTAGAATGATTTATTGACATACACTTTTCATAGTAGTTGTAGACATCTATTTTCCTTTGACATTATTTTAGGGTACTGAATTATTTTTCATTTTCACATGTATTTGTTTATGGCATATTTGAATGTTAATTACTATTGTTAGTGTCAGTGTCTTCACACTTCCATCAGTGATCAAAATTTACTCTTTTGCATCTCATGGTAGGAGTCCCATACTGTTGAGTCATTCCATTAGGTCATGGATCTACCGATGTAGGGTTTACGTGAGTTTCTCCCTCATGATATGTACTTTTTGATGTTCTTGCATACCTTTTAGTCATAATTCATGTTCATTTTGTAGTACATTTCATCAATTACATAGGGTTTGGTCTCATTAGGTCTTAGGGTTTCCTCCATGGTCAAATTCAATTATTATATGTTAATAAGGGTCAGCAAGCACATGAGGAGGTCAATAATCATTGTTAAAATCATAATTTATGAAGTTGAGAATCTGAATGTAGTTCTCACCTCAAAACATGTTCTGAGGTGAAAAAAAAGTATTATTTTTTTATCTTTTTTCATGATGTAATTTTATTGTTTGTATACGTAATATTTGTTCTCAAAGCTCCTCTTAAAGCTTCTGATGCTGCCAAGTACCTGCCACTGCAAAACCAAATGGTTTTGAGCGTTAGTCCACCTACCAAAGCAAAGAAAGCGAGCATGAAAAACAAAGCATTGTAAAAGACATATAGACATTATAAAATAGGCTTTCATAAACAAAAAATTAAAAAGGTGAAGCTATATAAAGCCATCCTTCTATTGTTAATCCCATTGTGTTATTGTTGAAGATCAAAGTGCCATAAGGAGATCAAAGGTCGAGTTTCAAGTGTCATTGAGAAAAAAGAGTGAAGTTGCTGCGTTTTTTTAAGATTTTGGTTAGTGTTGCGCTTCTTAGGAAGGTGTCGTGCTTTCAAGGTGGTGTTTCACTTCTAGTAGCATTTTCCAGTGCAAATTTACAAAGGCACTGCATTTACAGGTTGGCACTGTGCTCCTGTAGGTGGTGCTACGCTTTGCCTAGTAGAGCCTCAAATCGCCGCAAATTGCCAAATTCACCTCAAATCATCCAAATTTTCTTCTCTTGCAAGTAAGTATATGAGTCATCTCTTGTGGTTTAGGGTTTTACTTGTCAAGTTTTGGTGTTTTTCACTCCCAAATTCAAGACACTAATTTTCCTCACTCCACTCGTGTTTTCCTATCTTATCCATTTTATATTTTTCCCTAAATCCCATTCCCACATATAATTTCCCAAACCCTACACACTCTCCCTAAAACCCTACACACTCTGCCTACACTCCCTTACTCACATCCCTAAACCCTATTCACAAATATATTTTCACACTGTCTCCTCCATAGGCTTTACCCATTCCATTCCTCCACCATATTTTCCACACTATTGTCCACAAGCAATCCATATACAACCACATTGTTCAAAACCAAAGGAAAACAAGGGAAGGCGACAATGATTATGGGTATGAGGAAGAGACATTTAGTGCCAGCTCCAGGGAGAGAAACATACAACAAAGGAAGCCTCATAAAGGAAGATAAATTATCAGAGAGGAGCCCACTAGTTTGAGAGAGTTACAAGCTTGTCATCTTGCAATTTGTTTTTTTAGATACTAGGCATGCTATGAATTTTGTGAATCGGTAGAGAGAGTTCAGTTTCACCATGAGTTGGCTAGACTTTTTGTGACTCATTTGCATAATAATGAGGTGACACTTGCCGGAGTAACCTTCACAATTTCATCAACTGTCATTTTAGAGGCCACTAGAATCCCTAATGTGGGTGAAAAATGGTACAAGGGTCATGATCTTGATGAGGATTACTATGAGCCTTATATCAAGGCCAAATACAGAAATCAAGTGAAGAAGTTATTCCCGTTTAAGTTTTTGGAAAACAAGTATGTGCCTTTGATTAGGATTATTATCAAGTACTTCACTTGTGAAGGTAGGCTCTCTCGGTTGTATGCCTATCATATTAGAATCCTCATGCATTTCAGTAGAGTAAAGATGTTGAATCTCCCTTACTTCATATTTAGAAACATTGAGAAAATGGCACATATTGTACAGAGAAAATCATACCCTCTACAGTTGAACAACATATACCATTACTCTTTGATTAAAATCATTTTTCTACACCAGCTTAGCCCTCTTAACATTCCATGGGAGACTTTCATTGCTCATGAGATGTTCAAAGGTCCACAGATCCCTTAACCAATGCATCAAGAAGAAGGTGGGCCTTCTAACCATGGAGAAACAAAGGAAGATGCCATGGAAACCAAAACTGCTGAGGTGCCAGTGTATGTAACATATCAGAGAGGCACAAGGAGACTTTTTGCAACTGCTAGGCAAGTGCTTGCTCCACAAGGTGTGGAAGGGGCCTTGCCTTCATCATCAACCCATAGGCAAATGTTTGCTCCAGAAGGTGTGGAAGGGGCTTTTCTTTCTTCATCAACAAAAGAGGTCCAGGTTGAGCAGTTGAGAAAAGGCAAGGAAAAGGTGCAAGAGGAGGCTCTTGATGATGAGGAGGAAACAGATTTTGATCTCATTGAGCATGAAGAGCAACAACAACACTTTACTCATCATGGAATTGACATTATTGACTTGGAAGCTCAGGATCAGGAAACTGTCAAAGACATTATCATAAAGGAACAAGAAGATAAAATACAATCCTTGGCAGATAACTTAGAGAGAACCAAGTTTGTCATCATATATTTAGAGCAGGAAATAAAACAATTGAGTGACAAGCAAGTCCTCATGGAATTGCAAATGATGAAAGAAAGCAACCAAATGGCTAAAGAGGCTCATGTCAAGTTTACTCCTATTGAGCAAGAGATTGAGAATGATAGGGAAACATGGCTTGAGAGGGTCAACATACAACTTGAAAGGCTGATTGAGAAGGCCAACAGGGATAAGAAGATGCTCCGCCACATGGCCTACCATTACATGACCCACAACAAAATCTGTAACATGAGGATCAAGAAGCTTAAAACTAGGTTGAGGAAGGCTTTGAAGAGCAAAAAGGAGCAAGATAAGTTGAAAATATTAGTTGAATCCTCACTAGCCCATCAAAGCAGTTGATGGTGGTGTCCCATACCAAATCTAGGTAAGTTTTGAAGATTTTGTGCATTTTTCAAATTTTGAAATTTTCAACACAGGAAACTGGCCTAGAAGCGCAGTGTCACCGGCGCTACGCTTTTCCCTGGAGCATCCGATGAACAAAACGTTTGCATTTTTGGATTCAAGAGGATGAGAACATGCACCTTGGAAATTTTCAGAAGTTTTGAAGCAAATTTGGGTCACCAAAAGGTCCAAAAACTACCAAAAAGTGACCTCTCTGCCTAATTTTGGACACATAGAAGTAGTCTTGGGAGATTCAGGTTTTGAGGGGACAAATGACCTCCAAATTCAAAAGTTCAAGTTGTTACAGAAGCTAGACTTGAATACCTTTCCAATGAGCTATCTTGGGATCAATTTGGTTAAGGGGAAGACCTTCAAAAGGAGGTGGAAAGCGGTGTTGTGCTTTTGACCAATTTGCCCAGAAAATCAAAATTTCACATGTTTTCACTATGAATTCACTTTCTCTCTCCTCGTGGTTGTTTTTATGATGTAATTGATGACACGACATGTAATTATGATGGTAAAACAATGTTAGAGGGTAGATTCATTTGTTAGAGGTGGTTTTGAGGTTAATGAAGCAGTTTCCATGCTTATAGAGGCAAGTAGTTTGACTATCTATATTACTGGTCCATGTTTGGACATGGTTGTAACAGCCGCTTTTCTCATGGATTCAACCCTTGATGGTCAGGATGAGTGGTTTTGTTGTCTATATTATGTATTTTCATTCTCATTTGCAAGGGTTGGATACACTTGGATTCTCTAAACAATATTGTACATGATTATAAGCAGTTTGGTAAGGAAATTAATAGGAGTTGCAACTATTTTTATGGGATACTTGTGGTATGGTGCTCTTTCATAGTTTCTTCTTCTGCTATCATTTTTTCACATGTTTTATGTATGCCATGATCTATTTCATTGCTTCTAACTTAATGATATCAAGATAGATAGGTATAATCCATTGTTTACAATGCTCTGCCTTGGAAAGCCATTCAGTATTCTATATTTTCTACTGTTTGAGAATGATACATGATCTTTACATACCCTCTTTAGCTCCTCACCAGTCTTAGACATCTCACCTCACTCAATTTCAAGTGTAAAATCCTATACCTACCTTGACCCATAGAACACCGTGCATTTCGACTTAATTTCCAAGACCCAAATTGCCTAGCTCTATCTTATCCAGCACAAAAACCTACAAATTCAATCAAAATTCCATGAGCTACTATACTTAGGATAAAATTCCATTTGACCCAGTCATTTTGACCCAGATCCATAAAGGAGAGAGCCCTCTCTCGACCTGGTAGGGCTAGCTAATAGGTTAAGCTTGGTTTGTGGTTATCCTAGGATTGCCTTCCTTCAGCGTGAGGTCAATCTAGGCTCTAACAACTATATGTATAATAGAAAATAAATAAATTATAATATTAAGCAAATATGAAAATAAAAGACAAAAGATACAAAACTCAATTTTACATTGTCATCCAATTATAAGAAAAACATAAATTTACAGTAATCTTGAAACACTGTAAGTTATGTTTAAAAAAAATGATAATAAAAAACATAAATTTAAGGTAATCATGAAGCAATGTAAGTTATGTTTAAAATGAGATCTAGAAAATTTCTGCAGAACATGGCTAACGAATATCTCCCATAACAATGTTTTATGGTTTAAATTATTCATGTGTGACTTCAAATTTAGGTTTTAAATTATTCAAGTGTTATTTAAGGATGGATTAGAGGCTAACCAAAAACCAATGTTGAAATATGGTTAACCTTGAATGGGAAGCACTAAATAGCAAGGAACCACCAATTAATTTGGACTTAGAATGTAGAATGCTTTCTTAACATACAATTGTCATAGTAGTTGAAATGTGTATTTCCAAATAACATGATCATTAGTTTCAAACCATTGGTAACAGTTGTCTAATTCCAAATAACAAGTGTTGGTAGTTTCACTAATGTATCCATCAATTTCACTCTTTCATGCTCTTAATAATAGCTGCAAAAATAGTTTCATCAACTTGTCCATCAATTTTACCCTTTCATGCTCTTATTAATAACTTCCCCACTCCATTTACCATTGTAACATGGAGGAATAAAGCAACTTGAGAGTTTCAAATTGTTATTAAATATTTATTGTACTTGTTATTCATTACCATTCCATCTATTATAAGCATAGTGCTCCATGGATGCATGCATTTCTTAGTGCTTGGGATGTTGGAATTGTTGAAGGATTACTCGAAGGATTTACGAGAAAGATTACTAGAAAGTTTTGAAGGGTCTTCTCTCAGCTTCTATCTTCTAAGAAATGTGCACAATCTGTTACCTAGATTTGGAAGATTACTACTCTATATATTAATATTGTTTTCAATGGCCACTATTACCTAGATTTGTTATTTAAGAGACCAATAACACTCTAATGTGAAATGAATTTGTTCAAAATATACTATATTTAATCACGATATCAAATATTTAATTACAATATCATAATTTGTGGTTTAATATCTGTGTTGGATGGAGCTTTGACAGATGACGGTAAGGTTATTTTTTAATTATGCTTTAATATATGCATTTGTTGCTTGGATTTTGTTAGACTACAACTCTGGCTCTTCTGGCTCTTAACATATTTGAAACCCTATGGCATACGTTATAGGATTGTTTTTTAAACCTAATTTTTTTGGTTTATCGTTCTACCAAGAGTTCTTTAGCTATGGTGCAAATCCATTTATCTTTTTGTCGATTTCTATTCTCTCCTTTTTGTAGATTTCAATTCCTCCCTTACATAGCCCACTACTCTCATTTGTCAGTGCAACGCTACCTAACAACTTAGTGACTCGACAAGTAAAAGAATGATCTTGGAGGCCTCGCCCCACTCGTCGCTAATATTTGAAGGTTGTAATCCAATGCGGGTCCATAGTTACGTACTTATTTCTTAATTAAAATACTGTCAAGAACCCTGGGTCCATGGTTACATATTTATTCATTCCATCAACTTCGAGTTATTTAGTTGTTGTGCAAATCTATTTATCTTTTTGTATTCACTCTCATTTTCTGTTGCACGGTCGAGCAACTGCTCCATGACAACCGTGACCAACTGCCACTATCCCAATGGAATCCGGACCAGGTTGGCAAATGAAAAAAAAATATTAATTCAGAAACGGTTTATGACATTAAGATACTTTTATAAGGTTGGGTAGGCTAATAGAACTCTACAAGATGGAGAAATAGAAAAAGGAACCTTCATCCCAGGTATTTGAATCCAATCTATGCCAGTGTTAATGGCTTTTGCTAGAAACTTTTAAAGATCTTCCTCTGCAGAAGCCAAATGCCTGCATTTAGAAAATTCACTATTAGCAAATATGCTAATAACAAATAACCGCAAAATTTGTTTGGAAGAAAAAACTATTTTGTATTTAGTATTTTGCTCAACAAACTATACTGCTTGATAACATTAATAATGTGTTAAATTTAGCCTAGAATCATCTGCATAAAAACAAAATCACAAGATTACTTACATTTCCCGCCTTTTAGGATGAAAAAGAACAACATATGAAAACATTATTAACATACGATACAGGGTTTACATCCCATGGGGATGGCTGAGGTACTCCATGCTTTATCAATCACTTATAAGTCTAGAAATTGAGTTGGTTTCTGATGTTACCAGATCATCCCTTTAGAATGCAGAAGAAAACGTATACCATTAACTTCATAGATTATTCTAATATGTAATTAATCATAATGAAGAACAAGTTGTCTAAAGAAATAACCGTGGTAACACCTAAAATGACCTGCAAACCCTTTATAAATATATTACAAGCCCTGGACACTTTTTGTATGACTTTGTACGGCTTAATCTCTCCAATCACTTGCCATTTTAAGGCACCAATATCTCCTATATAGTAGAACACATTCCACCAATGAGGCTACATTAAATAGTTGTTTATCCTGCTATTTTCCCATTTTTTACCCATACCAAGGACAATGAATTTATATGCCTGAAAAGTAACTGGAACATGCTTCGTTAAACAAATTTTGTCTTGGTTCTATACGTTTACGTATTACTACCATGATTTGATAATACCATTATTAATGCAACATAGGTAGTGAGGTTGTTTAGTGGTTTGCATCAGCACAAACCACAACGCGTGGCTAATTATTCATTCCATTAAATTCCATTCACTCTGCTAAACAATCACGGGAGTCATTTTTCCCTTATGTCACCTTTTAAGATAAAATCATACCATGCGTGGAATTTAGCGTTCTGATAAAGCCATCAAATTTTATGATCAGGGAATAGATTTTCCACACCTTTCGATGTATTTTGATATTTATATGTATATTATTATTATTATTTATGGTAAACAAATAAAACTATACAATTAAGTGAATATATAATTAAAATTTAAATACACAATATTATAGATAGTAGCATCTATAATGATTAAATAAAATAAATATTTTTTCAAAATATGTGCAACAGAAAACCAGAAATAGATAGTATGAATTGCGGGTGAAAATGATTAAATAAAATGAAAAAAAAACTACAATTATCTGAAATAAAAAATGTGAAATTAATTTGTGCATTATTTTCGAAATTGTTAAAAAATTAGTAAAACACCAGAATTTGAAAATATCTTACTTTTAATATTTTAATTCTTTTTATATTTAAAGCTCTAAATCGTTGTGCTTCATGTTAATACTCTTGTTCCTAGAGTTTCAATCAAACCACTCTTACACCTTAAATATTGATATCTATAGGCTTTCCTCTGTTAGAATCGTATTTGAATGATTTTGTTAATTAATGTTTTTTATTATTTTTTATTATTATCTTAAAGTTAATTTATGAAGATATCTATAACTATTTATGAAATATGTATTGGAATGAGTGAAAACAAAATAAAATTAAAAATAAAATTGGAATGAACTAAAGTTTCATCAAAAAGTTTGCAAAAAAAATATATAGGTCAATTAATTAATTGTTCATTATTTAATTTGACAATGATCTTAAGATTTATACTAATTTTAATGAAATCAGTTAAGCTTTGTAATAATGGTTAAAAAAATATTTATTAAATCAGAAATTGTTTATTCAAACATCTAAATTAGTATAAATTAAAACTAAAACATAAAATTAACCAATTATTCATAAGCTAAGTAACTCATAGTTAATGATAATGACTCATAAATCTAAGTTAGTTATAATTGTTTACTATAAATTATGTATAAATTATTCATAAACTTAAAGACCCTATAAATTATTGAAATATAAAATTAACATGCAAATTTCATTATTCATAATTTAATTTGACAATGATCTTAAGGTTTATACTAATAAAATATAAGTTTTAGAATAATGATTAAAACAATATTTATTAAATGAAAAATTGGTTAGATCACAAATAATTAATAAATATTTAAATAACCTAAAATCATTTCATGAGTGGAATTTAAAGTTATGATAAACCCATCAAATTTTATAATTATGGAATAGATTTTCCACATATTTCAATATATCTTGATATTTATATGGGTACTATTATTATTTATTTTAAACAAATAAAACTATACAATTAAGTGAATATATAATTAAAATTTAAATACATAATATTATAGATAGTAGTATGTATTGTATATGAAAATGATTAAATAAAATGAATATTTTTTCAAAATATGTGAAACAGAAAATGGGAAATAGATACTATGAATTGAAGGTTAAAATGGTTAAATAAAATGAAAAAAAAACCTTCCGCATTATTCTCCAAATTGTAAAAAAGTAGTAGAACCCCAGAATTTAAAAATATCTAACATTTAACATTATAATTCTTCTTATATTGAAGGCTTTAAAACATGTTTACCTGTGCCCAGAGTTTCAATACTCCTACACCTTAAAGAGTGGTATTTATAGGCTTTCCTCTGTTAGAATTGGGTATTTGAATGATTTTGTTAATTAATGTTTTTGATTATTTTCTATTATTATATTATCTTCCTAACCATTTATGAAATATGTATTAAAATGAATGAGGGAAAAATTAAATTAAAAATAAAATTGGAATTAACAAAAGCTTTATCAAAAAGTTCTCAAAAAAAATATATATACACCAACTCATTAAATATTCTTTATTTAATTTGACAATGATCTTAAGATTTATACTAATTTTAATGAAATTAGTTAAGCTTTGTAATAATGGTTAAAAAATTAATTTTTAAATGAGAAATTGTTTATTCAAATAGCTAAATTAGTATAAATTAAAACTAAAAAATAAAATTAGTCAATTACTCATAAGCTAAATAACTCATAGTTAATGATAATTAGTCATAAATATAAGTTACTTATAACTATTTACTATAAATTATGCATAGACCTAAAGACCTTATAAATTATTGAAATATAAAATTAACTATGCAACATTCATTATTCATGATGTAATTTGACAATGATCTTAAGGTTTATACTAATGAAATGAGATAAGTTTTGCAATAATGATTAAAATAATATTTATTAGATGAAAAATTGGTTAAATAAAAAATAATTAATAAATATTTAAATCAGAACTATTCCCTTATGTCACCTTTTAAAATAAAATCATTCCATGCTTTGAATTTAACATTCGGATAAAGCCATCAAAATTTATAATTAGGGAATAGATTTTCCACAAGTTTCAATGTATCTTGATATTTATATGTATATTATTATTATTTATTGTAAAGAAATAAAACTATAGAATTAAGTGAATACATAATTAAAATTTAAATACAGAATATTATAGATAGTAGTATGTATTGTATATCAGAATGATTAAATAAAATGAATATTTTTTTCAAAATTTTTGAAATAGAAAATGGGAAATAGAAAGTATGAATTGCATGTGAAAATGGCTGAATAAAATGAAAAAAAAAATACAACTATATGAAATAGAAAATGACAAATTAATTTGTGGATTATTCTCCAAATTGTTAAAAGATAATAAAATATTAGAATTTAAAAATATCTTACCTTTAACATTTTAATTATTTTTATATTGAAAGCTCTAAATCGTTGTGCTTCATGTTAATACTCCATCCCCACTGAGAACTAAAATCACTCCTACATGGAAGATTGGTATCTATAGCCTTTCGTCTCTTAGAATTGGACATTTGAATGATTTTTTTAGTTAATGTTTTTATTATTTATTATTATTATTTTATAGTTATTTTATGAATATATGTATAATTATTTATGAAATATGTATTGGAATTATTGAGCGCAAAATCAAATTTAAAATAAAATTGGAATTAATTAAAGCTTCATAAAAAAGTTTGCAAAAAATATATACACCAACTCATTAATGATTTATTATTTAATTTGACAATGATCTTAAGATTTATATTAATTTTAATGAAATTAGTTAGGATTTGTAATAATGGTTAAAATAGTATTCATTAAATGAGAAATTGTTTAAATTATAAATAATTAATAAATATTTAACTCAATTGTTTTTATTAAATTAGAAATTGTTTATTCAAATACATAAATTAGACTAAATTAAAACTAAAACATAAAATTAGTCAATTACTCATAAGCTAAATAACTCATAGTTAATGATAATTAGTCATAAATCTAAGCTACTTATAATTGTTTACTATAAATTATGCATAAACCTAAGGACCCTATAAATTATTGATATATAAAGTTAGCTATGTAGCATTCATTATTCATGATTTAATTTGACAATGATCTTAAGGTTTATACAACTGAAATCACATAAGTTTTGCAATAATGATTAAAAAAAATTATTAAATGAAAAATTGGTTAAATCACAAATAGTTATTAAATATTTAAATCAGAACTATTTATTAAATCACAACTGGTTTACTCATAGAGGAGAATTACTAGAAATTACTCATAAACCTAAAATCTCAAACATAGAATTAGTCAATTACCCATAAAGCTAAATAACGCATAGTTACTTACAATTACTCATAATTTTTGATGAATCTAAATTTCTCATAGTTCTTGACTATAAATTGCTCATAAACCAAAAAACATTATAAATTATTGAAGCATAAAATTAACTATGTGGCACTATAAATTAACTTTTGCACCCAAATAAGTGGAATGTGGCTTCTAAAATTTACAAAAACTCAATATATGAAACATTCAATTGAGATTTATACTACCAGCTATATGTTGTTCTATTCACTCTTCATTGTAAAGCATGCCACACTTTTTTCTACTCTCTACTTTTCTCTATTCTTTGTTTAATGGAAACGCACTCCACTCCAAATATATTACAAAAAATGGCACACATCCATTCAACTTTAAATATTAAAAAAAAAAAGCCTAAAAGCTCTTATTCTATGTCATCCTAAAGTTTTTCATTTAATGATATATATTATAAACCTAAAATTATATTGAGTTGTTTTTTAATTTGTAAAATAATAATATTATAAAGTTAGAAGAAACGACTAAAAGCCTTGTAAATTTTCTTTTTGAAAGAATCTATCTTAAATCCTTGTAGATCTACATAACCTTAATAATTTTCTAATTCTAGATATAGGTCTTAAACACTATTCTATTCAATTGGATGGATGTCTTACTCCTAAAAATTTCACATTGTATTTAAATTCTCTTTTTTATTTGATTTGTTGAGATAGATAGCCCTTTTGAAATTACTCAAAGTATTTAGATATATATGGAATAGGGATTCAAGGTTGAATTTAAACATTTGATTTTGATGTTACGAGACAAAATCTAGAGAGAGATATAGACATTTCCTCCTTGAAGAAGGCCTTGTTAGGTGTGGAGTTCATAGATGTATCCACTAATTTTACTAAAATCCTTCCTCAAATATCACTAAAATGTATGAGAATCTAGAATGTGCATGTAGTCACTCTTTTTTCTTCAAAAAAGAAAATGTTAGATCAATGATGGTTGAAGATTCATCATTATTTGTGATAGATATTACTTCATTGTCACAATAATATCTAATTTTCCAACTTTCACATATGCTCTCCATATTTAATTGCACTAACGTGTGAGGATTATAATGGATATAAGGAATTTATGTATTCCTTTTTGTACTTAAAGTGAATTTGGTTACTGTGATCCATTAGCATAAGGTGAAGAGGTGCAGAACCAAGGAAGGAGGAAGAGTTATGGTCTAACAATGTGTTGTTTTAGAAATTTAATAATATCATTTTAATTTGATATTCCTGGATTTATTACATTAAAAATTTTAGTTTAGGCTTAGAGCCAACAATTGTCACTTATTATTATAATATTGATATTAAATACCATTAAGTTTTGAAAGATAAATAATTAAAAATATGAATGTGATTGTTTATTATTTAAATTTCCTGATATTTATTAATTTAACCTCCATATACCATATAATCATAATCATGTAGATATTAATGTAGTTCATTACAATGGTTAAGTTTTGATATTAATGCAGTGCATTACAAGGATTATCTTATGATACTAACAATCTGTTGTTTTATTAATAAATAAGTAAAATGATTTTAGAGTAATTTTAAGTATGACAAAAATTAATATATATGAATGTGTTGTTTTAGAAATTTATTGATAGCATTTTAATTTGATATTTCTAGATACATTTTGTAAAGTTAGGCATTCTTCATTCCGGATAACAGCAAAATTACAGCATACTAGAGTTCAAGTGGCAGATCTGCCCGAAGTAAACCAGACCGCCACCTTTTGGCCTTAAAACCTGACCAAAATTTAAAAATGTTAATTTCCTTCTTCCTGTCATAACCATTGTTCTGCTTATTAAAATCAAGGCTAACTACAATAAGATAACTTGACATCCAGATATAGTTCAGATTCATCACAAAATTAACTAAAGAAGACACACATCACTAATCTTCGTTCGACAAATTTACCGAGGCTAGCTTAGAGTTGCTAGTGCCTGGCTTCAGGATCTTCTGCTCGATGGCCCATTTGAGTTCCAACGTCATTTGCTCCATGTCCTTTAGTAGCAGATGGTTTCTGGAAACCTGGACTTGGACAGCCGCAAGCTCTTTTAGGAGAATGTTCTCTATGGAGGCTGCTTCTTCCGTTAGTTGGCGTTTGAGGAGTTCTACGGCCTGTTTGCGCTCTTCATCCTCCTCTTCGCGAACAGCCTGGTTAACCTCCATAGCCCTACCAATCACATGGTTCATGATCCAATAGAATTGCAACGTTTTATTGAACAGCGTGTTCCTGCCTCTCGTGGTGCCAGGGTTCGTGATCACTTCCCAGTCCCCGCGGGGTATTTCATTGTTCGGGCTGATTTACCTCAGTTCGCTCTCCCATTCATGGATAAAGAGTGGACCTCAGGAGAAATACCGGTCATGTAGCCATCGATTAGGTGAAGGAGTTTGTCTAAGTCGGGCTTCCTTCCCCTTTTGTTCGATTGACTACTCGTGCCAGCCTCCCTCTTCTTATCAGAATTGGTCTTCCTTGGAGCCATCTTACCACTGGCCTAGGGCTTGGGAATTGTGGAAGCTTTCCGACCTGTCACGGTAGAAAACCACAAGTCAGTGCGAGAGAGACACCAAGCAGCAAGCTTAGCATTGATGGA
Source organism: Pinus tabuliformis (assembly GCA_031772625.1). NCBI lineage: Eukaryota > Viridiplantae > Streptophyta > Pinopsida > Pinales > Pinaceae > Pinus > Pinus tabuliformis. The sequence continues at coordinate 784,483,751 of CM062816.1, forward strand.
CACCCGGGTCCTTGGAGCAATTCCAGTTCGGGCACGGCAGCTGAAGACCCACCACCATCTCACAAGATCCCGAAGAACCCCCCACCCGACGAAGCGGCGAAACCTAGCGGCCTTAGCCAGCAGGAAGGAGAAGCAGATGAGGAAGAGACCATGGAAGAAGGCGAGGGAGCAGAAAAGACCAGGGGTGCGTGGACCCTCCTGAAGCACGACGAAACCCGGCGAAGCCCCCCACACAGCCTGTTTCTCAGAGCAGGGCGCGAAACTAGCATGAAGCAAAACTTTCCCGTCCCGGCAGGGGGAAGGAGAAGACAAAGAGTGCCTGGAGGGCCCTTTTCATTGCTGCAATAGGGGCTCTGCACGCAAGGCCAGAGCATAGCCGGCCAGGCAAAGAGACCTGAGAAACAAGCATTCATAATCTCTGAAGGACGAAGACTATAGGAAACATACCACCTTTTCTTGCCGAAGCTGAGGTGGAGGGCTAGTCGCAAAGGTGAGCAGGCGCCTTTCCGTTTTTTTCATCGTGCTTACCAAGCTGAATGAGCCTTCCATCTATTTCCTCGGGCTTATTAACGCATGGTCGAGTCGACCGGGCCACCACTTGGCTGATTAAATTTCCGGCCTCTGCTTGGTCATTTAAATTTCCGTGACGTATTCCGTCTTCCCCATCTCACGAAGTGGCGTGACTTGATCTTCCCACTTTATGCGTCATTATTCCAACCTCCTTCTAACTACTCTTGCTGTAGCCTTCCTGTACTCCTAGTGCCACCTGTTGTCCTTCCTCTATCCGTTATCCCGAATTTCGGAGCTGGCTCTAGATCATTCGTTAATTCTATCTCAGCTCGCACGTCTTCTCCATCCCTTCAGCCACTCTTTCCATGCCCCGTCACCTGCCCGATTGGTTCCTTCCTTTCTCCTCTGCCTACTCCCATGGATGAGCTGTCCGATTCCAGCTGTTGTAGATTATCTCCACCTCAACTTTTAGCAGTTGCTGAAGTTGAGATTTCTCCTCCTAGTGCAGATGAGGCAGACTAGCGCTGTCAATTTCTTTGCCCCGGTTCTGGCATCCCCAATTCGCAAGCCAATCTGCTGGCTTATTACTTGCACGCCTGGTGTGAGTCAGGAAGAGCTAGTCTATTCTGGGAAGGAGCTTACCAATTTCTCTAATGAGCCAAGCAGTTCTCCATCTTTTGCTGATCCTTTCCACTAGCTATTGCTGCTGGAGCTTCTTAACCATGTCAATTACTAGCTTTGAGTCCCCCTCAATTTAGAGACGTTTGAAATTGACCCGAAGAGCTATTTCCATGCCCTGCTTCAAGGCGTGCAGCTCGACTTCGTTATTCAAGGCTTCCCTGCAGTCCATCGCGAAAGTTCTTAAAGTGTTGCCTCCGGCGTCTCTAAAGACTCCTCCAATGTCGGCCTCTCCTGGGTTGTGCTTTGCAGCGCCGTCGAAGTTTAGTTTTATGAATCCTTGTGGGGGGTGTCTGTACTGGTTGCTTTCGGCCACTGTTTTTGTTTGTTCTTTTCGAGAACCCCCACCGGTTACCATACTCTGTCTGACCTCTAGTCTGTTCAGGATTTTCTCCTCTGAAGTCGAAACCTGCCAGTCCTCATCCTTCCAGCTTTCCATTAGGATTGTTTCCCAAGTATTTCTAATGGTTTTCTCCCAGATTGCTGCGGGGTTTGGGCTTCTGACTTGAAGATGGCCCCATTCCGTGCTTTCCAGATATTCCAGAGCAGGAGCATCGCGGAAAGGATCCAAGCTCGATTGACCACCGGGTTCATGTAAGGATTTCTCGGCTAATTGACTATGGTGCTTACAATGTTTTGGTGGTTTTCTGTGTTCGCACTTGAACAATTTATGGTGGCTTTCCCACAGGGAGGAGTTTATGGAGCAGCAGTTCATCAAATGTTCCATGGTTTCCTCTTGGGAGAAGCAGAGGGCACAGCGGGATGGGCCTTGGCTTCCTTTCCTCAGAATCTGGTCCCAGGTGAGCGCTCTACCATGTAGAATGGTCCAAATGAAAAAAGATATTTTAGGCCAGTGCTTGATTTTCCAAAGCTTTTTCCATTGGTTTGTTTCTGGTTGATGATTTTCATTGATTTTAAGGTAGTAGGCTTCTGCTATTGTGAAATTTCCTTGAATTCATTTATCCCATCTGAGGATGTCAGACCCTGTTTTCCTTGCTATTTTTCGAGATGCCATCTCTCTATAGTAGTCTTTCTATTTGTCGGTTTCTGGTGCTCCTATCCAGTCCTCTTTAAATTTCCAATTGCGCTAGTATCCTGCCTCATCTGGCTTCCAGAAATTGCCAACAGTTGTAGCTTCGGCCTAGGACGAGAAAGTGAGGATGTCATGCAGGTTGTCTTTTTGTATGAGGCGGTCTCGTTGCTGCCATGATTCCTCCCAGAATCTTGCTTTGTCCCCTGCTCGAATTTCCCAAAAACTGTGCTCCCTTATCAGGTCTTTTCTGCCTCACGCCAAGTTCCAGATTGCAGAGCCTTTGGTCTCTGTCGCGCTTCTTAGTCTTTCTTTAGTTTCCCCTGCCACGTCGTACTTTCTTTCCCATAGCACCTTCCATAGATCAGGGCCACCCTGAAGCCACCTCCACCAGAGCTTCGCACCCATAAATTGGTTGAGGACGTAGGGGTCGTGAAGCCCTAAGCCACCATCTTTGGGGAGCCGGCTAAGCCACTCCTATGTGATAACGACCCACTTTCTTGTTTTGATGGTCCCCTGCCAGAGGAAGTTTTTGAATAGGGTAACCAGCTTCTGGCTTGCAGTCTTTGGGATAGCCTGGCATGAGAGCTGGTAATTGGGGATGGCCTATAGAACAACTTTCAATAAGGTTATCCGACTTGGGGCATTCAACGAGCGATGGGTCCAGTTCTCCATTTTGTTTCGGATTTTCTTTATTAGTAGATTCCAGTTGGCCGACCGGAATTGATGCTCATGGAGCATGATACCCAGGTATTTGGATGGGAATGATCCCTTGTGGAAGCCTAGAGTACGAGCCAGGAATCTTTGGGATGCCTGCGAGGTGTTGAAAAGAACACTTCCGATTTATCCTTGTTGATCTCCATTCCAGAGGCTTTGCTGAATTGAGATAAGGATTTGATGATTCTTTGAGCCTCCTTTAGCGTGGCTTGACCGTAAAGCATCACGTCGTCTACGAATTGTTGGTGAGAGACCAAAATGTCTTCTCTGCAGATTTGGAGGCCTTTTATTTGCTCCCTTGAGACCTGAGCCTTGACCAATCTGCCTAGGTCTTCTACGGCTAGGATGAAGAGGAAGGGAGACAGGGGGTCTCCCTGCCTTAGCCCATAGGAGGGAGTGAAAGCTTCAGTGGGGGATCCATTTAGGAGAACTGACATGACATGAGAGCTCACCATAGACAGGATCCAATTTATCCATCTTTGATCAAATCCATAGGCTTTAAGTATACCTGCCAGATAGTTCCAGCTGAGCCGGTCAAACACCTTGGCCAGGTCAAGTTTTATAAGCATGCCTGGGGCACAGGAGCTTTTCAGAGAGTGAATCACTTCCTGGGCCACTATGATGCCATCAGTGATCTGTCCTCCTTTGAAAAAGCCAGTTTGCTCCAGGGCAATGAGATCCAGCGGGATCGGCTTGAGCGTGTTAACCATGATAGTTGCAAGGATTTTGTAGACCACATTACAAAGGGAAATGGGCCTGAAACCCTTCGGTTCAGCCGAGCGGCCATTCTTCGAGATCAAGGCTAGGAAGGTGGCATTCAAGCCCTAGTGCATGCGCTTGGAGCACCTGGATTCCTCCACAAGATCAAGCAGATCATTCCCCATGAAGCTCCAAGTCGCCTGATAAAATTCGATGGTGAAGCCATCGGGCCTCCAGGCCTTATTTTTAGACATTTTGTTAATTGTTTCCTCAAGTTCATCTTTGGTGATTACCCTGAGAAGGGCCAGGTTTTGATCTCTGGAGACTTTCTTGGGAATATGGTGACAAATTTTGTCTGTGTCCTCGGATCTATTGACATTTGGTTCGGAGAGAATTCCTTTGAAGTGCTCCACCAATAGATGTTCTATTTCATCTTGCTGAGTCACTCTGTTTCCCTCCTTGTCTTTCAAGGAGAAGATTCTGTTGTGCTGGCGATGGTTCAGCATGGCTTTGTGGAAGAATTTGGTGTTTTTGTCTCCTTCTTTGAGCCATTGAATCTGGGATTTCTGCTTCCACAGGATTTCCTCCTGTTTTCTCCTTTCCTCCAATTGAGTGATTACTCTGCCTTCCGCCTCTGCCAGATCCTGACTACAACCGTCCGAGATGATTTGCTGCTGGATTATTTCCATTCTGGACTGGAGTTTGCCTTGCTCCTGTTGGATATTACCAAATTCTTCCTTGTTCCACTTTTTGATTTTTCTTTTTATTTCTTTGAGCCTTAGCTAAAATGAGTGCATTTTGCTGCGGCCATCCTTTCCACTTTTGTTGTCCTACCACCAGCCTCTTACTTTGTCTAGGAAGTCAGGGGCACAGAGCCAAAAGGACTCGAACCGGAAGGGTCTCTTTTTGTTCTGACTATTTAAGGCTATTTCCAGCTTTATTGGCCAGTGGTCCGACCCTGTTGAGGGTAGGATAGAGGCTTCATAGAAGATATCCAGCCCGATTATGTGCTCTGAAATGAGGAATCTGTCCAGTCTTGAAGTGATCTGTTTGGATCCGCCTCTTTTGTTATTCCATGTGAATTTCCCGTTTATGGTTGGGATATCAACCACCCTTAATTTTGTCTGCACTTCTCTGAATCTTTCCATTTCTGGGTCTTCTCTGCTTATTCCACCTTTTTTCTCTTCTCGAGAGGTGATTAGGTTGAAGTCTCCAGCCAGGATCCATCTCTTCTCCTGGTGCAAACTTCGAAGTTTAGTCAGCTGATTGAGGAACAGGTCTCTGTCTGCACGGGTGTGGGGACCATATACAGCTGAGATTACCACCCATTCGCTTTGTCCAATTAGTCTGAATCTCCCAGAGAGGATTATTGGCATTCCTATCCACTAGTCGGCGAGGACTTCTGCTGGGTTCCAGAGAATTGCTATCCCTCTTGCACTTCCTTTGGGATCTATAGTTACATGTTCGTATCTTGGTTTTATCTTATTGAGAATTTCCTCCATTTTCTGGCCTGGGACATTGGTTTCTTGGGGAAGCATAATCTGAGGCTTGTCTTTTTTGAGTCGTGCTGCCAGATGTCTCTATTTTCCTTTGCTATTTAAGCCTCTGATATTTCATGATGTCAAAATCATTGGGTAACTTGGGAGAGGGTTTGAAACACCACCGATAGCAGGACTACTCTTCCAGTATTGACTAACATTTCTCCCATGAGTTGGATGGAGTCCTTAATGTTTCTTCTTCCTCTTTTTTTGCCCCTTTTATTTTATCCATTCTGATCTGGTCTGCTTTCGTTTTGAGTCTCTTGGTATTCTTCTGTTGAGGCTTTGCCTTTTTCCAGTTTGCATTTGTATTGTTGGAAGGTTTCAGTATACAACTTCGTTTGTTCTTCGGGAATAAACCTCTCATCCAGGTTTTTCCATTCATGCAGAAACTTTTTCAATACTTCCTCTTCTTGGCTTAGGTATTCCCTACTGGTTTCCTGGTTTGTCTCCATCTGTTCAATTTGTTCATCTATTTCCTTATCTTGTTCTGGTGTCTCGCTCGGGGCTTTCCTTTTAGCTAGGTTTCTTTCGCAGCTCTCACTACACTCTGAGCCTTTATCCTCCTGATTTTCCATGAGTTGGTCTTCCTCATCTTCCTCTACCTGCAGTATTGCAAAACTGTTTCGTTTCACTGTGTCAGGTTGTTTCCCTTTCTTATCTTGCTGGGGGGGTTCCTTGTTGGCTTTCCTTTTATTTCTCGCCTCTTGGAATTCCTCCTAGTCCAACTCTCTCTTTTTTTGGGGGGCCCTCTGCTTTCTTCTTCCTCTCTGGTTATTGGACATTCCTTTGCTAGATGGCCATGGGTATGGCACCTGCGACACCTAAACAGGATGTGTTCATAATCTATGTTTTGCTACCAATTTTCTTCATGATATTCAAGCTCTATGGTGTCAGGGATGGGGTTTGCTAGGTTCATGTAGACACAGATCCTGGCATATGAGGTGTATCTACCTTTCTTTGTAGTTTCTGCTATTTTCACGAAGCTTCCTATTGAGTTTCCTATCCCTTCTAAGATATCCGGGTCCCAGAAGTCTATGGGGAGCCCAAATAAGCGGACCTAGATAGGAGAAGCCAGATAGGTTTCTTTGTCAGGGTTGTAGAAATCTTCCCAGAAGTGCATGAACAGATCGGCATTATAATAAAAATACAGGCCATTTTCAAATACCTTTTCTCTATCTCAAGTTAAAGAAGATTACGGTAAAGAAGCCTTTCGCTCTCAGCTTGAGCTCGATGTGGCCTTGGGGCTACCATTTTTGTTGTATCCACTTGGTGAGGTCTCTTTCCGATGGCCAGACTATGACAAACTTGCAGATAAGGGCGTTGTCATTCATGTAACTTCGATACTTTTCCAGCTTATTCGTTGGGATCACATATCTGGGTTTCTCCGCTGTACATGGCAGGAACTTTCCTCTGCAGCCTGTTTTGCGAGGTAGCTCCTAGCACCGGGCCCGTGTTCTTCCGTTCCTCTATCTCTTGGCTACCCTGTCTGTCTCTTGCCACCGTATCTCGGTAGGAGGGGATCTCTCCCCTCCTGACATCTTCTGTCATACCTTTGTTGCTCTGGTCGCTGTCAATTGCTGCTGGACTGGGTTGTGACGGTTTTCCACACTTCCTTCTCGTTTCGCCTAGGTTTTCATCGCCTTGCCACCATTAGTGTTTGAGTTGCAGAGAAATCCTCATTCTTTCCACCATATTATATTAAAAATTTTAGTTTATATTTAACATTTTTTATTATTAACACAATGGAAAATTGTGTTGTCCGACAAAAATATCAAATTGTGTTTTCAAGGAAAATTTTTTGTTGGCATTGTCAATTAGGTGTTCTCCTTGATGGAAACCTACCTAATGAGTTGTTCTTATTTGATATTATAAATATATTTGTAGAAACATTATTAATCTTGGATTATATAGATTAGGTTTAAAAAATTGTGGAATTGTGTTCAGTTTTGTAATAATGTTATGATCCCTCACTTGATTTTATACAATTTGTATATGTGAAGTTTCTTTGTATGTGTAAATGGTAAATTATGTATGTATGTTACTTTTAATTTTATTCAACATTAAATTTTTTTGTTGATATCAAATATGTTTTTTTCTATTAGGTGATTTCATTGTTTTATCATGGATCCATCTATTTGGAGTTGTCTTCCATTCAAAATTCTTGAATTTGTCTTCTTGTGGCTGCCTTTATCGGCTGTGATAAAGTTTAGCACTATTTGTAAGAAATGGAAGAATGTTTTGCAAAAACCATTCTTTCTTGTTACGTTCCAAGAATGTCTCTACAAACGAATTTGGATTTATGGTTCCTTTCCTCAATAGTGAAGACAATTATTTTTCTCCTGAATACCTTAATCAGAATGGGCACATATCTCAATTTCATTTGTGATTCATAGATTCAAGATACAAAGTAGAGTCTACTGTTGGACCAATGGTGGTTTTATCCTTACCAACAGAATGCTCCCATACACTCAACTATTTCGTAACAAATCCATTTACAAAGGCCTTTAAAAACATAGGGCCAATACGAATTGGAGAGTGGGGATTCTTTTCATTATTGGAAAATGTAAGCAGCAAAAAATATGACTGGGTTGTTCTAAAACATATGTATGACAGAATGCAGTCTAAATTTTATGTTTGCAATAGTCTTGATAGGGTATGGAAAAGGGTTGTTGTTCCATTTGGTGGCACTTCACCCATTAAGAATGGTGTGTTTTATAAAAATAAATTGTTTTGGATGTATCTGGACAAGGAGTATGAATATTATCCTTGGTACAAGTATACAATCTATTGGTTTGATGTAATAAAAAATGAATGCGGTTTTTCATTTGTTCCAATCACTGGCATACAATGTATTTCGTTAGCAATATACATGGATTAGTTGACATGCCTCGTCAATGATGGCTCCACTTCTGTATGGTCAACTGAAGGTTGGATCATTTCCAATTTGGTCAACTGTGCATTGAACGAAGAATTGAATACTTTGAAGATCATTGGGGTTTCAAATGGAAGTTTTTGGAAGAAATTTCTACAGATATAAATAGAAAATGTCCTAGTTATCTTCCTTTTCGAATAGTCCATGGTCTGGTTCTTATGTGCAACTGCAATGAAGTTACTTTCATATTATATGACATGATGACTAGTATATGTTTTCCAACAGATATTGATGATTCAACTACTCAACAGATGTCTGGGTTTTGGTACCCAACGCTAGAGGATTGTAATGATTTGATTGAGTATGGAAATGTTTTTGGAATTGCTCCCCATATATATTCTGTTGATGAGATTACACCATTGGATATGGATATGGATTCTTAGGATTATAGTATTCTTAAAATTTCCTATAAATATTTCCATTTCATACACTCCCTATGGTTGTGGAAAATATTTCCATTTTTGTCTCTATACATACTATGGGTCTTTATGGTAATACTTTAAAATTATGCTTGTATCGATCTTTATGATGTAAAGTATTTCATATTGTTTCCCATAAATTTTTCCTAATTACATGTAAATGTGTCTCGACGTTATGAATTTTTCTTTGTTGGTATAATTATAATTGCTATGATTTATGCTATACATGTTATTTGTATTGGTTCTTGTCATTGTTTCTCAAACAATGTTATATCTTTATCTACATTTTAATATTTTCATTTATATTTTGATAGTATATAGTTCCAAATTTTTAGATATACTTCCAAGTCATATCATTCTTAGAGTATTGTGTCCCAATAGTATGGGTTTTGTTTTGATTCTAATATGATACATGGAAATTTAGACTTTTTTGTTTAAGCCATTTGGAAGAATTCATTTCTATTTTTAACCATTTTGAAAAATTCATTTTTGTTTTTAGCCATTTGGAAAAAGCCTTATACATTTTGATATGTTTATATGGTTGGAAAAAATAACATATACACTTTTTATGTTTTTTTACAATTTCCAAAAAAAACTTGTGCCTTTTTCATTCTTTTGTGTTTGTTTATATTAGATATTTGCTATGTTCCATGTTTATGATTCCATACTAAATATTTTATTATTCATTCTAGACATGTCATATTAAGGCACAAGTAAGCGTACAAGAAAATGAAATTTGTCACTAGAATGACGTGAGAGGTCTAATGAAAGTTGTCGTTTACGGTATCAACAAAATAAGGACTCCAAAAATGAGCATAGGAGAGCTACATATCATAGAAGCATAAGTGAAGCCACTCTTGAAAATGATTTTATAATTCCTCGTAAGTATCATACTATGGATGATATAATGGAAATAACATTTCTTGTTGATATCTCATTATCAGAATATGCTCCTCGTCATCATAATCTTCTTGTTCAATGCTCTCCTGAAAATGTTCATGACATTGGGGAAACATCTTGCAATAGAGAAGAATATCATATCGATAACGTGGATGAAAATGTCCACCCTAACCCTTCTGTGTGTCCAATTTCATTTTTTAACAGCCAATGGTTGTAAAACATCGATGGTGGAGGTAATGATGACATTGTGTGTGATGATTTGGATGATATTTTAACTGGCCATTTGTTTGATAATTTGGAGCGAGTTGCTCAAAACATCGAATCTTCCAATCTCGCTTATCAATGTAATGTGGTCCCACCAAGAGAATTAGTCATCCTTGATAGCATTTCATGTCTAAGAATGGAGGTAACACAATGATATTTTGAATTTTTCTGCAATAGTGGTTATTTTATTACATTCCTCTATTTACAATGTTTTGTTTACTAAATTTATAAATTATTTTATTCTTTTGGAAAAGGATACAACTCATTTTGATAGATCTATAAATTAATTCACAAAGTGTTCCATCTACTAATCTGAGAAGTGAATATGAAGCATGTCATAACCTTCCTATGAATTCTCATTGACAATCAAATTTCGAGACTAATGTAAATTTACAATATTTTCTATTTGCTTTTAATTTTTTAAATTTTTAGTGGGCTGGACATTGAATTTTATGGCGTAATCTATTTTCTTTGGACAAGACACAACTCATTTCAATAGAGGTATACAAATTAAATTCATAGATGTTCCATCTACTGATGTTAGAAGTGAATATGAACCATCTCATAGCATTCATCCAAATCGCCAAACAAATGTAAATGTTGAGTGCATTTGATATTTTTTTCATTTTTTCATTTACAGTTGGTTAGACATCGTATTTTGTAACCTTTTATGGAGAAGCCATAATTTCATCTCATTAGGTTTGATAATTTGAATCCAAAACATCAAATTGTTGAACTAATGTATATGTTCAATGTATTTGATTTCTTTTCCATTTTTGAATCTTTCTTTGTTGCAAATTTAGTTTTATAACGTATTTTATTTTTGGGAATAGGGAACAAATCATTTGAACAGAGGCGTAGAAACTACATCCCAAAATGTTCCATCCAATGATGTTAGAAGCCAAGAGCAACCATCTCATAACCCTCATCCACAACAACACACAAATGTAAATTTTGAATTCATTTGATTTTTTTTTTTCGTTTTTTTCATTTATAATTAGTTGGAAGTCAAATTTTAAAATATTTTATGACAAAAAGGTCTTTACATCCTCTCAGGTTCGCACAATGTAGACCATAAATTTGGAAATACCTTCTCATAGATCCATTCCACATGCTTCAAATTTGCGAAGGGAATCTCATGTTCCTAAAGATGAAGTACGTGTTAGAAGAAATTTTACTCTTCCAAATCGTTTTCAACATGTTTCGGCCAGTAGAGATAATATTCATTTTGATGAAAACATGATTGCGGTGCATAAAAGATTTGGAGAAAAGATAAATAGTTTGTAAGTTGTCCAAATGTGCCACATTTGCCAAGAATCATATCACGGAATCCATGTATTGAGACATTCTGAAGGACCTATTTGTAGGCGATGTAAGAGTGAAAGAGAAGCCCATCTTTTTTTTCAATGTAATAGCATGGATCCTGGTGAGAAACATCATATTTTAAGAGTTCTTACTCAAGTTGAAGAACTTCTAATAGAAAGTGTGAGTCCTATTTTGCAAGTGACACATGCTCAAGGTGAGAAATATAAGTATAGTGGTCATACAATTAGGTTATCTCAAGATATTTCTACAATTGTACAATGTCTTCCCTGGCATGTTGAAGATATTGAATTTCTAATTGTTAGGAGACATGTCTCTTAGTCTAAATATTATGAATGTTATGTCAAAATATCTCGAGTAATGGTTGCATCGCTTTTCAAAATCCAACATGATAAATATTATCGAGATGTTGTAATTGACTATGATTCAATGAATGCTCTTCCCGAAAGATCAATGGATGTCTCCTCTAGGCATAAATTTGTTGATTTTGATATTGAAGAATCTGAGCTCAATGAAAATAATAATGAAGGGTTGACTGCTAATCTTTTGCCCTCTCATCCTACTTCTTTGGTTGCTCGCCTACCAAACAAACAAAGAGAAGTGGAAGAAATTAGAGCTTTTCTTGATGATGTTGATTCTTCACATGTTCAAGACATGGATTGGCCTAGTATTGGAACCTCTCGAGTGAATGAATAAAATACAGAGGGATTATTAGATATGCCACTCCAAACATTGTTCCCCACTAGTGATGCTGATTGGTTGCAACCACGTATTTGTAGTGTTGAACATCATGAGTATGCGTTACATCTTCTTGGGTACTATGGTCAGAGATTTGGGAGCCATCCTCACTTTCAATATTACCTATTGAACATGATAATGCGGCATCAAAACTAAGCAATTTTTGTAGTTTTTGCAAAGAAACATTTACATGATAACTCACCTACAACAATTGAGGAGTTGCGTCACCAACTATCTGATTTACCGGATAATAAGTTGGCTTAGCATCTTATGCGATTTTGTTCTTCTCTAAGAGGTACAAGGGCATATTGGACTAAGTCTCAAGTTGAGTTGACTGACATGATTAACCAGTTAGGATGTCCATCTTTATTTTTTACTTTGAGTGCAGCTAACACAAAGTGAACAGAGTTGCATAACCTCATGCCCATACATTCACATTCTTGTTCTTAAAATGAGCATCGTATGAAAATTGAGAATGTTATCTAGTACCCCCATATTGTTGCCGCATTTATGCACCATACATTCAATATTTTTCAAGAGGAAGATATCCAAAAATATTTGAAAGCTAAAGACTTCTGGTACGGGTTTGTGTTGTGGAATTTTTTTCTATAATTTGTCAACTTTTATTATGATTCTATTTATATTGTTTGTAGTAACTATATCTTCATTCTTTTCAGATATGAGTGGAAACATAGAGGTTCAGCACATATCCATGGTTTCCTATGGTTAGAAGGAACTCCTGACATGGAAATACTTAATTGGTCAGATGGTTCTCATGTACAACTTAAAAAGATATTCTTCAACAAATATGTAACTACATGGAATCCACGTGACATACATCATCGCAACATAATGGTTCCATGAAGCCTAGATGATAACCCTTGCCTATTGAATACTGGTCAAATTTTCTTTTGTAATCCTCATAATGATTACGAAGAATTGTTAAACCATATCCAAAGGCACACAAAGTGTACCATAGATTCTTTTTTGCGCAAAAAGGGAATTATTCTCACATGCCCGTACAATTCTCCATGGGATCTTTGTGATGAATCAAGATTGTTCATAGATGATCAAGGAAGAAAAAAATATGAGCCAACAAGAAATGATGGTAGGCTTAATGTACATAACATTGACCTTCTAACAATGTGGCGTGAAAATGTTGATTTCCAGCCAGTGCTTTCTTGCTATATTGTCTTGAAATATATGGCTAAGTATGCATCAACAACAGAAAAAGGGTCTGAAAGTTATCATCTTATGTTAACTAGAATTTCAAATTCTATTGGCTCTAAGGTTCATGCTTTATCTGCATATAGAAGGTTTCTTACAGAAACGATTATTGACCATGACATTGGAGCACAAGAAGCATGCCATATGTTGCTTAAGCTACCTCCTATTGTTTGTAGTCAGAAATTTGTTTCCTTAAATGTTAGAAGAAATGATTTTAGGAAAATCTCAAGGGATGGCTTGCAATGTTCATCTGTGAATACTTTTGTTCAAGATTATCAGAAGAGACCTTTTTTCCATGAACATCTATCTTTGATATAATCAACAATATCTTCGACATTTGATAGCAAGCATAAACAAGATCCATGGAAACCTAGAGATGTTCATGCTATTGTTTGGGTTAGGCCATGGTTTTATTCTATTCCTAGTGAGGCTTCACAGGAATTTGAAACCTTTTGCTTGACAGAATTGTTCTTGCATAAGCCATTTCGTGACATTCCTGCAGAAATTGGCCTTTCAGTTGAAATTATTATTGAAAATTGGAGGAATTTTTGATATCAAGCATGGAATGTTGATCAAGTCTATCAATTATAGACAATATTCAAGATCAAGAAGATGGTGATTTTTCTAACCAGGAAATTAATCTTGAAGATGATTTTCAAGAATGGAATATTTTCTCTTGCTTGATTCCACCAAATGATGTGAATATTTTGGATCTTCACACCCTTGGTCGAAGGGACTTTGATATATGCTTTAACTGGGAAAGTACAACTATTTCTGATGATGTTACAGCGGAAGCTATTAATTTTATAAGGAATGCGTAACCGAGGGGTGATATTGTTGACCTTTCAAACAGAACATTTGCATCTCCAGATTCTTTGTCGAAAAAACAATGACTTTCTTTTGAAATTGTTTTAAGGAACTTTGCTAAATATGAGATTTGTGAAGCTCTTCTTATGATTGTTCAGGGAACCAAATTCACTTGGAAGTCTTTCCTTATCCATTGTATTTTTGAAGTTATTTCTAATTTGTCAATTAATGAAAGAAGCCCTTTTCTTCTTCTTGCCCCAACAAGAATAGTTGCTTTTAATATACATGCAAAAACAATACACTCAGCTCTAAAAATTCCAACTAAAGATATGAAGCCACTAGAGGGGCAGTCGCTTGAAGTATTCCAAGAAGAAATGTGACATGTTAGATATATATTGATTTACGAAATCAACTTTCTAGGATCAGCGATGTTTATGCAAATAGATGCTCGATAACAAGAAGCATTTCCAGAGAAAAAGAATTGTCCTATTGGTGACAGGTCCATCATCCTTGTGGGTGACCTTGGCCAACTGCCTCCTGTGAGAGATAAGCCTTTTTATGTAGGTAATACAACACATAAATTCTTGTTGAACAAATTCAACATTGTTGTCACTCTTGACACAATCTTTCGCCAACAAGAGAATAATGAGAAACAATCTTGTTTTCGTAGAGTCCTCAATAACATAAAAAATGTAGAACATGTTCTTGAAAATTGGGAGTGTCTTATGTCACAGGCTGATATGAGGCTGCATCCTTGAGAAAGAGATTTATTTAATGCAACAATTCACATGTTTCCAAAAAATAACTTGGTCTTGTTCCATAATAGTTGTATGTCAAAATCATCAAATTCTCTAATTGCACAATGTGTCGCTAAGAATTCAAGGCATTCAGAAATCATTGGTGTTGATGACGATCAATTGGACTGTGAAGTTTTATTGTGTCGTGATCAACGTGTTATGTTGACATGTAATTTATGGGTTGAAGCTGGCTTGGTGAATGGTGCACTTTGTTGTGTTAAGAATATAATTTATACGCCTACCTCTAAGCCACCTCAACTTCTAGTGTTCACAACTGTTGTTTTTGATAAGTATGTTGGTGTTCCATTTGATGCAAGCAAGCAATCCAAAAATTGTTCCTATGACACCAGTGACAAGAGGAAATCAAAAAACAAATTCCTTTGAAGATGGCATGGGATCTTACAATTCACAAGTCAGAGGGATTGACTTTAGAACACATTTCAATTGATATCGGGAATAAAGAGCAGCAAGGCCTTACCTTCACAGCCATATCAAGAGTGAAATCAATAGATGGTTTACGCATTTCACTGCCTTTCTCTTTTCAACGTTATGCGAAGATGAAATATAGTGCATATGATACAATTAGGAAGAAAAAAGAGGAGCAATTGAAGTCCATATCGCTATGACATAAAACTAATAACATTGTGACCTTATTTATAGTATGTTTTTTGAATTACTTTTATTGTCCTCTTGATTTACTTTTAATATAATAATCATTTTCATATATTTATGAGATTAATAAATTCATCATATTCATAGTAATATTTGAGAAAGTTGTTTATATCATTTTTCATGTTGTTCAATTTACTTATTTTTTTTAAGTGCCTATTGTTATTTTCTTTGTAACAGACCATTCATAGATAAACAACGAGTTATATGAACCAATATTTCAAAATCATTTTTATAACTAGTTCAGATTGATATCAATATTGTGGATTCATATTACAACATCGAATGCAAAAATGGAGGTTTTGAATATTGGCCATCACCATGGCCTATAGTGATTTTTTAAATATTGGCCACGGTTTTATTCTATTTCCATGGTTTCTTCGATTATATTGTGGAATGAGGCTTAGATTTGTAGAAATTTTTATATCATTTGGTTCATGTAACACCAGATTGTTTTTTTCATGTAACATTGTAACATTAAGTTTTTTAACATAAATACAAATGGGGTGTTATGTTTTATGTATATACATATATATGTGTGTATGCTTATTTAATTTTGCATGTCTTTATTGATTTTTCTTTTGTTTTTTGGTCTTTCAAATATAGATATGGACAATAATGATGTCATCTTTTATTCTAGAATAGTGTGCAATATTACTGGGGTTATAAGTTTTTTGCCTAACTTCGAAACAAGTTTGATAGAAAACATGGGTTCCATCATCCCTTTATTGATGATCATATTCATGAGCTAGATGAATTGGAAACACATGTAAAATAATTATTACATGTGCACCAGAGGGAGTCTGGGAGGAGAACCAGAAGGAATTGGTTTGAAAGCATTAAGTACCGTGATCATTATCATGTTGATTTGAATTGGTTCTTCTTTTTTCATCGGTGTGGTTTTGTTTTAGAAGAATCCACTCCATAGATGACTTTTGATGGAATGTTTCAAGTTCAATCTTTTAGTGGAATTATTTGATGTAAAGAAAACAAAAAATATATGTTAAGACTCAATGTTCTTTTTGTGGTTGCAATGTTGGTGAAATTGATTTTTTTTTCTTGTTGTTGTTTTTATGTAGAAAATTGTATATCTCTAGTATTAAAATGTCACATTATGTTGTTCTTCTTTAAATCCAATGTCTGCAATTTAGATGTCTTTTTCGCATTTATGTTCCTTTGCTCCAATGGCAGTGTTACTATTTTATTTCTTTCTCTTGCATTTGTGATTTTTGTGGTCTTTTGTGTGGATCCCTTCACTTTGTTCATGTCTTCCATAAATGAAAATATTGTTTACATTTATAATATTATTGTTGGCTTAAATTTTATTTATTCTTTATAATGTAGTGATATAAATGTGTTATTATTAATGTGATGATGGTTTATAATTTTTAATGCTTTACGATTTCCAATGTGGTTCTTATATTGGTTTTGGTTTATGTTTTTGATTATTATTTTGTGTTATAGCATTATTTATGTTTATAATATTGATGCCATGGATTTAGGGCTTAGGTTCGGTTTACTATTTCCTTGGGTTTATAATATTAAATGATTAGGTTTATTTGTTCTTTAAGTTTGTAATATTAATAATTCCTTCAGTTTATCATTTATTCCCTTTGGTTTATTAATCCCCAATATTAAGGTTTAAATAGTAGTCCTAAGGTTTAATATTAATCCCCTACATTTACAATGGTTATCCCTTCAATCTATTGACGTGTTTCTTTCATAATATTAACAATCACTAGGGTTTATTGATCCCTTAGGTTTATAATATTCATAGTCACATGGGTTGATCAATCTGTTGGGTTTAAAATATTATTTCCTATGTTTTATTAATCCCTTATGTTTTTAATATTTATCCCTTGCCATTTTTTATACCTTCGGTTTCTAATATTTTTCCTTGGGTTTATTAATTCCTTACTTTTATAATATCAAATGCTTGGGTTTCTTCATTATTAAAGTTTTTAATATTAATAATTCCTTTGGTTTATCATTTATTCCCTTTGTTTTATTAATCCACTGAACTTAAAAACCTTATTTGTGCGGTTTATTAATCGTTTGGGCTTTTAATATTAGCTCGTTGGGTTTATTGATTCCTTGGGTATATTGATCCCTTGCATTTATTAATCATTTGTTTTTATAATATTAATGTATTGGGTTCGTAATATTAATAATCTCTTTGCTTTATAAAACCCCAATATTAAGGGTTAAATACTTCTTCAACTATTTATGATTATCTCAATATCACAATAAATCAATCTAATATGGAAATCAACCATGGTCAACCATGTTTATTTTAGGGTTTATAATATTCATGTTAGGGTTTATATGCGTTGTGTTTATAATTATTATCCCTTAGGTTTATTATTCCCTTGGGTTTATAATATCAATCCTTTCGGTTTATTGATCTAAGGGTTCATATTCCTAGGGTTTAATATTATTCAACAATGGAAAACAATAAACAATGATGTTCGACCATGATCAACCATTTTCCAACATCAATCGCTTGGGTTTATTATTTCCCCTTCAACGATGGTTTATTATAATGTGAAGCATGGTCAACCATGGTCCAACATGGAATTGTGATAAATATTGTCTCAATATGAAAAACAATGATGGTGAGTCATGTTTATTTTAGTGTTTATAATATTTATATTAGGGTTTATATACATTGGGTTTATAATATTAGTCCCTTGGGTTTAATATTACTCCCTTGGGTTGATAATCCCTTGGGGTTTTAGTATTAATCGCGTTGTTTTATTATTCCTTTGGGTTTCTCATATTAATCTGTTGGGTCTATTATTCCCTTAGGTTTCTAATATCGATCATGGTCAACCACTGTCAGTCATAGCCAACCATAGTCAACCATGGTTGAATGTCACATTATGACAAGGATTGTCTCACCATGAAAATAAATCATGTTTGTTTTAGTCTTTGTAATATTTATATTTGGGTTTATGAATGCTGGGTTTATAATATTAGTCCCTTAGGTTTAATATTATTCTCTAGGGTTCATAATCCCTTGGGGTTTTAGTATTAATCCCTTGGGTTTAATACTCATTTGGATTTATAATATCAATCCCTTGGGTTTATTATTCCCTTAGGTTTATAACATAAAGCATGGTCAACCATGGTTGGATGTCAAATTGTGACAAGGATTGTCTGACCATGAAAATGAATCATGTTTACTTTATTCTTCGTAATATTTATATTTGGGTTTTGCGAACGTTGGGTTTATAATATTAGTCCCTTGCATTTAATATTATTCCCTTGGGTTCATAATCCCTTGGGGTTTTAGTATTAATCCCTTGGGTTTATTATTCATTTGGGTTTATAATATAAATCCCTTTGGTTTACTATTTTCTGACCATGAAAATGAATCATGTTTATTTTATTCTTCATAATATTTATATTTGGGTTTACAAATGTTAGGTTTATAATATTAGTCCCTTGTGTTTAATATTATTCCCTTAGGTTCATAATCCATTGGCATTTTAGTATTAATCCCTTGGGTTTATTATTCATTTGGGTTTATAATATAAATTCCTTTGGTTTATTATTCCCTTAGGTTTATAATATCAATCATGGTCAACCATGTTTGAATGTCGCATTATGACAAGGATTGTCTCACCATCAAAATAAACCATGTTTATTTTAGTGTTTGTAGTATTTATATTTGGGTTTACCAATGTTGGGTTTATAATATTAGTCCCATGGGTTTAATATTATTCCCTTGGGTTCATAATCCCTTGGGGTTTTAGTATTAATCCCTTAGTTTTATTATTCCTTTGGATGTATATTATCAATCCCTTGTGTTTATTATTCCCTTAGGTTTACAATATCGATCATGGTCAACCATGAAAATAAATCATGTTTATTTTAGTATTTGCAATATCTATATTTGGGTTTACGAATGATGGGTTTATAATATTAGTCCCTTGGGTTTAATATTATTCCCTTGGGGTTTTAGTATTAATCCCTTGGGTTTATTATTCATTTGGGTTTATAATATCAATCGCTTGGGTTTATTATTCGCTTTGGTTTATAACATCAATCATGGACAACCATTGTCAATCATACCCCACCATCGTCAACCACATTCAAATGTCACATTGTGACAAGGATTGTCTCACCATAAAAATAAACCATGTTTATTTTAATGTTTGTAGTGTTGGCATTATGATACAGGTGTTGTCCTTGATGGCAACTCACTCAGATGACAGATCATAGCGTAGAAAATCAATAGTGAAGATTTGATGATCAGAGAGAGGCATACGTAGGTTCACCTTGACAAAGGAGCATATACGCACAAGTTAATAGACCAAAAGGAGCGTATAACATACACAGGTAGTTTCACAGAAGGAAAGGTGCGTACATGTTGGAAACTAAGTTTTGGTCCTTGGTATTTCGTCCATGGTATTTTGATCCATGGTATTGATCCAAGGTATCTGGTCCGAGGTGTTGCCCCACGTATTTGGTCCAAGGTATCGGTCCTAAGTGCTTTTGGACCATGGAATTGAGAAAGGCCTGACACTATAAAAGGAGGAGAAGATTATTAGGCCAGGTGTGCAAGTATTGAATATCTGATGAAGTGTGAGATTTAGTATGCACGTTATGGATTTGTGATGCTTTGTTTGATTTGAACCAAGGATGCACCTATGTGGATGATGATGGATTATGGATCACGATCTTAAGGCTTGGAATTTTTTATCATTATGTGGTTTGGTCATGGATAGACTAGATCTGAATTACTGATGCATGTTTATTCTATAAATGTTATGATCTGGGTATCATTGATGTCTGGAATAGCTGCAAAGTTATGAGTTAATATTTGCAGATCTGTACGCGGGTTCGCTTTGGAAAATCGCGTATACACGATGGTTCGGTTCATCAGGTTAGCTTATATAGTATGAAATATGATATCTGAATATGCAGTGGGTTCTAGTGGTTGTTACAGAGTTCTGGGTTATGCTCTGTGTGCTTGTGACAAGTCTTTAGTGATTCAGTTGTGGGTAATTCAGAGATTGATTGGTTAATGCAATAGTTGTGTTTTTGTGGTGATTATGTTTGAGCTTCAATGTTGTTAATGGGTCTAGTATGAAAATTGGATGAAACGTGGCCTTCATATTATGGTGTTGTGATGCAGGTGTATCCAGTTTGAAAATTTATGAAATGTGGTCCCTAGAAGAAGAGAGAAGGTTGGAGCCTTCAGTAGGCTGGTGCCTACGTACTGGTAAATATACCGGCCAGTACGAGACCTAGGGGGTTGGAGCTCCCTTCCAGTAGTAGCTAGAAAATGAGAGAGGGTTGTAGCCTTTTGTAGGCCTGCGCCTACGTACTAGTGAATATATCGGCTAGTACAAGAGCTAGGGGGTTGTAGCTCCCTTCCAGTAGTAGTTGGAGAATGAGAGAAGGTTGTAGCCTTCTGCAAGTGGGTGCCTATGTACTGGTATCAGTCTGCGCCAGTACAAGATTGTAAATAGGTTTTTCTTATATTAAAGGAAGACAACAGTAGGTGGTTTTTGTCCCGCATTGGTTTTCTACCTTATATCATGGTGTTCATGTGTGTTTCTTATGTTTGATGATTTTTTCTATTTTACTATCCCTTCTTACTATTTATATGGTTAATGAAGTTCTGATGCACTGATTAAAGATCAACATATGATGAATTAACTGAATCACAAGTTTACTGGATATATGCTAGTTGCATTAAACATAGTTGCATGTACACACAAGTTCCCTTAACTGAAGTAGCATATATGAATTAGAATATGAAATGAAAAATTTATTGATTTGCTAATACTGATTCACCCCGCCCCCTCTCAGTATTATTTCCAACAATTGGTATCAGAGCAGGTCCTTTGGTAGAATCTTGATCACTTGAGGGAGATTCATAGAACAATGGGAAAGAAAGCACGTCAGAAGAAGAAGACAGCTCAAAGGAATAGTGACAGCTTGCCATTAGGTGGAAGCAAGTATTCAAATTCTGAATCACCTCAAAATTGAAGATTAACAAGAAAATGAAGGATCAGATAAAATCATGGATCAGCAAGATCTATTTAACAAAAGGGAGTGTGCCCTCCAAGAAGAAGTTTCTAGATTAAAAGCTCAGCTGGAGTGTGCCTTCAAAGTAAATCAAATGCTGCAGGATGAAGTGATATCATTTAAAAACAAGTAGAATGAAGCAGATAAAGAATAAGAAAATGAGATTCTCAAATTAAGGCAACAAGTGGAAGAAGGAAGAAAGGTTGCAGAAATCTTGAAGAAACAACATCTGGAAAGGGAAGAGCAATATCAGCTTGAGGAAAATATCTTAAAAGGTAAATTAGAAGAAAAGGATAAACTGTTACGATTTCAAGATAGTACTAAGATTTTGGATGATATTCTTAGTAGTCAAAGATCTACTGCTACCAAAACTAGTCTTGGTTTTTATGAATCTGCTGAAGGTGAATCTAGCTCACAAGGTGAGCCAAGGAACTCTAATGCAAAACCTAAAATTCTCAACAAAGAGATAAGAGGTCAACCCCATCAACAACTAAGGAAAGAAATCCTTCAAATAAAATCTTTTACTCAAAACCATGGAAGTGATAGTTAGTTATTTTCTCAGATGAATAATGTTGAGTGCTATGTATGTCATAATCTTGGACATGTTGTAGCGAGATGCAGAAGTAGAATGGTTCAAGACCATCACACAGAAATATCATCACGTTCTAGGTACTTTAAGGGATATTCTTTTGCTTGCAATATTTTTTGTCACAAAGCCATTGACTACTCTAGAAGGAATATGAAATATATAAGATGTTATGCATGTAACAAGCTTGGACGTATAGCAAAGGAATGTAGGAGAAGATTTTGGGCACCCTACCAAAAGGAGAAAACATCATCACAGTCGAAGATATGGAAGAAGGAAGCTCAGTCTGAAAGATCTGGCACATCATAATGTACAGACACAATAGACTTAGGGAGAGCTAAATGTGTGAAACCTCAATGTTCTAAATCTCATACGCAAGTTTCATGAAGACAAGTTGCGTATATTCGCGAGTTCGAAGCTACACAGTCGCGTATATGATGGGTTGAGGAAAAGCAGTGGGACAGACTCAAGAAAAAGGGTCTCATATGGTTCAATCAATTATTTGCTCTGTTTGATGATGGTCACAATCTGCTGATGATGTGTTGAAATGTGTTGGTACTCATAATATTTTATGTATATCTGATTGATGATGATGCCTTGATACTTCTTGCTAATATATGCATGATCATATCTGACTGTGAACAGATGGAACAGGTTCAGGGGGAACATATGCTTCGAATAATACATTGTTGGAATTATGGTTAGAAGTCTTTGGTGATGATGATTATGTAGCTAAATGATACATCTTGCTTATTATTGGTTGGTTAAGAGAATGGTATTGCAGGTTACAGGTTGTTGATGTTGTTGATAGATGCTTATGGTGTAGATCATATATGGTGTATGATAGTTGATGACTATCATGGTCTTGTTTAGGTCTTTGGTCTAAATGTCATGTCTATCTTTTTAAAGACCCATGATTCATATGATGTAATAATTTCTATTTCAAGTCATGTATAAAGATTTCGTATATCCCCACTTGGTTGGGAGGATGAGTAAAAATGGTGTATCCCCACTTGGTTGGGAGATTGATGTATGTATGAGTCATTGGTGATAGGAAAGTCACACTCACTTAGTTGAGTTGTATATACATGTTATTCTTTTGAAAAATATTTTTTCAGACTCTGCATATGCTCAGGGGGAGCAAGGACAATTTAGTGCATCTTAGCATCTACAAAGGGGGAGCTCAATCAGAGATTTCAACATGTACTCAAGAAGAGTATGGACAGCATAAAATATTTCAAGGGAGAGAATATCTTGGTTCGCCCTTTGCCCTTGATGTCAAAGGGGGAGAGTGACTTGGTGTTTTTGTTGCCATCAAGTCCAAAGGGGGAGATTTTTGGCATTATGATACATGTGTTGTCCTTGATGGCAACTCACTCAGATGACAGATCACAGTGCAGTAAGTCAATAGCAAAGATTTAATGATCAGAGAGAGGCATACGGAGGTTCACCTTGACAAAGGACCATATACATGCGGGTTAACATACCAAAAGGAGCGTATAACATACACATGCAGTTTCACGGAAGGAAAGGTACGTACATGTTGGAAAACTAGGTTTTGGTCTATGGTATTTGGTCCATGGCATTTTGATCCATGGTATTGATCCAAGGTATCTGGTCGGAGGTGTTGACCCTAGGTATTTGGTCCAAGGTATTGGTCCTAAGTGGTTTTGGACCATGGTATTGATAAAGGCCTAACAGTACAAAAGGAGGAGAAGATCATTAGGCCAGGTGTGCAAGTATTGAATATCTGATGAAGTGTGAGATCCAGTATGTAGGTTATGGGTTTGTGATGCTTTGTTTGATTTGAACCAAGGATGCATCTATGTGGATGATGATGGATGATGGATTGAGATCTTAAGGCTTGGAATGTTTTATCATTATGTGGTTTGATCATGAATAGACTAGATCTGAATTACTAACACATGTTTATTCTATAAATTTTATGATCTATGAATGATTAATGTTTGGAATAGCTGTAAAGTTATGAGTTAATATTTTCAAATCTGTATGCGGGTTCTCTTTGGTAAAAGCGCTTATACACGTTAGTTCGATTCATGAGGTTAGCGTATACAGTATGAAATATGATATCTAAATATGTAGTTCATTCTAGTGATTGTTGGAGAGTTATGGGTTATGCTCTATGTGCTGGTGACAGGTCTTCAGTGATTTAGCTGTGGGTAATTCAGAGATTGATTGGTTAGTGAAATAGTTGTTTTGCAGTGGTGATTGAGTTTGAGCTTCAATGTTGTTGATCAGTCTAGTATGAAAATTGGATGAAACGTGGCCTTCATATTATGGTGTTGTGATCCAGGTGTATCTAGTCTGAAAATCTATGAAACGTCGTCTTTAGAGGAAGAGAGAAGGTTGGAGCCTTCAGTAGGCTAGCGCCTACATACTGGTAAATATATCGGCCAGTACAAGAGATAGGGGGTTGGAGCTCCCTTATAGTAGCAACAAGAAAACGAGAGAGGGTTGTAGCCTTCTGTAGGCCGACGCCTACGTACTAGTAAATATATTGGCTAGTACAAGAGCTAGGGGGTTGTAGCTCATTTCCAGTAGTAGTTGGAGAACGAGAGAAGGTTGTAACCTTTTGCAGGTGGGCTCCTGCGTACTGGTATGAGTCTGCACTAGTACAAGATTCTAAACAGGTTTTTCTTATATTAAAGGAAGACAACAGCAGGTGGTTTTTTTCCCGCATTGGGTTTCCACCTTATATCATGGTGTTCATGTGTGTTTCTTATGTGTGATGATCTATTCTGTTTTACTACACCTGCTTACTCTTTATATGGTTAATGAAGTTTTGATGCACTAATTAAAGATCAACATATGATGAATTAACTGAATCACAAGTTTACTTGATATACGCTAGTTGCATTAAAAACAGTTGCGTGTACACGCGAGTTCCCTTAACTGAAGTAGTGTATATGAATCAGAGTATGAAATGAAAAAGTTATTGATTTGCTAATACTGATTCACCCCCCCCCCCCCCCCCCCCCCCCCCCCCCTCTCAGTATTATTTGCAACATGTAGTATTTATATTTGGGTTTACCAATGTTGGGTTTATAATATTAGTCCCATGGGTTTAATACTATTTCCTTGGGTTCATAATCCCTTGGGATTTTAATATTAATCTCTTATTTTTATTATTTATTTGGAGCTATAATATTAATCGCTTGGGTTTATTATTCCCTTAGGTTTACAATATCGATCATGGTCAACCATGAAATTAAACCATGTTTATTTTAGTCTTTGTAATATTTGTATTTGGGTTTATGAATGTTGGGTTTATAATATTAGTCCCTTGGGTTTAATATTATTCCCTTGGGTTCATAATCCCTTGGGATTTTAGTATTAATCCTTTGGGTTTATTATTCATTTGGGTTTATAATATCAGTCCCTTGTGTTTATTATTCCCTTAGGTTTATAATATCAATCCTGGTCAACCATGGTTGGATGTCACATTCTGACCAGGATTGTCTCAACATGAAAATAAATCATGCTTATTTTAGCCTTTGTAATATTTATATTTTGGTTTACAAATGTTGGTTTTATAATATTAGTCCCATTGGTTTAATATTATTCCCTTGGGTTCATCATACCTGGGGGTTTTAGTGTTAATCCCTTGGGTTTATTATTCATTTGTGTTTATAATATCAATCCCTTCAGTTTATTATTACATTAGGTTTATAATATCAATCATGGTCAACCATTGTCAATCATGGTCAACCATTGTCAATAATGCTTGAATGTCGCATTATGACAAGGATTGTCTCACTATCAAAATAAATCATGTTTATTTTAGTGTTTTTTGCATTTATATTTGGATTTACCAATGTTGAGTTTATAATATTAGTCCCATGGGTTCAATATTATTCCCTTGGGTTCTTAATTCCTCGGGGTTTTAGTATTAATCCCTTAGTTTTATTACTCCTTTGGGTTTATAATATCAATCCTTGGGTTTATTATTCCGTTAGGTTTACAATATCGATCATGGTCAACCATTGTCAATCATAGCCAACCATGGTCAACTATGGTTGAATGTCACATTGTGACAAGGATTGTCTCACCAGGAAAATAAATCATGTTTATTTTAGTCTTTGTAATGTTTATATTTGGGTTTATGAATGTTTGGTTTATAATATTAGTCCATTAGGTTTAATATTATTCCCTTGGGTTCATAATCCCTTGGGGTTTTAGTATTAATCCACTCGGTTTATTATTCCCTTACGTTCATAATATCAATCATGGTCAACCATATTCAATCGTAGCCAACAATGGTCAACCATGTTTGAATGTTGGATTGTGATAAGGATTGTCTCACCATAAAAATAAACCATGGTTATTTTAGTGTTTATAGTATTTATATTTGGGTTTACCAATGTTGGGTTTATAATATTAGTCCCATGGTTGAATGTCACATTTTGACAAAGATTGTGTCACCATGAAAACAAACCATGTTTATTTTAGTGTTTGTAATATTCATAATTGGGTTTACCAATATTGGGCTTCTAATATTAGTCCCTTGGGTTCATAATCCCTTGGGTTTATGTTTCCCTTGGGTTCATAATATCAATCCATTAGGTTTATTATTAATAACCTTGGGTTCATAATATCAATCCCTTGGGTTTATTATTAAAACGGTTTATAATATCAATCATGGTCAACCATAACCAACCATGGTCAACTGTGGTCAATCATGATCCGGTCTCACATTATGAAACAAATTGTCTCCACTTAGGGTTTATATACCTTGGCTTTTTAATATTAGCCCCTTCAGTTTAATATTATTCCCTTAGATTCATAATCCCTTAAGCTTTTAGTATTAATCCCTTGGGTTTATTGTTCCTTTGCATTTATAATATCAATCTCTTGAGTTTATTATTTTGCAGTAAACCATGGTTTATTTTGAAGTCAACGATAGTCAACCATTGTACAACATGGAATTTTGATAAGGATTGTCTCAATATGAAAACCAATGATGGTCAATCATGTTTATTTTAGTGTTTATAATATTTATCTTAAGGTTTATATACTTTGGGTTTATAATATTAGTCCCTTAGGTTTAATATTATTCCCTTGGGTTCATAATCCCTTGGGGTTCTAGTATTAACCCCTCAGGTTTATTATTCCTTTGGGTTTATAATATCAAGCTCTTCGGTTTATTATTCCCTTAGGTATATAATATCGATCATGGTCAACCGTTGACAATCATAACCAACCATGGTTAGCCATAGTTGAATCACACTGTGAC
The DNA here is from genome assembly GCA_031772625.1 of Pinus tabuliformis. Lineage (NCBI taxonomy): Eukaryota > Viridiplantae > Streptophyta > Pinopsida > Pinales > Pinaceae > Pinus > Pinus tabuliformis. The sequence goes on from CM062816.1 coordinate 784,510,884, forward strand.
AAGGATTGTGTCACCATGGAAATAAACCATGCTTATTTTAGTCTTTCTAATAATTATATTAGGGTTTACCCATGTTGGGTTTATAATATTAGTCCCTTGGGTTTAATATTATTTCCTTGGGTTCATAATCCCTTGGGGTTTTAGTATTAATCCTTTGTGTTTATTATTAACTTGGGTTTATAATATCAATCACGGTGAGCTTTATTAATCTCTTGTGTTTGTAATATCAATCCATTGCGATTCTTGATCCCTTAGGTTTTTAATATTTATCCTTTGGGTTCACTAATTCCTTGAGTATATACTATTAAACAATTGGGTTTATAATATTAGTCCATGTTTCTTAATATTATTCCCTCGAGTTGATAATCCTGAGAAAGGACTAATATTATAAACCCAATGTATAAAAACCCTAAGATAAATATTAAAAATACTTAAATAAACATTGTTGAATTAATAAAGCCTGATAATAATAATAGTAATAATAATAATAATAATTATTATTATTATTATTATTAGTAGTAGTAGTAGTAGTTATTATTATTATTATTGTTATTATTATTATTATTAACCCCTCGGGAGGCTTCTCTCCAAACTTTTTGAGTATAGGAATAAAATCTTAAATCAAAATAAATAATTTGTCTTTTTAGGTCCGATAGATCATTATTTGGTCTCAGTGGACGTTAACCACCATCATCATCATCATCATCATCATCATCATTATAATAATATTAATATAATAATCATAAATATATAAATATATAAGAATATGGGTGTTATTGTTTATATAGTTATTAATAATCCTAAATAGTTGGTCTTTAAAAAATTACAGATAATAATTCCCTTATCACAATTCTAATTATTATTAGATCATGGTTGTTATTATGAGTTAATATTATTATTATTATAATAATTCATTATTATTATTATTATTATTATTATTAATCCTAACAATATATTGATAATAGAATATTATTATCTACTACTAATAATATTATTATTATTATTATTATTATGAGTTTACATTATTATTATAATATTAATATAATAATGATATAATCTTAGTCACCAGGTTCGAGTTCGAGTTCGAGTTCGAGGACCATGAAATTCGAATAAAGTTCGGCAACTCAAATTTTGTCGATAAAATTCGACATAAAATTCGACATATAGAAATTCGAAAAAAAAAATGTATATTAAAGATAGATATATCATATGCATATGAGAAATGGTATGGAGTGAATTTTATCATGATTATCCTTATAATCAGACTATTAAATGCTTAATATCAAATTTTATATCAGAATAGATCAATTTTTCAATAGCTGCACTCACCAATTGTTAGCTCAAAACCAAATATCAGACCTTTATGACTGCTGCAACCACAGTTTGTTAGCCCACATACACATGCCAATAACAGATCAGCCTTATAGAGAAATAACTAGCAGAGCTAGGGAATGAAAATTTGGAGATTTGAACACAAAAAAGTGATGTTTAATGCTTGATACTTGGTGACCAACCCTTGCAAGGTCTGCAAAAACGCCGAATTTCCCTTGAAAAACGCCGAATATGTTCGTTTTCCCTTGAAAAACGCCGAATTTTGAATTTAATGCTTCAAATTCGGCGTATCTCGTGACTAAGGATATAATAATATATATAAATAATATGGTTGTTATTATTTATATAGTTATTAATGATCAGAAATAGTTGATGTTTGAAAAAATAACCATAATAATTATTAATGTGGTTGATGTAAGCCTATTGGCCTATATCAAGTGTATTGGAAATGAAAATTTTGGTGGTATATATGTTTCATACACCCTATATCAACCACATTGATAAATGTGGTTGTACTAGTTATAAGCATATATCATTCAGCTTATTAATGGATCAATAACACCTAAATATTTGTTACTGTTCTAGAAACTCATCCACATTTCATAAACTTAAATTAATTATAATAATTAATACACAAATTAAACAATTAATTAATAACATAAAAATAATTCTGGAACATTGAATGTCAACCAAAACAAAAATACCCTGAATATTCTTGACAAACTCATCTACACTCCATAAACTTATATTGATTACAATAAATTCATAAACTTACATTGATTATAATAATTAATGCACAAATTAAGTAATTGATTGATAACATTAAAAATAATTATGGAACATGGCGTGTCAACCAAAGCAAAAATACTGTACATTCTTAGTTGCCCAAAACAATGCATCTCTATGTTGAACTCTGGAGTGTCAACCAAAACAAAAATACTGTAGATTCTTAGTTGCCCAAAAAAATGCATCTTTATATTGAACTCTGATCTGAGTTTCGTAAGTTCAATTACGAAAATTTGTACCCAAATACATATTCAAATTGCTATTACTTGTCCAGGGAACTGCACCCTCTAGTTGAATTCACACCTGGATCTCAAAATGCAATTATGAGTTACTGTAAAGTATTGTAGTCGTTAGATATAGTATCAAAAGATGATTTTGGGGAAAAAAATTGCTGTTTCGATTTCCACTTTATTTTCAGATTGACTACAGATTAATTAAACATTTTCGATTATTATAATTCATATAAAACAGAAACCTTGATAACAGGGTATTCCATTTTCTTAGCTTACAATGTTGTTATCACCGTATAAGTAGGCTGTAACATTTTTTACACAAATAAGAGTACGAAATTATGAGTAATTCAGGGAAGAAAATGGCCAACATTTCCTAGTTCCTTAACCGGCCAAAAAGGGAAGGGAATTAATTGTAATAATCCCCCCTTCCCAGCAGGGGACAACCATCATCACATCACATGATATTCATTTTCATGTGCAAGATTGATCAAGCTCCGTGGATAGTACCCATTACGTTGCCCTTTTCCGTTTATTTCAGTCAGTAGGTTGTTTTTCAATTGGGAAAGGCGGAAGAGTATAGGTTAGGTGATTGTGATTCTTTTGTGAGGCGGGAATCATGAAATGCTGTCAAAGGTTACGGCAAACCGAGCATGGCCAGATTTCACCTGTCACGCACACACATGGCTAACCATAGTATGGGGAACCAGCCATAGCGTAGAATCAAATATATATTTAAAAAAAACTTTCACCTCTCACCCACACACATGGCTAAGCATAGTATGGGTATTAGTCATAATGTACGGTCAAATATAATATTTAAAAATAAATAAATTAAATACAGTCCTTTAGTTACAAAGAGGTTCATACATGTAATAACTGGAAAATCGAAGATATATTATATGCAATGCCAAGCATTATCGTTGTCATTGTGCACAGTACCAGCGATGGCGGAGTAAGGCATGACACGGCACCAGAAATAGGGAAATTTTATGTGAATGAAAATCAGTAAATAACTTTCCAGGACCTCACATGCTCGGGCAACGCGGATGAGGGGAGTGCAAAGATTTAAAGTTAGGGCAGTGGTACTTTGAACAGGAGAGATAGCCCCTCGTGAGGCAGCCGAAGTGGGCGACGTAGGCTTATTTGGCAGCCAAGCAACAATGAAGATCACAAATATATGAACAATAGGGATTTATCTATATTCCGAAATCAGTAGGCATAAGATCTATTATCGAATTTATAATTAATATTCGCTGATATTCACTATTGGTCATTTGCAATGTTGAGAATTTGTAACACTTAGTAAGGTCTAAGCAATCTCTCATGAAAATAAGAAACTAAAAATTATTAATTTTAATAATGAGAAAGTGTATAGTACAAATAATATTCACATTATTAAATTTCCACCATTTACAATTTTTTATAATATTATTTTGTAAAAAAAAAAAAAATCCTGTATGAGAAAACCTTTTGTTAAGGAAAAATTTAAAACTAAAAACATTTCTTGCTCAGTGTCTAAAATAGTAACTATTTATATATCACCAAATTAGCCTATCAAAAACCCCCTGTTTTGACTATAAAATACAGTAACAGTTTTGAACCTCTTAAAAAAATACATGTCTTCTTAACCATTATACCGACTCAGGCAATATAACAATATATAAAAAATAAATAAAAAATTAACTCATATAACACTGTAAGTGACTGCGTAGCCAGTAGAGCTACCAGCACCTTGATACACCCACCACTCACTTATGTAGCAACCAAGCTCTTTGATACGCTTACGCACCTTGATACACCCACCACTCACTTATGTAGCAACCAAGCTCTTTGATACGCTTGATCATAAAATTTGCGTATTAACCATGTGCCCAAAAATCGACGATGTAACTTAGCAAACTAAAACCATGCCACCCCCGGAGTTGAATTGTAGGTTTCTATATAAACTGAGCTATGAACATAAACCTAAGAGCAGCCGGATAGAATCCGACTATGGAACGATGGGTCGAGCATTCACCTTATACCCACAACAAAAACCTAGCAGAGCAGGTAAGGCAGCAAGTAAAGTAAGGCATTGGAGCTGCAGGGTTGGAATTTGGATTATTTTTTATGGGTTAGATATTTTTATTTATTTATTTTGTCATTAAGTAATGGAGGAATGTTATTTTTAAAATTTTCCATTCAATAGTGATGTTTTAATTATAAATTAATTTTTCAGCAATTAATATTTGATTAAAATATTACCTTTCAATATTATAATTACTTTAAAATTTTCACATATTTATTATAAGTAAAGAAACAAAATGACGATAACACACAAAAGACAAATTAAATCATGAATCTTAGTTTGAAATCTAATGAACAGTCACAACAAAATCTCCATAACTTAATGTCCTTGACCCCTACACGCCATAATTCATATATAACATGCACTTCAAGTCACATCAACAAATCAATCAAAGGTCAAATGGGGCCTAAATAGATTTACCCATGAAAAATGTAAAGCTTAAATACTAGTGGCGCAAAAGCAAATAGAGAAAGACTAAAAATGTAAAGCCTAGGAGTAGAAATACATTAAAAAAAAAAAAGTTATCTACAAGTTTATAGCTTCTATTTGTAATAATTGCCAAAGCATAAAAATAGCCAAACAAAGCAATTTCTAGATGGTTTTGTCAAAAAGATTTCCATGGTAGGATATCTACATTATTATCGGGTTTACAATTGATTTGTTCAACACCAAAGAAAGAGATCAACGTGCCACAGTAAAAAGAAGCAAAAGTGCACAATTTTGGTCTCAAGGTGACCACCAATGTTGTCAATATTAACAAATTGCTAGCTTGAGTAGTCAAGACCAGGGTGTGAGGGATGGTGGATGAGTGATGTAGTGGGGTTGGGGTGAGTCACCAATTTTTGTTTGAATTCAACTCATAATATGTTGACTAACAATAAATCTGTTCACAATGTTCTCAAATAGAAAAGAAGATGGATGAATCAGCCCTAAATTATTCACCAATTATGGCAACTAATTCTTTTACGAGTATTGAATTATAAAAAATCAATATCTATCTCTATATATAAAAGCATGGGTCTCTGAATGTTGTGGCCTACCATAAATTGAAAACTGAAACAAGGTTCATCAATGCCAAAGTGGCCTACCATAAATTGAAAATGGAAATAAAGTTCATTATTGCAAAAGTAAATGTGGAGTAGTATAACGAAAGCTTGCAAAGTAGAATTTTTGAAACAAAGTTATCCTACAATTGTATTTAAGGAAATTAGTATCCATGAGAGATGATTAAGGAACAAATTCTACAACAATTGTAGAGTGCTTCACTCTCCATTTACCAATAAAGTGCAAGCTAAAAAATCTTCAAGAACATGGTACAACAACTATAACTAATTAATTTACCAGTATGAAATTATCCAAAAATGATATATATCTATATACTTATAAAATAATGAGTACCTGAATAATGAGGCCATCACAAATTGAGAACTCTAACAAAGATTTTTTCTAGGAAAAATAAATATAAAGGCATATATCCGGGGATTGCAAAGTATAATTTCTAAAACAAAGTCGTCCTCCAATTGTATTTAAAGCAATGAGTATCCCATGATTAGTGAGGTGATCAAGCAATTGAGTCTACAACAGTTATAGAGAGCTTCACTGCCTACTTATCCACAATGTGCAAAAAAAAAATATGTTAAAAGATGGTACAAGTCATTGTGGGTAGTTTTGTTCTGCTAAACATTAAAAATATATGAATTACATTTGTACTAATTCAAATCTATAATCCACCATTCCATTGATTGGAATTTTCCAAACCAATAATTAAGGGAAACAATGATAATATATATGTAAATGATAAGTAAATGCATGCATAACCAATGGAGTCAATAGAATATTAAGAAAACCAAGGAATTCATGGAATAAGCAATGCCCGAAATAATGATAATAATTTGGGTCGATTGTTTTACTTCTGGATACAAAGAAGCCACCCCTGCATGTAGAACCCTTCATAATCATACAAAATGCCTCTACTGTATTAGCATTTGGGTTCAGGGCTATTCCTATAACAGACCTGGTTTCATGGAAAGTTTGAAACCCAACTTGCATACAACCACCATTTCATTCTCTTCTCTCCTGTGCCCCTGTTTTCCTTGACAGAGTGGCCAACAAGGTTGGAATTTGGCATTTTGCCCAATCATAGGGCATTTTACTAGGTAAAATGTCCTTAACTTTTTAAAGAAAGTAGAATCTCTACCATCTCTTTGTCATCATTAGCATTGGAGAGATCTCAATCTTCCTATTATCTTGGAGTAGATGCAACTCTTTTGGGCAAAATTTTGCTAGATCTGAACGAGCTATTGTCTCTAGACTGTAGTCTGATTTTGCCTCCATCTTATTCTTCAATAGATTTTGTGTTGCAATATTTTTGCAAGGGGCCAGGTACATAGCTTCAGAGGCCCATGAGTTTGAAGACTTTTTTTTTAATCAAACCATCATGGAGTGTGTCAACGGTTTTACAATCTGGGATGATCAAAGAATTGAAGAATTCTACAATCACACACAACAACACTTGATTGATTAATGAACTCGATTATACTGAGAAATCGAGCCCACAATAGTTGGGTTTGCTACTGTTAGAATCCAAAGAGGAAAGGGAAGAAAGACAGGGAGACCATCAACACATCCCAGAAATCGTCCGGTCAAAGGTTCCAAATTAATGTTGGTTTGCTGACAAGACCATTCCGTATTTGATCGACATTACCATCCCAAGACTATAGTATATCCTTTCCAAGTGAAAGAAACTTCGGCTAATGGAATGGTGCGAGATAAAGTATTAATAATGTTTTTCAAAAAAACTAACCCGTAAAAAATACGTTCTTCACATTTCAAAACACTTCACCCTAAACGGCCATTTAAAAATTTAAAACGTATTTTAGGGACAAAATGCCTTATGACGGGAAAAATGCCCGTCAAATTCCAACCCCGCTTAGGTGAAGGGTTCTGGTTAAAGTGTTTTCGTTGTACTTCGAGCCGAGAGAGCATGAGATAGGCAAGTGGGATGGGAAAATATAGGCTATGTACATCACATGGTCATAGCACAACATGAGGAATTTCTGGTAGCTTCAGGCGACCATTGGAACGAGCCCGAGATATCCATGGCCATCCATCGGGTGGCCTTTGCGTTTCATATTGATTTCCATCACCACCTATTAGATCGTAGTTAAGATATGCAACGTACGCATACCATAATGAACACGCCATTTGAATTCTCTAAACGTAAATTAGAAAAGCCGCCCAAACAACAATTAGAAATTTGAAATTGGACGGCTCATCAAAATGCTAAAAAACTATGATATACAATTACATACACCCACCTGTAAAAAGCGGAGAGGCAGGTATTCGATCGTTTGAAAGTCTCCTGCTAATTCTTCATGTCCCTGATGCAGGAGAAAAAATTTCTTAAAGGCTGGGTTGGGATACGTTATATCATTGAGATCTTCAGTGGCCAACTCCTTGTTGGCAACTGCAAAAAGTGCTCTAGCTGCATTACATTCGATCCCAAGGCGGACCCTTTTTGGCTTGAGCTTCAACCTTCTCGCCAAGAACTCATAGTGTTGCACCAGCAATCTACTTAGAGCGCCCCTGAGCAATTCAACGACGTCTTTGAATGGGAATTGCGAATTCTGGGAAAAGAAATGGACAATATCCACTGTAAATAGGAGGACAGCTCGATTGATAATTGACAGGAAAAATGATCGCCTCTCAGTGGCCTCTGATGGCCGGATGCAATAAGGCTCGCCTTCCAATAGATAAAAATCAGAGTTGAATTAAAAGAAGGAGTTGCACCTCACACGTGAGTACTGCACCCTGGAGACTGCACTCAAACAAAGAATAGACTCTCTCTCAGTTCACTCTACATTACATCAAATGAATATTACAATATTAAATACATCACTAGAAATCAGGTAGTTGTAAACAAACTCCTAAACTCTACGAACAAATCCTAAACTAAGGAGATACATTACAACTATGTAATCGTTTCTCCATTAATACAAAATAATATTGATTATTTTTAACTCCCTCCTAATGGAGAAAGGGTTATCCTGAACTCCTAGCATCCCTCTAAATAATTCAAACTTTACATGCCCCAGAGGTTTAATAAAAATATCAGCTAAGTTATCACAAGTTTTACAATACTCCACACATATTTCTTTTGACTGTATCTTTTCTCGAACAAAATGAAACTGAGTGTCAATATGCTTGGTATTTTTATGAAAAACTGGATTGTATGCAAGCTTGATGGTACTCTGGTTGTCAGTTTTGATACTAGTTGATTCTTTCTGTCCTTCTCCTGCATCGTTGAGAAGTCTTCTCAACCAGATAGCTTCACATGTGGCTGCACACAATGCTTGGTACTCAGCTTCACATGAAGATAGAGCTACAGTGCTTTGCTTTTTACTACTCCATGCTATAACCCCGGATCCAATACTAAATGTGTAACCTGTGATAGATCTTCGACAATCGAGGTTACCTGCCCAATTGGAATCTAAATAACCTGCTAGAATACCATCAAAAATGTTAGTGTACAAAATGCCATAATTACAAGTACCACTAAGATACATCAACACACATTTTGCTACAATCCAGTGACTTTCAAGTGGTTTTGACATGAACTAGCTCAACACACTAACAGAATATGCCATATCTGGTCTAGTTGTCGTCAGATATATCAAACTGCCAACTAGCTATTTGTACATAGTGGCATCCACCTGTTTAGTGCCATCGTCACTGCTTAACTTTAAATTTTGTTGTAATGGTGTTACTGCTGATCTGCACTGCTCCATTTTGAACCTTTCCAGCAAGCTTCTGGCATACTTCCCTTGAGTGAGAAAAGTTTGTCCAGAATCTTTTCCATATCTCGAATCCCAAGCAATAATGAAGGTTTCCAAGGTCTTTCATCTCAAACACTTGTGACATTTGCTGCTTGATTTCTTTGATCAGATTGTTAGCATTTCGTGTTATGATCATATCATCCACATACAAAGAAATCAAAATAATTTTCCTCTGTTTATTTAACTTGGTATACAGATTTAGATCATTCAAGCTCCTATGAAAGCCATGCTGTATAAAAAATGAGTTAATTTTCTTATACCACGACTTGGACATTTGTTTTAAACCATAAAGTGCTTTATTCAATTTACACACTAAATGCTCCTGCCCCTTTTTCACAAAACCTTGAGGCTGTACTAAATAAATTTCTTCCTTTAATTCACCATTTAGAAATGCAGACTTAACATCTAGGTGGTGTAACTGCCATTTATGTTTTGTTGCCAAGGAAATTAGCATTCTAATTGTGTTTAATTTGGCTACAAGAGCAAAGGTGTCATCGAAATCTATTCCTTCTTGCTGTGAATAACCCTTTGCTACCAGTCTAGCTTTAAATTTCTCTATACTCCCATCTGCATTTATTTTTGGTTTATACAGCCACTTACATCCTATGCGGGTTTTTCCTTCAGGAAACTCAACTAAATCCCAAGTATGGTTTCTATATATTGATTCAATTTCCTCATGCATTGCAGCCCTTCATTCATTAGATTTACTTGCTTCCTCATAATTTGCAATTTCTACAATGTTTAATATTTTAGACATTAAAGCATAGTCTCTCAATTTAGCAGGTAGTCGAGTCTTTCTACCTAATCTCCTAGGTAGGGGACTTACCTCACCTCTGTCTATTTCAGCGCTTTCCGGGCTTGCATCATCATTTATTACATTATCTGCTACTTCTTCTTATTGTTTCTGCTCCTGCTCTTCATCTTCCTCATTGTTTACTTCTATTAGCAATGGAATGTGGCAATCACTGTTAGAATCCTCCTTTCCTTCTTCAATTTTTTCATGAAATATAACATCTCTACTTGCAAAAACCTTATGAGTCATCGGATTATATAACTTATATGCCTTATACTCAGTGCCATATCCAAAAAATATACATTTCACGGCTTTGGGGTCTAACTTTTTCCTATCTGCCTTAGGTATATGAGCATAAGCTTTTGACCCAAATATTCTTAAATGACTAACTACTCGCTTGAGTCCAAACAATGCTTCAAAAGTGGTTTTGAAGCCTAAACATTTAGTAGGACTCCTATTCTTTAAATATACAACAATGTTAATAGCTTCTGCCCAAAGACCATTTGATAGACCCTTACCTTGAAGCATACTTCTCACGCACTCCACAAGAGTTCTGTTCTTCCATTCTGCTACTCCATTCTGCTATGGAGTGTGTGGCACTGTAAATTGCTGCACAATCCCATGATGCTTGCAGAAATTCATGAACTCTCCCAACCTGTATTCTCCCCCTTGATCCGAGCGGAGAATCTTTATCATTTTTCATGTTTGGTTCTCTATCATAGATTTAAACTCTTTAAAGTACTGAAAGGCTTGACTCTTTTTACTTAGAAAGTACACCCACGAAAACCTAGTGCAATCATCTGTAAATAACAGAAAGTAATATGCTCCTCCTAAAGACATAGTTTGCATAGGTCCACAAATGTCTGTATGCACCAGTTCTAAGATGTCTCTTTCCTTTCCGTTAACATGCAAAGGGAACTCTTCGCTATGCATTTTCCCTTATGCACATCCATCACATTCCAGCTTAACATTATGAAAAACAGGGAGTCCATCGACCATACCTTTCTTTTGAAGTAAGACGAGGTCTTGCAAATTGAGATGGTCGAATCTTTGATGCCAGATATTTTCGACTATTGATGTAGCTGCAACCATTGCTTTCCGTCGCATACTCTTTGCATCTAATCTGTACAGGCTCCCCACATGCATTCCTATTGCAACTGTTTCCATCTGGCTATCCTTAATGACACAATTATTCTTAAAGAATTGAACTTGCATGTCGTGGTCAGTAATCATTGAGACAGAGACCAAATTTTTCTTAATTCCTGGAACATAAAATACATTTTTAAGGTGTCTAATGTCACCACTAGGTAGCTTCACAGGAATGTCACCATATCCTTTGATCTCATACCCATTATCATCTCCTAGATAAATTTTCGATCCACATGCAGCTTCTTCAAGAAATTCAAAGCAGTCCTTCTTACCGGTCATATGTGAGGATGCGCCAGAGTTGACATACCATATGTTGTCCTCATCTCCCTTTGAAGCTAAAAGAGCACAATCGACTGTAAATAATCGAAGTTCGTGGTTGTGGTCCTCCTCTTCCCCAACAAAACAACCCTGATGTTTTCTTTCTTTACTTCTTCGTTCATCTGCCTGCCTCTTATAGCATTCTTTAATCTGATGACCAGGTTTTCCACAGTAAAAACATTTCTTAACATAATTATCAGTCATACCTTTAAATGATCTCTTTGAAATGTGTTGGCTCCTTTCTGCTGCTGCTGCTACGGTTGTTGGTGCTGGTGCTGGTGCTGCTTCCCTCTGTACTGTCTCTTTTTTGCTATCAGAGCAAGGTCATTGCTCTAAGTTTTTAAATTTTGTCGTCGCTCCTCCTCCTGGAGCAGAATCGTTGTCAGCTCAAAAAATGAAGGGGCTTTCTCCCTTGCTGACAACCCTGTGATGAACATCTGGTATTCATCAGTCATTCTGTTTAATGTGAGCGTGACCAGATCTGAGTCGGATACCTTCTCTCCAATAGCTCCCAATTTGTCACTCAGGTCCTTAACTCTGGCCATGAATCCAGCAACGGACTCATTCTCCTCCATCTTCAATGCAAACAACTTGCCTTTCAGTGACAGAACACGATTTATATTCTGTGTCTCATACAAGTTCTTGATCGTTGTCCATATATCAGCGGCCGACTTGCAATCTCTGATATGTGAGATAATATTGTCCTTAACAGACATATTTAGTATAACTTTTGCTTTCGTTTCTCTGTTATCCCAATCTTGTTCTTGGGTCACTGTTCCAGATATTCGCTCATCTCCCATGACAATCGACCATGCATTCACACTTTCCAGGAAAGTTTTCATTTTGAACTTCCAATTGGAGAAATTCGTTCCATCGAGTTTGCGAGACTCGTGGAAATATGTTTCTATACTGTTATTCATTTCTATCCAACTGAACACTTCAATTGGCCACCACCAGGCAAGTCCGATCTACTGCCACCGAACAGATCAGGAACTTCAATGTGCCACCACCGGGCAAGTCCGATCTACTGCCACCGAACAGATCAGGAACTTCACTGTGCCACCACAGGCAAATCCGATCTGCTACCACGGAACAGATCAAAAACCACTCCAACGCGCCACCACCGGGCAAATCCGATCTGCTGCCACCAAAGAGATCATAGAGCTCTAATTCGCCACCAACGGGCAAGTCCGATCTGCTACCACCGAGCGGATCAAGGAACCCCACTTCGCCACCACCGAGCAAATCAAATTTGCTGCAACCGAGCAGAAATCTCCACGTGGCACCACCCGGCAAGACCGATCTGCAAGAAATTGCAGATTTCTCAAAGAGAAAGAGGTTGGCGCTTCTTTCTAGTCAAAGGCGCTACTCAACAGCTACGAATCTGTGCCAGGGAAAAATCGATGCGTGTCACGTTTTCTGGCGCGATTATCAGCTAAAAACCCGCGCCAATGGAGCTTTCTGGCGCGCTCGCGCGATTATATTCATCGAATCCGCGCTAATGGCGCGACTATTCCTTAAAATCCCGTGCCAACTTGTGCTTCTGCTCTTTTATGGCGTGAATGTGTGCGAAAAATCCACGCCAACTCGTGCTTCTGCTCAAAAAATGGGCGTCAACCCTTTCTTCGGCTCAGAGATGATCAGTCATCTTAGACCCTTCGCTCCAGTTTTGTCCACCTGATCTTACAGATACTCCTACATGCTCTACTGCCACTACAGCTATGTAATTAATGATGCATCCCGCTATGTAATTAATGATGCATCCCTAAGAAAAAAAACATTTAAGGCTATCTCTACCCTAAGCACTCATACCAAGATAAAAATCAAACTTGAATTAAAAGAAGGAGTTGCAACTCACAGTTTAGTACTGCACCTTGAGACTGCACTCAAACAAAGAAGAGACTCTCTCTCAATTCACTCTACATTACATAAAATGAATATTACAATATTAAATACGTCACTAGAAATCAGGTAGTTATAAACAAACTCCTAAACTCTAGGAACAAATCCTAAACTAACGAGATACTTTACAACTATGTAACCATTTCTCTATTAATACAAAATAATATTGATTATTTTTAACTCCAATTTCACTCTGACATACTATACTCCTACCCTAGTTGATAATACAAGTAGTCTGATTATCTATTTGCTATTATACAAATCTATACTATGGCAGGGAGATTATACTATTTGAGTCGTCGCCTACTCAAATTCAAACCATACCATTGCATTGAGAGTTCCCTGATAGAAGAATTTATAGAACACAAGATCAATTCTCCTGTCTCTTCTTCTATGGAGTTCAAATGATTTACCCTAGAAATTTGAGATTAATCCACCGGATAATCACGTATCCTTCCAGGTATAGACACACTGAGGATGAATTAACATTTATGTTAATCCCGGTTTCTGCGATTCCTTGATATCACTGAAATTGTTTGGTTAATATCTTTATTACGGATTATATCCGTGCAGTGTGAGAACATGTAGGTGGTGGAGATGAAGCTGCAAGATATGAAATAAAGCATATAAAACGCAGAGTAGAGGAAGGAGGATTGTACGTGGATCAGCTCTTCATACATGACTGATGGTTTCATGACTGAAATATCCAATTGTGAGAATCTCAATGTGGTGACATTGGCGTTCACATCTCATGTTTGCAGTTTCCCATAAGCAATTGATTCAAACCCGTAAATGATGGATATGTGCCCACCAAACCAGCAGCAACAGAAATCGGCGTAGCCATAATCTCTATCTCAGTAAATGGTCATGTTAAGCAGTGGCAATCCAAGACAAGATGCTGAGTTTGGCATTGTCATATGAATGGGCAAGTTTATGCTTATGTTTGATAACAAATATAGAGGGGTATGATGATTCATTGATGAGTTTACAGAATGTGTGGCTACAACTTTCAAATGTGGCCAAAATTCTACCTACTTCGCACTATTGTTTGGGTCTGTTCGATGACATGATAAATTGATTTCATTTATAATAATATTCGGTATGCTGCATTATCCATCCTTGTATCCATCGAGTCTTCAGTTTTTGGAATTAATGGAGGAAAAAAGCACAACAAATGGTACACGGCAGTGTATCGCAAAACGTTTCCTGCCATCCGTGAAAGTCGCATTGACGAAAGAGAGAGAGCCCAAAAGCAAATGCAGAACCTGAACTGGACACGACACTGCAAGGCAACGCAAAACTTACGGTACAATAATGATGCGACGATTTTTCTTAAAATAATCATCATTTTATATATTTAAAAAACCATCGTAGAGTCATTTTGCTAAGTCTATTTTAATTTTAAATCAATCACATATGCGGAGGAGGAATTTTAAAAAATGCAGGATATCGATATTTTATGAATGATCTAATCACGAGATAGAAATCACTTTACATATATAAAAATCACCTCACATATATAGAAGGATTAAATTTTCCAGATTAAATCGTACCTGATTTAACCAAATTTCTATTTCATATAATTAGCCAGTCCTTAAAGGACCATAAAATTAACCTTCTCAAGAAATTAGTCTGACTAGAAAAGGTTGAAGAGAAGCTGGTTAGAAGTAAAGGCTCAATTCGGCTCTCAACACCCTCCATCCTTCGAGCACGATCAGATGAATCAGTTTCACCACAGGAAGCTTGTCTGTTTATTGATATGTTCCATCGGCATTATTGGAAATTGTCAGGGTGGTTCTATTAACTTCCTCATAAAATTGTGATGGGTCATCTTGGAAGGTTGGGATCATCCATAGTGGTATGGAAATAAAGTTAATAACATATATATATATATATATATATATATATATATATATATTCTTATAGCAATACAGTTGTTCAAACAGAGGTATGGCAATACAGCTGATATCAATAAGATTAGGGCCCATTATATCAATTCTCACGCTGTTGTGAGTATCAATATAATGTTTTAATTAATCACCATCCCAAAAAGATTCTTTGATGTTGAACTTACTTAGAAAATCAGTCCTTTTCATTTATAAAAATATTATTTAAGTTTCTATAATTAACATGATTAAATTTATCATAAAATTTGAGGTCTTTTATCATTTCATTAAATTTGGGCAATCTAAATGCAATACATTTTTCTTGAAGGAAGGGTTGGTAGACATTGACCGTATATTATATATTTTTCTATATAATTAGAGAAAAATCAGTACTTTTCATTTATAAAAATATTATTTTAAGTTTCTATAATTAATTTGATTAAACTAGTCATAAAATTTGAGAGGTGCTTTATCATTTCATTAAATTTGGCAATTTAAATGCAATGGATTTTCCTGCACAGTTAGGTAGACATGGACACTATATTGTGTATTCTTGTACAGAATCATGGGAAATTTCACATGGCTACAATGTTGTAAGAGAAAAACATGTTTTTATGAAAATTCCAATTAATATAGCGTTTGAATTACAAATATTCAAATCTCCTTTTCTTATTTTTTATTAAATAACTCTCTTCACTTCCCAAAATCCAATCCATTAAACCTAACAAAATTTGATTATTTACTTTCTTTGAAAAAAAAATCCACTATAACATTAAATGTATTTAAGTTATAAATAATAATTATTATATATATTAAATTATAAATCGAATTATTATAAATTTTTATTATCAATAAGGACCGTCCGTAACATGTTTCAAAAAATAATCCCTTTGACAGACATCTCCAAATATCTTTACTCAAAGAAATATTTAATCTAATTAATATATTATTTTAAAAATATTGTAAAATAAATTATTAATTAGTTATATGTAATTAATAATTAAAATATTTTTAATAAAGTCATTTCATTAACATAAATTGTTTTTGAGTTTTATTTTTTGGTTTTTAGTTTTGTGCAAAGATCTTGGTTGTGAAAAGATTAAAAATCTTATGTATAATTTGCTAAATGTTTTTGTTAGGATATTCCGACACATAGGATATAGTTAAGTTCAACTTGGTCTAGTGTAGAGTTAGGTATAGAGTTAGGTAAAGTGTGTTTCTTTACCATTGTACATTTTGTAACTTACAATCCGACGGTCACGATATGTAGTGATCCGACGGTTCATTCTCTCCTCGGTATTACCGACACTTGATCCGTGGCTTGACACCCGATTGGTCCATGAATTCTATTTAAAGCGCATGGAGGGTCATTTGTAGGGTAATCCGTGCATGAGAGAAGCTTATGTAAATTTTCATTCTTTGATTAATAAATTGCCTGAAGTGGCCGCGTTGGCTAAGGCCGTGGACTGTTTCCCTCTTTGAGGGTTTTAACCACGTCAAAAATACTGGTGTATTGATCTGTGATCTGGTTGTGAGCGGTGTCCTTTTGGTGTTCTTTCTGAGGAACTTACCCTGTAAATTCCTACATGGTATCAGAGCTATTTGAGGGCCGCGTCCGTTGGTGATCCAAATCTGAAGCCGGTAGAACTGCATCCGACTGCCGTTTCCTAAATATGTTGTTTCTGACTGCTTTCGGGCTGAGAGGACTGCTCTGTTTTTTTCGGAGCATCTGTTCCAGTGAGGAACCCCTTTCGTTTCGCGCGAAAAAGTTTCCGGTAGCCCTAGCTGCGTCATTTTTAAGATCTGGAGGTATACAGTGTTTATTTTCAGTTTACTGTTATTTTCTCTTTGCTTATTTCGGTTTCGGTTTATTTAACTTTTTTTTAACCGGATCTATACCTTTCATTTCTGCGTATGCTCTTTGCCCTGCAACTCTATGCGATCTGGGCAAATCAGAAACAAAAAGGAAGGTTTTTCTCATGCGTATGCTCTTTTCCCTGCACCTTAGTGTGATCTCGGAAAATCAGAAACATTGAGAAAAATATTTAGTTTTTCGGCTAAAGCTAACTTTGAGACGCAAGGTTCAATTTTTGAAAATATATAGTTTTTTGGGTAAAGCTAACTTTGAGCCGCAAGGTTCGTTTTCTTTGCATGTCCGTGTTGGGTTTTGTGTTTTTTGTTTTGTAGGGAAAAAGAGCTTTCTCAAAGCAAGCACGCAACCCAAAGCCCCCCTCTCTCTCTCTCTCTCTCTCTCAAATTTTTTGTATAGATCAATTGGTTTAAAGCTATTTTAAGAGAGCAGAGGTCTTGGGTTGAAGTCTCCATTTTGTGGGGGCAGACTTTTTCAATTCCGCACATTCCCGCACTGCGTCGGCAACTTCAACAACTTTTTTTTAAAAAGCCATAACTTCTTCATCTGGAAGCCTTTTTCAGAGCCGTTTTTTTTAAACCAGCCTAATTTTTCGAGATCTATCCATTGAAACACTTACGTTTAGCATCTTCAGCTTCAGTTTCTGTTGAAATGGAAAGTCAATACCAAGTTACCCTTGACAACACCAACTACTTCCAATGGTTGTCCTACATGGAGGATTTACTTAGAAGTAAAGGTCTCTACCGAATAGCTTCAGGCCAAGAAAAGAAACCGAAAGATGAAGACAAGGCTGCTAAATGGGAAAATAGACAAGATCAAGCACGTGGTTTGATAGGGATGTCTATTTCTCCAGATCTTAGATTCCATATTGCAGAACTTGAAACTCCTCATGAAGCAATGGAACAAATCAATAAAGTTTTTGGGCTTAAAAATGAAATTAGATCCCATCAACTTGAAAATGAGTTGCTTACATTGGACCCTAATAATTTTTCTTTCATTGAAGATTTCTTGTCTAAGTTCAAGACCCTTAGATATCTTTTGGAAGGTGTTAAGGTTAAGAAAGAAGATAGTAACCTTATTTATTCCATCTTTACTAAGTTGGGACCAGCCTACTCTGTATTTGTTTCCACCTTCCATTCTACAAGAGAAGCCTTCATTTCTCAAGGAAAAGACTACAAGCCCCCTTCCTTTGACTCTTTCTGTGATTCTTTAATAAGAGAATAAGAAAAACTCTTACACATTGGTCTTCTTAATCTTGGAAACTTTTCCAAGAAAGCGTTAGCCGCCCTGCAGCAACCAAATTCAAAGAATCTTAAAAAGTCATATCCTAAAAAGAATGGTCCTAAACCAAACAAGGGTCCTAAGCAAACTCAGCCTCAAAATGAAAGATCATTTCAGCAAAATGATAAGACCAATAAAAACAAATGGAAGAAGACCGATAGACATTGCAATTTTTGTAATCGAGATGGCCACTTAGAATCAAAATGCTTTAAAAAGATGGAAGCCTTGGAAGCAGCAATGAAGAAGCATAACATCCATTTGGGGCAATCTTCAACTTCAACTTCATCTTCAGGAATGGCACTTTCTGCATGTGGTTTTCAAGCATCTCGGTCTGGCTATGCATTAAATGTATCTTCTTCTTCTCATTCTCATGAGTGGCTCATTGATTCTGGAGCTTCTTATCACATGGCCAAAAACAAAGCCATGTTCTCTTCTTTAAACGATTGTAACACCAAAAATATATATGTTGGTGATGATAGATCTCTTAATGTTGTAGGGACTGGAACTGTTCATCTAGACAATCGTCAGTTTAATTATGTATTATGTGTTCCAACCTTATCATGCAACCTTCTATCTGTATATCAGATAACTCATTCAGGTGAAGGTAAAATCGTTGAATTTTCACCTCATGATGTTGTAATCAAGGACTTAAAAGATCCTAAACAGATTTTGGCTACTGGCATTGCTGATGATTCTACAAGGTTGTATAAGTTTCACAACTTTGGGTCATCAAATCTTCCCTCAGTATTTGTTGCTCATAACGATGAAGTGAGCAAACTTTGGCATGAGTGATTTGGTCACTTAAACTATCGCTCCCTTCAGCATCTATGTAAAGAAAATATGGTGACAGGTCTTCCTATGGTATCTTGCAGAGATGGTGTTTGTTCCGAATGTGTACTCGGAAAACATCATCGGGACAGTTTTGAAAAACGTGCCTCTTGGCACGCCTCAGCCCCTTTACAGCTTGTGCATAGTGATTTATGTGGTCCACTTCTAGTTGTGTCATTCTCTGGTTGCAAGTGTTTCTTAACTTTCATTGATGATTTCTCCAGACACACTTGGGTATACTTCTTAAAACTCAAGAGTGAAGTATTTAACACCTTTTTGGCCTTCAAGGCCTTTGTTGAAAAACAATCTGGACATCAAATTCTTAAGTTAAGATCTGATAATGGCGGAGAATATGTTAAAAACACATTCATCAACTATTGCACTGAGAATGGAATTCAAATGCAGCATACTGTTCCATATACTCCACAACAAAATGGTGTAGCCGAAAGGAAGAATCGCACCTTAAAGGAAATGGCTAATTGTATGCTACAATCTAAAGGACTTGGTCTTAGTTTTTGGGCAGAAGCAATTAACTGTCCAAATTACATAATAAATCGCACTCCTACTAAGGCTTTAAAGAATATCACTCCAGAAGAAGCATGGAGCTCAATCAAACCAGATGTAAGTCACTTTCGTGTTTTTGGAAGTGAAGCGTGGGCCCATATTCCAGATGAAAAGCATAAAGCTTTAGAACCTAAGAGTGAAAAATGTACTTTTGTTGGATATTCTGAAGATGTCAAAGGCTATAGACTTATTCCATTTAAGTCCAAAAATTTTATAATTAGAAGAGATGTAAAATTTGATGAAAATATATCGGCCTGCGAGCCTAGTCCGACGAATGTGCCACCTCTCCCTATCTCTTCTACCTTTGAAAACATTTCTTCTTCAAATGATGAAAGTGAGGATGAAAATCCTCCCCCACCATCTCAGGAT
The DNA here is from genome assembly GCA_031772625.1 of Pinus tabuliformis. Lineage (NCBI taxonomy): Eukaryota > Viridiplantae > Streptophyta > Pinopsida > Pinales > Pinaceae > Pinus > Pinus tabuliformis. Next base: position 784,531,098 of record CM062816.1, read on the forward strand.
CCTCCTTCAGCTCCTGAGCTTCCAAAATGGGTTTGTGCTACTCGAGATGCAGCAGGTGATCTTGTCGGTGATCCTACAGATCAGTGACGCACACGTTCTCAGTTCGAGAGAGCCTCTTCTTTACTGGCTCAAGCTCCAGTAAATTATGATCCTGACACCTTTGCAGAAGCTTCAGGCCATCCAGATTGGGAAGCAGCTATGAATGAAGAATATCATTCATTATTGGCAAATGATACATGGGATCTTGTTCCTTTACCAAAGGGACGAAAACTTGTTAGATGCAAATGGGTTTACAGAACCAAGTATGGACCAGATGGGAAAGTTGATAAACATAAAGCTCTTCTTGTTGCTAAGGGCTTTTCATAGGTTGAAGGCATTGACTACACTGAAACCTTCTCCCCTGTTGCCAAAATTAACTCTATCCGCCTTGTTCTTTCCCTTGCTGCCTCTTTCAAATGGGAAGTCCCTCAGATGGATGTTAAATCTGCCTTCTTGCATGGGGACTTGCATGAAGAAATCTATATGGAACAACCCATTGGCTTCATACAAACAGACTCCAGCCTTGTTTGTCGACTTAAGAAATCCCTTTATGGTCTCAAGAAAGCTCCTCGGGCTTGGTATGAAAAAATGGATAACTTTCTTTTAGAATCTGGCTTTTCTAGGTGTCATTCTGACAATACTGTCTACACCAAGAAAGTGGGAAACTCTCTTATCATCCTTGTTCTTTATGTTGATGATCTTATCCTTACTGGTAGTGATCCTAACCTTATAAATCATGTGAAGTCTAGCCTCAAAAGGAAATTTGAAATGACAGACTTAGGACACTTACATTATTTTCTCGGTCTTCAAGTCTTGCAATCCAAGGAGGGTATTTCCCTTTCCCAGTCCAAATATGCTTGTGATATTCTACGTCATTTTCACATGGAAGGCTGTAAGCCAGCCCCTTCTCCCTTTCAGTCTGGAGTCAAACTCTCAGTCACTTGTACTTCTCCTGAAGTTGATGCTACCTTATACCGTCAACTTGTAGGAAAACTTTTGTATCTAACCCATACTCGTCCTGACCTTTCCTTTGCTGTTGGCCTTGTTGCTCGGTTCATGCAAAACCCCCGTGAAAGTCATTGGAAAGCAGCTAAAAGAATACTTCGTTATGTTCGAGGTACAGTTCAGTTTGGGATTCATTACAGTGCCGAAGCAGCTCCTTTATTGGTTGGTTTCACTGATTCTGATTGGGCTGGTGACCCTGATGATCGGAAGTCTACTGTCGGTTATGTGTTCACTCTTGGTTCAGGACCTATTACATGGGCTTGTAAGAAACAAGCTGCCATTTCTCTTTCATCTGCAGAAGCAGAGTATCGTGGTGTCGTAGAAGCTAGTAAGGAAGCCTTTTGGCTTCGTCAGATCTTGTCAGAGTTTGGCCTTCAGCAGCAGCGTCCGACTACACTTTGGTGTGATAATCAAAGTGCCATTCAGCTATGCAAATATCGAGTCCAACATCAGCGCAGCAAACACATTGAACTGCACATGCACTTCATCAGAAAGCTCATTCACGACCATGTTCTTGAAGTGCAATATTGTTCAACAGATGATCAAGTTGCAGACATCTTCACAAAGGCTCTCACAAAGGCGAAGTTCACTAAACTTCGATTTATGGTTGGAGTTCAGGAAGTTATCACTAAGGGGGGATAGGCTCTAGTGCCTCCTTCCTTCTCCTATTGTGTCATATTTGTAAATCCTTCAATCCTATCCCAAGTTGTTCTTAAGGGGAGATGTTAGGATATTCCGACACATAGGATATAGTTAAGTTCAACTTGGTCTAGTGTAGAGTTAGGTATAGAGTTAGGTAAAGTGTGTTTCTTTACCGTTCTACATTTTGTAACTTACAATTCGATGGTCACGATATGTAGTGATCCGACGGTTCATTCTCTCCTCAGTATTACCAACGCCTGATCCGTGGCTTGACACCCGATTGGTCCATGAATTCTATTTAAAGCGCATGGAGGGTCATTTGTAGGGTAATCCGTGCATGAGAGAACATTATGTAAATTTTCATTCTTTGATTAATAAATTGCCTGAAGTGGCCGCGTTGGCTCAGGCCGTGGACTGTTTCCCTCTTTGAGGGTTTTAACCAAGTCAAAAATACTGGTGTATTGATCTGTGATCTGGTTGTGAGCGGTGTCCTTTTGGTGTTCTTTCTGAGTAACTTACCCCATAGATTCCTACAGTTTTTATGTAATTGTGTAAGATTACAATATACCAATAAAATTGCACATTGTTATTTTGTCATAAATATGTAGAAATAACTCCTGCTTAATGTTAATAATGAAAAATATTTCTATATAAATTTGTAAGATTACAATATACCAATAAAATTGTACCTTGTTATTTTCTCATACATATGTAGAAATAACTCATGCTTAATGAAGAACTTTGTAATTACTTAGTCACTAGAAACTTTCAATGCAACTCCTTTATACATGAATGTCTAAATAAACTAAATTTATTTAGTGCACCAAAGTTCCAATTTGATTGTGATAGTTTTTTTTTTTTATGAATTTAAGACTCTCCCCAAAGTTGAATGCCTTGGGTAAAACCATCTAGTCAACAATGTCAGTTATTGGTAAATCTTATTGAGATTAAATACCAACTATAAAGCTAATGCTCTTCTAATCTTACATCTTATTGAGATTAAATACCAACTATAAAGCTAATGCTCTTCTCATCTTACAATCGGAAGAAGTTTTATGGTTGTCCTTAAAGTTCCCTACAAGAGAAGAGAAACACTATCTAATGTGGAGTTGGTCATTTGTTGGTTTAAACATAAAATTAAGTATACTTAAACATTAAAATTTGCAACTCACTAAACAAAAATATCAAATGAAACTTTAAACACCTTTCATTAACCTTATAAGGGATGGCCATTCTTTAATTCAAATGTATGAAAAGGGTTTTTATGTCATGTAGTTACCAAAGTACAAGATATAGATTCTCGTTAATTATAACACATAATTGCATTAGAATGTGAGAATAAGACACTTCTTAATTATCAATGCTATGCCCAAGGAGATGAAAATTCATCAAATGGAAAGCCAAACAAATTGGAAGAATTGGCCTCTAATCAACATTCTAACATCCAATCCAATGCTCCCAAGAAAGAGAGAGAGATGCCCATCAAAACATGTATAGTCATACAACATATGCAAATCTTTTATTTAATATGTGAAAGTGGTTGTATGACCTTGTAAAAGAGATCCCACTCTACAAACTAGTAGTTGTATTGCTCGTGCAAAATAGGAAACACATAGATAGGTACAAAATTGATCTAGTGGGCGTGAAATCAACCTAATAAATATAAAACCAACTTAGAAAAGTAAGAAATGGCTCGGAGAGAGGGAGTAAAGGCTACGGGAGAATTTGCAATGTAACACTACCTCCCAACCCCTTGAAACTTACAAGCTGAATGGGAGGTGTTACTTTATCCTAACTTTACCTCCATGGTCTCATTATGGAAATGGGGTTACAAATTTCCTTCATCTCCAAAGTTAGTGAAATCAAATTTGGATCCTCCCATTGGCCTATATGGATTTTCCATGTCACCTACAACTTCCATCATGTCTTTTGCCAAATCACAACACCACCACACCTTCTGTGATATATTTTTGTGGAGAATTCCAAATTTTTCTATGGAAGAAAAATAATTTTACTAAGCCTTTGAACAAACTTTCCAACTACTATTTTGTATGGTTGTCTTGGCTTCTTGGTGGATTGTTGGTCTAATCATCTTACTGGTCAGTTGGTTTATGACTTTTATGTCTCTATTTTTGAATTGATTCTATAAGGAAAGGTTGTTAGGTTTTTCCCCCATGTGGATTTTCCCAAGGTAAACACTTGTGCTCTTGTGTGGTTGTCTCTTTAAGGTCCATATGGAATTTTTTTTAACTATTTAGCTCCTTTGTATAATTTATTTATGATAGAAAATATCACAAGAAAAATATTAAACTAATAAATATCATAAAAAGAGGATGCGCTAGATTTTCAACAGTGCTTCCTCAATGATGAGAAGATGAAGGCCCGAAGGTTCATCAGTGGGTTTCCTTTAGCATTAAAAAATTAGATTGGGTATGATGAGCCTCGGTCATTGGAAAAAGTCGTCGGGAAACTGAAACATTGTTATGAACAGTTGAAGTGCAAGTATGAGCCTAATTGTGATTGTAAAGGGGATAAGAAGGCTAAACAAAAATGGCCTCCAAAGTGGAAAATACCTCACGATGTAGTCAAGAAAGAAAATGTGGCTTCTTACAAGAAATTTAATGTAGTTGAGAAGGGGCATGAACCTCAAACTGGAGAGAAACAAGATAAAGATAGTTGCAGAGAACTGTTAGAGTGTTGCATTTGTGGCAAGGATCATCGCAAGAAGGATTTTCCATTGTACCAGGGTGGCAAGCCACACATCTACAGTGCCCATGAGGGGTAGACAATTGGGGATGTTGGTCAGAGTATTTCTCGGGTTTATGCAGCACTTGATAACAAGCAAGCCAATCATTAGGCATTCATTATTGAGATCAAAGGTAAGCTCTATGATCAATTTGTTTCCATTTTGATTGATCCTTGATCTAATTATATCTATGTTAGTCCTAATCTAGTGGATAATTGACCTAAAAATTGTTCTGGATATTCCACTTGACAATTTATCATAATAGATCTTAAAATAATATATTGAAATACTGAATTGATACATTATTAAATTTTTTATTAAAATTCTAGATTTGTTGATTCAACTGTAATTAGTGCATGCATGCGAATGGAAATTATGAAAAAAAGTAGAGAATGAAAAAATAAGCTCACACACATAAGACACAAGATATGCTCTCTTGGAAACTCTTTTGGGAGAAAACCCAATTGGAAGGTGAGGTTGCTTTACTCTCTTTCTCTATATGGAAATATGGTTGCAGGTACAAAGAAGTAATGTTTGTGGCTCATGGGTTGTTACAGTGCACAAATCCTCTCTATTTTCTCTACCTCCTATCTCTCTTGGCTATCTTTTCTTAGCTATGGAATAAAATTATCTCAAAATAATGGAATGCCTCTTCCTCCTAGTGGCCCGGTTATAACATGGCCTGATAGCCTACTATTGGTTAAGTTTGACTACATCAACTCTTAACTCGAGTTACAATATAGACTCTTCTAGATTATTTTACATCACAATCACATGTCTATCCCCTTTTGCATGAATAATGGAGGCTGGGGGCTGACGTGGCATCCTCCTAAACTATAGGTGTGAAGATAGGGAGGTCAAACTTTGAGTGGCATAACTTTTGCATATGAACTTTGATTGAAGCGCTTCTTACATCGTTGGAAATATGTCTTTGTGTAGAACAATGTGAAAAGGTGGCATATTAGAGCAGTAAATTTGTAGCTAAGAAAAATTGTTTGATTCCTCAAAATACTCCCGGAAGGTTTCAGATCCTATTTCGCCAAATTGGGTCTTGCCGATAAAAACGGTCTTGTGAGTTGATTCCTCCACTCTTTCGACTCTAAATGAATTGAGCTGGATGAAAAATAATATAATGATCCAATATGTATCACATCTCCCCATTTTGGGAGGCTTTTGGTCCCAAAAAACCTCTACTGAATGAGGTGAGGAAGTTTTTCCTCCACCTCTCTAGTGTACCATTTAGCTTTTCCTAGAATTTTTCCCTTCAACCCAATATGCCAAAGTTCATGCTACTGTTATCTTGTAGTTATGGAACTCTTCTGCAAAACTCTATCTGCAGTCAACTCTGCCTAAGCATATGGTGCCGAATACTCCACAAAAGGTAGGACTTGTTCCTCTTCCTCATCTAGCATGGAAGGCTCATAGAGTTTTAAATTCTCCACATTCACAATTGAGTAAATTTTCATATATTGTGGTAGACTGATTCAATATGTATTATCATCCACCTTTTCTAGTATCTCAAAGGGTCCATACCTTAGATCCTTAATTTTCTTACTAGGCCCCTGCAACCTCTCTTTGTTCAATTGTAGCCATACCATGTCTCCCACCTTGAATGATTCCTTTGTTCTGTGTTGATCATGCATGTCCTTATACTTCTCCTGTGACTTTTCTAGTGTGACTTGTACTTGTAAATGGATCTAGCTAATCTTCTCTATAAATTTTTCATCCCTCAAAACATCTCCTCTAAGATCTTCCCTCACTCGTCCTTATTGACCATATGCAATATCCAAAGGTGAAGGTGGAAAATATTTTTAAAAAGTCTCAAATGGGGGCTTTCCTACAAAAGTGTGGACTGGTCTATTATAAGAATGTTGTATCTATACTAGATTTTCATCCCAGACCTTCACATGCTTCTAGTTGTATACCCTCAGAAGCTGCACCAAAGTCTTGTTGTCTAGTTCTATTTGCTCATCTATTTGTGGATGGAATGTCGTAGATCTCTTCAACTTTGTGTCAATTTTCTCCCACAATGTAGTCCAGAATGCACTGATAAATCTTATATCCCTATCTGAAATGATGCTCCTTGGTATCAAAAAGTGCACCCAAACCTGTCTAAGGAACAATTTGTCTTTTTCTTGTCCATTGATGGTATTTTTACAGGGCATCAAAACACACATCATGTTGAACTTGTCAACTACCACGAACATGTAGTCATGGCCCTTCCTGGTTGTCTGTAAACCTCCCACAAAGTCCATGGAAATACTTTCCCAATGTTGAGTAGGTATATGTAAGGGATGATATAGACCCTCCTTCATGTTGCTAGGCTTGTTCTTACAACAAAGAAGGCATCCTCTTATGAACCTAGCTACCTTCTCTTGCATCTTGGGCCAATACACCAACCTCTGCAAGTTAACCATGAGATTCCCTACACCAAAGTGCCCTACAACCTTAGACATGTGAGCCTCTCTAATTAGCTACATTCGCTCACATTTAGGAACACATAGCTTACCCAACATATAGAGTAACCCATCCTAGAGATGGTAGTCAACAGTGTTGTCACCATCGTGCACATGACTCTGAATCTGCAACTGCTGATACACCTCCTTGAAGTTCTCATCCTCTAAATAAGCCTCTCTATATACATCATGGGTGAATGTTTCCATGTGCATAAGAGTCCCCAAAGCTGTGATATTTGATGTGGGTGGCCTTGAAAACATGTCGACCAATTTTTTTGTGCTTCCCTTATTATATTTGATCACCAAATGAAACCTTTGTAAAATCTCCATCCACTTGTAATGCCTGGTCTACTATAGCTTACTCTGGGCCTGCAAGTACTGTAACGACTGGTAATTTGTGTGGACTACTGTCTCCTTTCCCATCAGATAGTGCTTCCACTTCTTCACATTTTGCGCCATGGCATAGAGCTCCTTTTCGTAAGTAGGGTAGTTAAGAACCACCCCATGAAATACTTTAGAATGGTAGCATAGATTTCTTCCTCCATGTATCATGGTAGATCCATTAGCATACCCACTTGCATATGTTTCCACTTCAAAGGGTCGCTTGGAGTTTGGTAATTCCAAAACAAGTGCGTGGATGATATTCTTCTTTAGATCCTCAGGAGCCTTCTATTGATATTTTCCCCATTGGAAACTCTTTCCACTTTCGCTTATGGTGTGGAGCACTACTACTACAATTGAAAACGAGGCTATGAATTTCCTCAGCTACTCTGCTTCCCCAATGAAACTCCTAACCTCATAAATATTAATAGGCACTGTCCATTTCATGATGGCCTCCATCTTGGAAGGATTTATCTTCAACTCTCCTCCATTGATCACATACCCCAGATAAACCAAAGACTGTTGCACAAACTCACACTTCTTGAAATTTTCTAGTAGTTCGTGCGTCTTCAATGTTTCCAGCACCTACATCAAATGTGAAATACGATCTTCCCAAGTAGCACTATATACCAATATATCATCCAAATAGGCAATACCAAATGAATATGTAAAAGGGGACAATATGTCATTCATTACTCTTAGAAATGTAGCTGGTACATTACATAGACCAAATAGCATGACTAACCACTCATACAAACCTTTCCTGCTTTTGAAGGTGGTGTGCTAGGTATCTTATTCATTGAATCGAATCTTGTGATATCTAGACTTCAAGTCCAACTCGGTGAGGTATTTTTCTTGGTGAAATTGGTCCAACATATCATCTACCCTAGGTAGGTGGTATCTATTCTTGACCATGATTTTATTCAATTCCCCACCACCAAGTCCCATTCTTTGCCACAATAATGATGGGTGACCCACATGGTGATGTACTCAATCAAATGACACCCTATTCCAGCAACTGTTGCAAATGTTTCTTCACCTCACTTTCTTCTATAATAGGCTTCCTGTACAACCTAATATTTGGCAATGGGGAGTCTGGCAATAGCTGGACCTCGTGCTTCACTTCTCTCTTAGGTGGTAGCCCTTTAGGCTCTTAGAACACATCCTTATATGTCTGTAACAACTCCTATAATAATTGTTTTTGTTTCTCAGTACACCCTTCCAGGGATTCCTTGCCTCTTATTGACTCCTCTTCTAACTGACTCTCTTTAAAAAAATAAAACATAATTCTTGCTAGAATTGATCAATTTCCTGGCTTGGTTGGCACTTTCTAGTGAAATGTTTGACTTGCCTTTGTGCACATTGATGATGAATGATTTTCCATCCTTGATAAGCCAATATTGGTTGGCTCTCCTCATGAATACTGCATCATGCATCTACATGTATGAACTCCCAAACACAACTCCACATACATCAATGGGAACCACATCTACATCTACTTCATCAATAAAATTAATAATGATGACAAATCTAATTTTGCTCTGTTTTGTTACCTTTAGCTCTGCATCCTTATTTACCCATCCCGGTGGATATGGGTTTGGTTGATCATGAACTTATAGCCCCAAATTCTTGACCAGATCTACTGTAATGATATTTTCCTATGATCTTGATTCAAACAAAGCATCAATCTTTGTCTTATTGACCTGTATCTTTATATGGAAGAGTTTGATCATTTCTTTCTCTTCATGTTACTGAAGGATACTCAGATTCACCTCCTTCTTCACTGATATACAAACAATCTTCTCATCCATGTCTGAGTTGCTTTCAACTTTGTTTCTCGAATCCTTGGCCACGAGTTTCTTCTTCTTGTTAACTTTCTTCTTGTCATTTAGGTTTATCTCTCGATGCAACTTCCAACATTTTTCCTTTGTATAGACATCAATGTTACAGTGGTTTCAGTTGTTGCTAAGATATTTGCACTGGTTTGTTGTGGTTGTCATATTTTTATCTTCCCCTGCTTAGAAGCTTCTTATTTCTCTTTCTGCTTCGATCCCCTTGATTTCGCTCTTTTTAGGCCTATGTTCTCCAAGTATTATTCCTATACACAAGCCTTGTCCACAGATTTGGGCTTGAACAATATCACTTGCCCACATAGATGGCAGTGCAGACCTCCCAAATACTTGATGAGTACATCTGGGTTCTTTGGAGAGATACCCAACATTATAGTCATCTTTCTGAATTTTGTGGTGTACACCTCCATGCTTTGGCCCAGCTTTTTCCTGAAGTAATTTTGCTAGATCCATTGGTCCTCAACATACCCAATGGGATAAAAGTATGACTTAATAATGGTTTTGAAATATTCCCCCACAGTCACTAAAGGTTCACCCTCTAACCTCAGGGTTTTTGTGTGGCTCTCCCACCAAGTCAGTGCATGACCCTCCAATTTCAGCTGCACAAATGAGATTTTTTTTCCTCCTTCATTTTGATGGACACAAAAATAAACTTCCAGTTGCTACAACCAATGGTTTAGCTTCGGAGTTTCGATATCACCATGGTATGACTTGATATCGACTTTTGCTTCCATTTTAGACAAGGACTGATTCATGGCACTCAAACTGGGTTTATATTTTCAAGATTCTTTCTTTTGTTGGTTCTTTGTTTCTCCCTGATCTTCTGATCCTCATTCAGATTTGTCCTCTAAATTTAAACCCCGTCTTCTCCAAATATCCTCATCTTGCTATCCAGGGCCATCGTTATGAGGCTTACATTGCAGTTGATATCTTTGACTTGTTGTTCTAGCCGAGTAAACCTCACATCTGCGTGATCATGAGATCCATTTATAACTTCATTGGCCATGATTAGGGTTTTACAATTTTCATCACTCCTCATATAGATCCTTGCAATCTCCACAAAATACAAAAATAAACCCGCTCTGATACAAATGATCTGAAAGATACTATGTATATTCCACTGCAGAGTTCATCACAACAAATCTGATAATAACATATTAAAATACTTAATTGTTACACTATTACAATTTTAATTAAAATTCTAGATTTATAGATTCAACTATAATTAATGCATGCATGCAAATGGAAATTATGTGAAAAATTAGAGAATGAAAAAATAAACTCACACACACACATAAGACATAAGATATGCTCTCTGGGAAACCCTTTTGGGAGAAAACCCACCTAGAAGGTGAGGTCTCTTTTCTCTCTTTCTCTGTCTGCAAATATGGCTGAAGGTACAAAGAAGTAATTTCTCTGGCCTATGAGCTGCTACAGTGCACAAATCTTCTTTGTGTGCTCTACCTCCTATCTCTCCTGCTATCTTTGCTGAGCTATGGAATAAAATTCTCTCAAAAGAATGGAATGCATCTTCCTCCTAGTGGGCTAGTTATAACACGACCCAATAGCCTACTAATGGTTAAGTTTAACTACATCATATCTTAACTAGAGTCACAATATAGACTCTTTTAGAATATTTTACATCACAATCATGCCGCTAGCCCATTTTCCATGAACAATGGGGTCTGACATGGTATCCTCTCGAATTATAGGTGTGAAAACACGCATCTCAACTTCTGAGTGGCATAAAGTTGTCATATGCACTTTGATTGATGTGTTTATTACACTATTGGAAAGTTATTTGTGTGTAGAACATCACGAGAAGGTGCTGCACTAAAGAATCAATGTTTTACCCCCAAAAAAAGTCATTTTATGCCTCAAAATACTCCTCGAAGGTTTCATGCGTCATACCCAAACTAGGTCCCACCAGTGAAATGTTGGAAATAATACTGAGAAGGGGGGTGAATCAGTATTATTAAGTCAATAAAATTTTTTCATTTCCATACTCTGATTCATATATGCTGCTTCAGTTAAGAATACCCACGTATATTCAGTAAACTTATGATTCAGTTAATTGATCTTCAATGAGTGCATTAGAACATTGTTAACCATATTAACAGTAAACAGGTGCAGTAAAATAGAATAGATCATCACACATAAGCCACACATACGAACACCATGATATAAGGTGGAAACCCAATGTGGGAGAAAACCACCTGCTGCAAGTCATCTCAATCTTCTTCTTAATAAGAAAATCCTTTGACAAAAAGTTTTGTACTAGCGCAGTCCTTTACCAGTACGCAGGCTACTACCTGCGGAGAGCTACAACCCTCTCTTGTTCTCCAGTCTCTCCTAGAAGGGAGCTACAACCCCCATAGTTCTTGTACTAGCCGATCCATTTAATAGTACGCAGGATGCTACCTACTACAATGCTCCAAAGTTTTCAACTGCTACTGGAAGGGAGCTACCACCCCCTTAGCTCTTGTACTAGCTAAGATACTAGTACGTAGGCGTCGGCCTACAATCTTCTCTCCTCCAGGTACAACGTTTCATACATTTTCATACTGGATACTCCTGAAGCACAACACATAATCTAAAAGGCCACGTTTCATCCAATTTTCATACTGGACCCATTAATATCATTGAAGCACATAATCAACCAATCTTCTGAATCACCCAAACACCAGATCAATACATATACAAGGATAATATGTGAGTTAGCAACCAGATCTAGTCCATCAGATCACATAAAGATAAGTCATTAAGAACTTGATCCATTCAACCATCCATGTTGTTATCAGAACTCCATACCAGTAACCATACATCAATTATGCACCCAAAACCCTGCAGAATAGTCAAAGGCAGTTAAAACAAATTTCAAGCAGGGTCCGCAACTTCACCAATAGACATCTGTGAACATCCGCGCCTGTGCTGCTTTCTGATATGCGGGTATCCACACCTGCACAGTCTTTTTATCTACGGGTATCCGCACCTGTGCACTCTTCTGCTCTGCGGGTATTTGCACCTGCACCGTGTCGCACCTGAGGTCCTGCGGTTACATCCGCACCTGTGCACTCTTCTGCTCTACAGCTATCCGCACCTGCACCGTGTCGCTCCTCCGGTCCTGCGGGTATAGATAGTTTTTCAGTCTTCAAGCATACCCCAGACTATCATATCTACAGATCTGATCATGCGCCATGGAGATCTTGACCCATTCAGATCTAGCTATCACTCAGATCTAGCTATCACTCACCAACTGATCACAAGTATTTCAGATCTAGCTCACCTTAAGATATTCAACCCATAAGTGTGCAGCCAAATGATCTCCTTTCCTTTTTATAGCCTTAGGCCTTTCACAATACCACGGACCAAAAACCATAACAATTCAATACCATGGACCCAATACTTGGGATCAACACTTTTGGATGCAATACCACGGACCAAAACCATAGGATCAAAAACTGTCAGACTAATACCATGAACCAATCATGAAAGTGCATGATCTTTTCTCTACATGAAAGAAAATTTTCTCTACATGAAAGTGCGTGAACTTTTCTCTACATGAAAGAAACTTTTCTCTGCATGAAAGTGCGTGAACTTTTCTCTACATGAAAGAAACTTTTCTCTGCATGAAAGTGCATGAACTTTTCACCATATGAAAGAAACTTTTCTCTGCATGAAAGTGCGTGAACTTGAAAATAACTTTGCTGCACTATAATTTATCATCTGTGTGATTTGCCATCAAGGACAACACTTGTCTCATAATGCCAACAATCTCCCCCTTTGGAATTTATGGCAAAGCTAACCTGAGAAATGTCATCTGATTCCTTTGAGTTGTTCGGCATCCCATGCACTCTATCACATATGATATCTCTTCCGTGGATTCATCTAGATATATATAAGTGAGTTGATCTTCTACGAGTTGGTTGCCATCAAGTACAACACATGCATCATAATGCCAACAATCTCCCCCTTTGGACTTGATGGCAACAATACCAAATCACTCTCCCCCTTTTACATCAAGGGCAAAGGTGGACCAAGATATTCTCTTCCTTTGCTGTCCATACTCCCCCTGAGTACCTGCTGAAATCTCTAAATGAGCTCCCCCTTTGTATATGCCATGGTGCACCAATCTGTCCATGCTCTTTCTGAGAATATTCTGAAATCTCTGCTCTGCTGGAATATGCTTGTTCATGCCCCCCCTGACTGTAAGCAAGGTCTGCAAAAAGATGTTCTACAAGAAGAACATGACTCTATACATCATAGATGACCTTCCTATCACCAAAGATTCATACATACATCTATCTCCCATCACAATGGTGATATAAAAAAAGTTTACATATGATAACATAAGAGAATGACCTTCCTATCACCAAAGACTCATATATACATCTATCTCCCATCACAATGGTGATATACCAAAAGTTTACATATGATAACATAAGAGCATAACATCATTCATCCCAGGCATAGTGGGGAAACCAACATAGGCCATTACATGACCTGAAGAGATCTCATCAAATGACTACAATAGATAAAGACACATTATTACATCATGAGTCTTGATATGACCTTTACATCGAATGGTATACATGACATTTATAACAGAGACCAAACGCCTAAATAAGATCATGATAAACATTAGCAACAACACTGTATGATCTGCTCCATAGCATCTGTCAACAACAACTAGTCCAACAACTTGTATTAGTGCATGAATCATCAAGGTATGTTTGTATCAGCTCATCCTTTTGAACATAATGATGTATATATAGAATCATTCACATTCTATCATATGTGAGAAACACCATAGCCATCCAGATCTGCATGAACCAAGTATCATCAATTGGGAATATCTGCATCAATCAACATATGTACGAAACAACCTATCATCATATAGGTAAGAACTCACCATCATCATGTCTTCAACAATGCAACTTTGAATAATCATCCATGTATCCAGCCAACAATCCTCATCCACATATGTGCCAAGAACAATAGGAATCCTGCATCATAACTGTAATATATGATCTTTAAGCAGCATATGAGTGACTCATCATCAAGTAAAGAAGATGTGAATTCAAGCTATGTACTTCTCCTTATCCTTATGAAGATCACCATGTAAGCACCATTAGAGAATCAACCACAAATCTGATCTAAATATCAACTATGTAACCCCAAGAATCATTTGAACAACTCATAACCATATCATAGCAAGATGAATCATTTATCCATATAAGCATCATCACCAAGGACTATTAACCTTAATGCCAACAATGCATTAAAAGCATATGCTCCCCCTAAACCTGTGCCATCTTGTTTGCTATTAGATCTGATCATACATATCAGCAAGAAGTATCAAGACATCATCATTATCAAGTTAGAAACAAAACACTTCTAACCATCAAGTCATTTCCACACATCATCAGCAAATTGTAACCATTATCAAACAACACAAATAATAAACTGAATCATAACTGATCCTTTTCCTGAACCTGTCCCTACTGCCTTTCTTCAAAAAATCATATACGCGACTATGCCATAACCAACTCGCATATATATGTGACTTGTCTTTAAGAATCTTGCATATGAGATTTAGCACACTGAAGTTTTACACTTCCAACTCCCTCTGATTCTGTTATGTCTGTATGTTGTGTTGTGCCACCTCTTTCTGACTGTACTTCTTTCTTCTTCCACATATTCAAGTGTGATGATGATGTTTTCTCCTTTTGGTATGGTGCCCATAATTTGTTCCTGCATTCCTTAGCTATATGTCCAAGCTTGTTACATGTGTAACATCTTACATGTCTCATATTTCTTCTATATCAATCAACAACTCTGTGACCAAACATATTGCAAGCAAAGCAATATCCATTAAAGTACCTTGAATGTGATGATCTTTCTGCATGATGGTCTTGAACCCTTCTTCTTCTACATCTGGCTGCAACATGTCCAAGATTATGACATGCATAACATTCAACATCATTCATAGGAGTAAAAGATTTTCTTTGAAGAATTTCTTTCCTTCATTGATGATGAGATTGACCTTTCATCTCCTTATTGAGCATTTCAGATTTTGCAGTAGAGTCCCTTGTCTTACTTTGTGAACTAGATTCACCTTCAATAGATTCATGAAAACCAAGACCAGTTTTGATAGTAGGAGACCTTTGACTATTAAGAATATCATCCAAGACTTTAGTATTATCTTGAAATCGTAAAAGTTTATCCTTTTCTTCTAATTTATCATTTAGAATATTTACCTCAACCTGAAGTTGCTCTTCCCTTTCACGATGCTGCTTCTTCATGTTTTCTTCAACTTTTATTTCTTCTTCCAACTGATGTCTTAGTTCAAGAACTTCGTTTTCTTGTTTTTCAAGTGCTTGGAGCAGTTCTTTATTCTGCTTCTTTGATTCTTCAAGATCTTCCTTCAGCGAGGGGATCTTAGCTTCAAGACTTTCATAGTAACTGGATCTATCTCTGAGTTTCTTGATTGTTGTGCTCCTTTCATTGACTTCACTTCTTAAAGATGTCACTTCATCTTGTAGCTTTTGACATTGATTTTCCTTGTCCTTGAATAACTTCCTTACCTTGTTTCCTTCGTCTAATTGAGCTTTAATTTTGGTAGTTTCTTCTTTGCAGGCACATTCTCTTTTGTTCAATAGATTTTGTTGATCTCTAATTTTATCTGTAAGCCCTTTAAATACTGCCTCTATTGGATATCTTTCTTGTTCTCCCATAAGAGAAAATTCAGTTATTTCACCATCACATTCATCATCTTTAGATGGATAGATATCTCCGAAGGATAACAAATTCATACCTGATAGTTCATCTTCATTCTGAAGTGATTCTGAATCTAAAGTGCTTATTCCACATAATCCCCAATCGATTCTCCCAATGTCATATTTCTTCTGAGATGTCTTCTTCTTCTTAGGCGCTTTCTTCTAAAGCTTCTTTCCCATTGTTCCACAGATCTCCTTCAAGCGATCAAGCTCCTAATAAAGGACCTGCTTTGATACCAATTGTTGGAAATAATACTGAGAGGGGGGCGTGAATCAGTATTATTAAGTCAATAAAACTTTTTCATTTCCATACTCTGATTCATATATGCTGCTTCAGTTGAGAATATCCGCGTATATT
Source organism: Pinus tabuliformis (assembly GCA_031772625.1). Lineage (NCBI taxonomy): Eukaryota > Viridiplantae > Streptophyta > Pinopsida > Pinales > Pinaceae > Pinus > Pinus tabuliformis. The sequence goes on from CM062816.1 coordinate 784,547,354, forward strand.
TAGTAAACTTATGATTCAGTTAATTGATCTTCAATGAGTGCATTAGAACATTATTAACCATATTAACAGTAAACAGGTGCAGTAAAATAGAACAGATCATCACACATAAGCCAGCATATGAACACCATGATATAAGGTGGAAACCCAATGTGGGAGAAAACCACCTGACGCAAGTCATATCAATCTTGTTCTTAATAAGAAAATCCTTTTACAAAAGTTCTGTACTAGCACAGTCCTTTACCAGTACGTAGGCTACTACCTACAGAGAGCTACAACCCTCTCTCGTTCTCCAGTCTCTCCTGGAAGGGAGCTACAACCCCCATAGTTCTTATATTAGCCGATCCATTTACTAGTATGCAGGTTGCTACCTGCTACAATGCTCCAAAGTTTTCAACTGCTACTGGAAGGGAGCTACCACCCCCTTAGCTCTTGTACTAGCCAAGATACTAGTACGTAGGCGCCGGCCTACAATCTTCTCTCCTCCAGGTACCACGTTTCATACATTTTCATACTGGATACTCCTGAAGCACAACACATAATCTGAAAGGCCATGTTTCATCCAATTTTCATACTGGACCCATTAATATCATCGAAGCACATAATCAATCAATCTTCTGAATCACCCAAACACCAGATCAATACATATATAAGGATAATATGTGAGTTAGCAACCAGATCTAGTCCATCAGATCACATAAAGATAAGTCATTAAGAACTTGATCCATTCAACCATCCATGTTGTTATTAGAACTCCATACCAGTAACCAGACATCAATTATGTGCCCAGAACCCTGCAGAATAGTCAAAGGCAGTTAAAACAAATTTCAAGAAGGTTCTGCAACATCACCAATAGACGTCTGCGAACATCTGCGCTTGTGCTGCTTTCTGATATGCGGGTATCCGCACCTGCACAATCTTCTTATCTGCGAGTATCCGCACCTGTGCACTCTTCTGCTCTGCGGGTATCCGCACCTGCACCGTGTCGCACCTGCGGTCCTGCAGTTAGATCCGCACCTGCACACTCTTCTGCTCTGCGGGTATCCGTACCTGCACCGTATTTGGATGCAATACCACGGACCAAAACCATAGGATTAAAAACTGTCGGACTAATACCATCAACCAATCATGAAAGTGCGTGATCTTTTCTCTACGTGAAAGAAACTTTTCTCTGCAAGAAAGTGCGTGAAATTTTCTCCACATGAAAGAAACTTTTCTCTGCATGAAAGTGCGTGAACTTTTCTCTACATGAAAGAAACTTTTCTCTACATGAAAGTGCGTGAACTTTTCACAATATGAAAGAAACTTTTCTCTGCATGAAAGTGCATGAACTTGAAAATAAATTTGTTGCACTATAATTTATCATCTGCGTGATTTGCCATCCAGGACAACACTTGTCTCATAATGCCAACAATCTCCCCCTTTGGACTTGATGGCAAAGCTAACCTGAGAACTGTCATCTGATTCCTTTGAGTTGTCCGGCATCCCATGCACTCTATCACATATGATATCTCTTCCGTAGATTCATCTAGATATATATAAGTGAGTTGATTTTCTACGAGTTGGTTTCCATCAAGTACAACACATGAATCATAATGCCAACAATCTCCCCCTTTGCACTTGATGGCAAAAAAACCAAATCACTCTCCCCCTTTGACATCAAGGGCAAAGGGCGGACCAAGATATTCTCTTCCTTTGTTGTCCATACGCCCCGTGAGTAACTGCTGAAATCTTTGAATGAGCTCCCCCTTTGTATATGCCATGGTGCACCAATCTGTCCATGCTATTTCCGAGAACATGCTGAAATATCTGCTCTGCTGAAATATGCTTGTTCATGCTCCCCATGAATGTAAGTAAGGTCTGCAAAAAGATGTTCTACAAGAAGAACATGACTCTATACATCATAAATTACCTTCCTATCACCAAAGATTCATACATACATCTATCTCCCATCACAATGGTGATATACCAAAAGTTTACATATGATAACATAAGAGAATGACCTTCCTATCACCAAAGACTCATACATACATCTATCTCCCATCACAATGGTGATATACTAAAAGTTTACATATGATAACATAAGAGAATAACATCATTCATCCCACGCGTAGTGGGGAGACCAACATAGGCCGTTAGATGACCTGAAGAGATCTCATCAAATGACTACAATAGATAGAGACACACTATTACATCATGAGTCTTGATATGACCTTTACATCGAATGATATACATGACATTTATAACAGAGACCAAACACCTAAATAAGATCATGATAAACATCAGCAACGACATTGTATGATCTGCTCCATAGCATCTGTCAACAACAACTAGACTAGCAACTTGTATTAGTGCATGAATCATCAAGGTATGTCCGTATCAGCTCATCCTTTTGAACATAATTCTGTATATACAGAATCATTCACATTCTGTCATATGAGGACTTGGTGAAGTCCTGATGTAAGAAGGATATGTGGTACGCTATGATTCGAGGAATTTTAATGAGCGCAAGCATAATTATATGAGTCATTATCTTGAGTTGAAAGTTATGATTCATGCCTTAAAGATGTGGATACATTATCTTATTGGTAGGAGGTTTATTTTAATGAGTGATCATAGTGGACTAAGGTACTTGTTTGACTAACCCAATTTGAATTACAAGCAAGATAGATGGCTGGCTACCCTCACTAAGTTTCACTTCGAGATTACATGCATTAAGGGCAAGGAGAATTGGGTTGCAGATGCTCTTAAGATGAGAGTGTAGGTGAATCATATTTCAGTTGTGAGTTCTTATGGGACAAATTTGTAAGAGAAGATCTTACATGCAAGGCACTATGATGACAGGTATCAGTAGTTGAGGCACAAGTTATAATAACAAGTTGAAGCTGATAGGGGTGAGGAGTATCATCTCACAACAGATGGCATGGTGAAATTCAGGAACAAGAATTATGTATTGGATAACAGTGAGTTCAATAAGCTTCTCTTGAGGGAGTTTCATGTCAATCCTTAAAGATGAGTCCATTTGAGGCTCTCTATGAGAAGAGTTGTAATAATCCTATCAGCTGGAGTGATCGAGTGAGCTAGGTGTTGATTGGACCAGACGTGTTGACAAAGATGGAATGGGAAATGCAATTGATTAAGAGGAATTTGAAGGTAGCAAAGGACAGGAAAAAGAGTTATGCAAATCATCACAGAGCATTCAAGGAGTTTTGGGTTGGGAAGCATGTTGAGCTCCTTAAGGATTGGATCATGTACTAATATGGATCATGTTGACTTTCATCTAACACCAAAGATACTTTTACTTTCCATAATAACAAAAAAATAACCTCCTTTACTTATTTTTTCCAAGAAAATATAATTATAATCCATAATTAGGTTTAAGGGAAAAATTAACAATATTCACATAATAGATAATTACTAATATACAACATTGTATGCCTCACAAATCTTAAGACTTCTAAACTAGCTATATTCATAGTGTTGGATAAAATTTGACTTTGTGTAAGAGAAAAAATCATTGGGTCAAACTTTGGTGGTTTTGGGCACAAGGTTTTGGATTCCAATGTCTTTGTTCTCATGGATTACATGTAATAAAGCTTCTAAAAGGCTTGGGAGTACTTCACTATAATGTGCCAAAGTGTAGGTTTTAACCTCGTACAGAAATTACTTGCATACAAATTCTAAAACATAGAAAATAAACAATGCCAGATCATACCACATAAAACACATATACACAGAGATTTTCCCCTGGATCCCAAAACCGGGACTACTAGATTGATTTTTCATTATGTTCCTTTCAATGTTACGATACATATTTATACATGCCGAAGCATCCAATACCATGGACCGAAAACCATTGCGTCCAAAACCATGTGCAAAAGCCATGCACAATGCCATATGTAGGTTCAACCAACCTAATATGAGGTCCAAAAAAAAGATTTCCTAGGGTGCTACCCCCGACCCCGTAGAGCGGGGCTACCCGCCCCCCTCAAACCCCATGTGACCCCCCCGCTACATAATTGGTGCAATGAAGGGGGGGCTCCTCCCCCCTTCTAACCCCTCGGTTAACTACGTAGGTTAGTCGTGGAAAGAATATAGCACAACCAAACATTCTCACACTTGTTTTTTTATTTCCACAGGGGGCCACAAGAGAGCTTAGTCATTTATCCAGCCCTATAATGCCCATTGTTTCTCTACACCAAGAGAACTTCTCAGAGATCACAGATTTTGTCAATGCATCTGTAGTATTCTTCAAAGTGTCCACCTTTACCAAAAACACCTTTTTGTCTTCTATCATATCCCTCACAAAGTGATACTGAACATCAATGTGCTTTGTCTTTGAATGATAAGCAGGGTTCCTTGCTAAGAAAATTGCACTTTGGCTGTCATAGTCTATCCTTATAGCTCCCTGTACTAACTCCATACTTGAACACAATCTCCGCAACTGAACTGCTTCCTTGCTTGCATGAGTGGCTATCATGTATTCTGCCTCTGTAGTTAATAGTTCCACTACAGATTTTTTCTTACTCATCCAACTGACTGCACCTCCAAATAGGTTAAACACATACCCACATGTAGATCTTCTCTTATCCAGATCTCCAACCCGGTCTGCATCAACAAAGCCACGAATATCCAACACACTATCCAATCCTAGTCTTCTTTGATAGCACAAGCCATAATCACTAGTGCCACACAAATACCTGAAAACCCACTTCACTATTGTCTAGTGCTCCATTCCTGGTTTTGAAATAAACCTGCTCAATACTCCCACTGCATGTGTAATGTCTGGTCTAGTAGAGACCATCGCATACATCAAGCTACCAACTGCACTTGCATATGGAACACGGGACATGTCCTCTTCCTCTTCTTATGCCTTGGGACACTGTTCAGCAGATAAATTTACACCTACAGGAATAGGAACCTTCACCGATTTACTATCCTGCATATTAAACCTCTACAATATTGTCTTGGCATACTTGCTCTGATTTAACCAGAGCTTCCTCTTTTCCCGATATCTTTTAATTTCCATGCCCAAAATATTGTTTGTAGCACAAAAATCTTTCATGTCGAATTTGGAGGACAATTGAGTCTTCAAATCCTTGATAATTTCTTTGTCATTTCCAACTAGCAAAATATCATCCACATACAAGACCAGATAAATAACACGGTCAACAATTAATTTATAATACACAGAGTGATCTTCTTTGCTTCTGGTGAAGCCAAGTCCCCGTATAAATGTATCAAATTTCTGATACCACATCCTTGGTGACTGTTTTACCCATACAGAGACTTCTTTAACTTGCATACCAGTTCTTTCTTACCCTTCACCGCAAAGCGTTCAGGTTGCTTCATGTATATCTCCTCTTCCAGATCCCCATGAAGAAATATTGTCTTCACATCCATCTGTTCTACATCAAAAACAAAAGTAGCAGCAACAGATAAAAGTAATTTAATAGATGCTACCTTGGCAGCAGGAGAAAAAATATCACCAAAATCAATTCCCGGCACCTGGGAATAACGTTTTGCTACCAACTAAGCTTTGTATTTCTCCACCTTTCCTTCTAAATTTGTCTTCTTCTTGAACACCCATTTGCTTCCAATGGGTTTCCTTCCAGCCGACAACTCCACCAGATCCCAAGCCTCATTTTTGTGCAAAGATGCCATTTCATCAACCATGGCCTCTTCCCAGAGTTTTCCATCCTCTAAATCTACTACTTCCTTCATAGTTCTGGGATGATCATCAGTAACAAACAAAGAAAAATTTGAACAGAAAGCAGATGGACTATAACTTTCTAGCTACCTTCTTTCTTGAACTGATCTTCTCAGATCTGGAGTTTGTGGCTCTTCATCTTTTGATTCCTTTTTTGTTGTACATTCTGATTCTTCATCCTTAAGCTCAAACTCTATCTTCTCAGGTTCCTTTGGTTGGACTTCATGTTTAATAACATCTTTCACCTCTCTGAAAACCACATCTCGACTATACACAACCTTCCTTGTTATAGGGTTCCAAATATTATAACCCTTTAAACCATCCTTATACCCAATAACAATGCACTTTTCATATTTACTATCCAAATTTGTTCTTTTCTCCTTTGGAACATGTATATATGCATCACAGCCAAATACCCTTAGATGTGAAAGAGAGGGTTTCTTACCAGTCCATACCTCTTGTGGAGTCTTATCCTCCAACGCTGATGAAGGTGATATGTTGACCAAGTAACATGATTTCTCCACCGCCTCTGCCCAGAATTCATGTCCTAACCTGGCACCACTGAGCATGTTTCTTGCCCTTTCCATCAATGTCTTTTTCATCCTTTTTGCAAATCCATTTTTCTCAGGTGTATATGGAGTAGACTTATGTCGTCCTATACCACACTTCTTACATAATTTTTCAAATTCCTTGCTACAAAACTCTTCACCGTTATCTAATCTCAACACCTTTATGTTCTTCTTTATTTCATTTTCCACCAGAGCCTTAAATTCTTTAAACCTATCAAAGAGTTCAGATTTATTCTTAAGGAAATATATCCATGTATTCCTTGAGAAGTCATTTATAAATGATACATAGTACACAAACTTACCCAGTGATGGAACCTTCACAGGTCCAAACACATCACTGTGCACAAGCTCTAATATATGTTTCGCCCTCTTACCAGCAGAGGAGAAACTCACCCGATTCGGTTTCCCATATACAGAATTTTAACAGAAATCAAAATCCAGAGAGTTGTTACTCATACATTCTACCATACCTTTACCATGAAGTATTCAAAGGCCCTTCTCTCCAATATGTCCAAGGCTTTGATGTCACAACATGGTCTTCTCTCCAGAGACCACTAGATTTTATGCTCCACTTTCAGGAATGAAAACACTGTTGCACCCATCAACAACAGTGCTACCTTGCAGCTTGTACAGAGTTCCAATCCGAACTCCCCACATCAATACTAGTGCTCCCCAAACCATCTTGCAGGTATCCTTCTCAAACATTATTTTTACACCTGCATCATCCGACTTTCTTATGAAAATCATATTTCTGGCCAATGCACGAATATGCAAAACACCTGGAAGTGTTCTAACCCTTCCACCTTGCAACTTCAACTTTACTTTTCTGTGGCCAACAATTCTAGTCTCCCTATCATCCCCTAAGAAGACATCACCACCATCATATTTCTCATACTCGCAGAACCACTCTCTATGGGGAGTGAAGTGAAAGGATGCACCTGATTCAATCAACCATGCCTCATGATCTACATGTGTACTTGAAGAAGCCAAGTACACATCCCCACCCTCATCTGAGGTGGTTTTTGCCTCTGTAGAAGGAGCATCATCAGATCCCTTTCCATTGTTAGCAGCTTTAGATTTGTAGTCCCTTTTGTAGTGCCCTTCCTTTCCACATTTCCAGCACACCACCTTTACAGGTTTTCCTCAAGACTTAGATCTCCCTCTATATTTAGATCTCCTACTCGATGACTTATTTTTGTTTATGTTCTAGGACTGTCCTCATACAAACAAGGCATCACCATTCTGGATCTCCATATTTTTCCATCTCATCTCCTCCGTCAGTAAGGATGGGACTATTTCATCAAACTGGAAAGCAGTTGCATTGCTACCTATTTCAATAACCAGACTATCCCACGAATCTGGTGGAGAACACAACAAACCAATGCACTTATGTTCATCTAAAATTTTAATATCAACAGATAATAACTGGCTTACCACAGTATTAAATTCATTCAGATGCTCTGTCACCGAGTCTCCATCTTTCATCCTCAGGTTATACAGCTTTTTCCGTAGGAACATTTTATTCACCGAAGACTTAGATTGGTACAAAGTCCCTAACTTGTCCCACAAATCCTTTGTCATAGCTTCCCCTGATACATTCAACAATACTGAATGTAAGACGCACAATTGTATTGTGATCTTTGCCTTCCGATCCAACTTCTTCCATTCTTCATTGGACACTCCCGTTGGTTTAGTACCCAGATCTACTGCGATCCACTGATCTTTATCCACCAACAGATCCTCCATCTTGAGTTTCCACAACTCAAAACTCTGACCATTAAATTTCTCGATCTCTATATTTCCACTGCTCGCCATCTTCTTTCACCACAAAAATCGATCCCGTATATCTCCCATTGAACATGGTTTACCACAGGCCCGAGCGAAACCCCTCAGCAAAAAAAAGTGTCCCCTTGAAGTCAAAACAACTTTGATACCAAATGTAGGTTTTAACCCCGTACAGAAATACTTGCATACGAATTCTAAAACATAGAAAATAAAAAATGTAATATCATAACACATAAAACACATGTACATAGAGATTTTCCCCTGGATTCCAAAACCGGGACTGCCAGATTGATTTTTCATTATGTTCCTTTCAATGTTACAATACATATTTATACATGCTGAAGCATCTAATACCATGGACTGAAAACCATCACGTCCAAGACCATGTGCGAAAACCATGCACAAAATCATAGGTAGGTCCACCCAACTAAATATAGGGTCCAAAAAAAAATGCCTGGGGTGCTGCCTTGGACCCCGTAGAGGGGAGCTAGCTGCCCCCCTAAAACACCCTGGACAGGGGGACTTCCGCCCCCCCTGTGACCCCCCCATTGCGCAATCGGTGCAACAAAGGGGGGGCTTTGCCCCCCTCCAACCCACCAGTTAACTATGTGAGATAGTCATGGAAAGAATGTAACATAACCCAACATAAAGACGTAAGTGATGAAAGCTCACTTTGTTTGGTTTTGTTGAGGGGACATTAGTAGAATATTCATTTAGCAAGTTTTTACCTGATTGAGTATTTCCATGATAAATATTTTGTTTATATGTTATTTTTGTTACTAGTTGTAACATGGCATTAGAGCCACATTAACCCGGACTCTTAAAGAATATTCTATTAATGTTAGGAACTAGGAAGAGTTCTCTTTGTGTGATGATAATAATCAATACCTATTGTGGTGCTTGGAAACTTCATAAAGAGGAGATCCACCTACACAATGAGTGCATCAAGGATATATGGTTCTTGAAGATATGATTTGAATATTTGCGTGAATTTGTAGTAGTGGTGGTTGATAAAATATTAAGTGGCTATAGAGTGGAAATCTTCCCTCCCTAGTGGATGATGTCATGATGATTTAGTAAGAACGAAAAAAAAAGGAACCATATGGCTAGGTAATTTATGCCAATAATGTATACAATTTTTTTGGTGTAATGCTTTAATGAGACGATTTATCATGCATCAAAGAATGTGCCTATACACGAGTAAGCAGAGAATCAAGTCTACCAAGTCAAGAGGATGACGACATAAGTGATGGGATAACAAAAATAATAATAATTTTCTTATAATGGAGTAAAAAATTCTTTAATGGCATGTAAATGGGCATACAACTATAATACTTGGTAATTCATGCATACCTTTAAGAAATTACTAGTAAAATCGAGAGTTACACCTAGGTGATAGGGTAGATGTTGAATTATCAAATACCCTACACATAAAAATTGTGGGGGATAGGGCTCGGAGGTGAGCAGTGCTACCTCACTTGGCTAGTTTGAAAATATTTGGTTAAGGAGAAGCGCAAGTGAAGGTCTAGGGAAATTTTTAAAATAAAATTCACTTAGTGATAAAGTCAAAGTTTCTCAATCAAACAATGGTGGTTTTGGGCACGTGGTTTTGGTTGCATAGAATTTTGTGCCCATGGATTGCATGTAATGAATCCTTTAAAAGGCTTGGGTGTACTTCACTTTAATGTGCTATAGATGTGATTTGTGATTGCTCACTTAGGCGAGGGACGCTAATAGAATAATATGTCCATTGTTTTTCCCCATATTAGAATTTCTATGATAAAGATTATGATTATGTGTCTTTTAAATTATTGGTAAATTTGTTTATCTTGGTTAATATTTCTCTGTAATATAACATGGTATCAAAGATAGGTTGACGTCGGCTCTCCAAGGAGAATGGTTTAATATGGGGAGCCAAGAAGAGTTTCTTGGGTGTGACAATAATCATTGGTAACTATTACAGTGCCCAATTTTTTCATTAAGAGGAGAAGCGCCTACATGATGAATGCATTAAGGATTTATGATTCCTAAATATATGAGGAGAATAATTGTGTGAATTTTTGGTAACATTGGCCAATAAATTATTTTTTAATTGGTCGTGGAGTGGAGGTTTTATGCTTCCTAGTGGATGATTCCATGATATTTGGCTAAGTAGGAAGCAACACAGGAAGAAAATGACTAAGTAACATAAAGTGTTTGACAAAATGTTTTAATGATATGATTTATCATGGATTCACATAATGTGTTTGTTCATGAGTGAGGAGAGCATCAAGTGTGCCAAGGAGAAGAGTTGGGGAGTAGTTTTAAGACTGATGGGAGAAGAGTCATACAATACTGTGAAGCAAGAACTCACAAATTCTTGAAAATGTAGATATGATGAGTTCTAAAAGGTAATATGGTCTTATTGTTTCCTATAAACTTTGGGAAAAGTACTTTTTCTTATCGTTGGTTGTAAGAGAAAAATAAGAATATTTTTGGTAACCATTTTAGCAGAGACTGCATAATAGAGAGGAGAAAAAATTCCATCTAAAGTTGGGTATAATTTATTAAGATAGCTCCATAGTTTCATATGTGTCAAGATTCATCCAAAGAAAGAATAGGTGAAGCTCTTGAGAGTAAAAAGGAGTAGAGTAAGCTTATAAGGTTCTAGAGGAGAGAACCAACAGTACCAAAATACCAAGTTCAAGGGAGAGAATCTTAGTGAGGTACTCATAGTAGGGTGAAACAAAATTGATATTGCAAAGGCTAGTGCAACTCAGAAGTGAAAGAGGAATGTTTGCAAAGAAAGAGTGAAGATGACTACTTGTCGTCATGGAAAGGGTTCAAATGTCAGCCACACGAGAATGGAGGAGAATCCCAAAGTGAATGGCATAAATATAAAGAGGATGAATAAAGAGGAATTTGACATAGAAATGGCTGAGATGAAGGAAACATTCAATATAATGATGATGTTGCTATAGGAAAGTGAAAAATACCAGAGATGTCAATGGAAAATTGAGAAGCATATTACACGGCATGTTACGAAAATATTTGTAAGAAATTTGAGGAAGACGCTAAGGCACACGATGAGCCTTAGTTTGAAGGAATGTGAACTTAGAGAACACACAGTAAATAAAACCACAAAGAAACTTTTTATTAAAAATGAGAATAACTATAAAAGCTACATTGTGGTAGACAAAACTGTGATTTTACAAAATGTGGCTTGTTACTTATAACATTTTTCGGTTACAATACCACGGGTCAATTTCATGGGTGAATGAATACCATGGGTGGATGTCACAACACCACAGATCAATTCCATGGGTGAATGAATACCATGGGTAGTTGTCACAATACCATGGGCCAATACCATGGGTGAATGAATACCATGGGTAGATGCCACTTACAATACCATGGGTGGATAAATACCATGGGTGGATGCCACTTGCAATACCATGGGTGGATGCCACTTGCAATACCATGGGTAGATGAATAACTTGGGTGGATGAATACCATGGGTTGCTTCCATTTTCCATTCGGATCATTGCCCCCTCCTTAAGAAGCAATGGTCCCCATTGCGTGTTTTTCCCTCCTGCGAAGCCTTTGTGGAATATGAAGAGCCACTGAAGAGAAGGGTTTTATGTGGTTAACACGTAACCATCATGAATGAAGATCTGAGGATAGAGATAACCTATCATGCTTGTGACCAGCCATGATACAGACAGTGTGTGGCCTAGCAAATGGGCTTAGATGAAGTGCGGGTTTGTGGATGACCCATAACCATGATGAACAAATATTTGAGGATAGAAATACCTTGTAATGCTTGTGACCAATTGTGATACTCACAGTGCGTGACCTAGAAAATGGACTTCGATGAAGTGTGGGTTTGTGGATGACCCATAACCATGAAAAATGAAGATCCAGGGATAGAGATACCCTATAATGCTTGTGACCAACTGTGATACTAACAGTGTGCGGCCTAACAAATGGACTTCGATGACAAGGATTTTGTGTGGTTGACCCATAACCGTGATGTTGGTTTTTGATGAAGTAGCAGGTGCCTACATAGCCTCGGGTGGGAGGGCACATCTCCAAAGAACCCAAGCCAAATGTTGCTATGCTAAAATTGATGAATGTGAAGTAGGTGCCTACTAAAGAGGGGTGGGAGGGCATGTCTCCAAAGGGAACTCGCTCCGAATGCTACCCCAGAATTAAAATAGACATAACCAAGTCAATATAACTCAGAATATTTATTATAACCTATTTTTGGAATCAGAAGGACCATTTTTCATCTTGCAATGTGTTGGAAATCCTTATATGAACACTCTAGAATCTCAGATTTGCGCTGCAACTTTTCCGTCGTCATAAAAGTTCTGAAAAAATAGCTTATTGTAAATCAGTGATATCTCCCACATCCGAACTCCGATTCGACCCATTTTTTTTTTAAATTGAGTGTTTTTTGAGAGGAACTCGGATCTAAAATCACTTTTCTGAAATTTTGCACCACAATTGTAAAAACACATAGGAGATCTTTCGTCCACGAATTTCCGTCAGAAACATTTCTGCAACATAGCTGATTTTAAATCAACGATATCTCCCACAACTAGACTCTGATTCGGCCGATTATTTTGAAACTGGGTATTTTTTCGCAAGGAATCCATATATGTTACTTGTTTTTGAAAATTTTCCACCAAAAATTTCAGATCTAATATACAAACTCGCCGCCCCAAAACATGCTTGCAAAAAAATGAAAAAAGAAAAATTCTTCCCACTTGGCCCAAGAAAATGCTCTGTGGAGGACATAGAACATGCCTGAAGTTTGTTGAATATTGCTGCAAAATTAGAAACTGAAATTTGCATCAAGACCTCATTCCCATGCAATCATAACCTACTCTGATACCACTAATCCGGATCTTGGGGGGAGGCCCCCAATATCTAAAAATTTGCAATGCCAGAAATAAAATGAGAGAACACAGTAAATAAAACCACAAAGAAACATTTTATTAAAAATGAGAATAACTGTAAAAGCTACATTGTGGTGGAGAAAAATGTCCTTTTACAAAATGTGACTTGTTACTTATAGCATTTTTCGGTTACAATACCACGGGTCAATTCCATGGGTAAATGAATACCTTGGGTGGATGTCACAATACCACGGGTCAATTCCATGGGTGCATGAATACCATCGGTGGATGTCACAATACCATGGGAAAATACCATGGGTGGATGTTACAATACCATGGGAAAATACCATGGGTGAATGAATACCATGGGTAGATGTCGCTTACAATACCATGGGTGGATGCCACTTAAAATACAATGGGTAAATTCCAAGGGTGGATGAATAACATGGGTGGATGAATACCATGGGTTGATGCCATTTTCCATTCAGATAAAACATGGAGAAGCATATTACACGACATGTTACGAAACTATTTGTAAGAAAGTTGAGGAAGAAGCTAAGGTACACGATGAGCCTTAGTTTGAAGGAATATGAACTTAGAGGTGCTTAGTTTTAGGAAGAAGAAGTTCAAAATTATGGACTAGAGTAGGAATCAATCCGTGGAGAGGATGATGATGAGGATACTGATGAGGGACTTCATGAGAGTCTTATGGATGACTCAAAATTCCTATATTAACATGAAGATATGATAATAGATATAGAGAAGGATGCTAAAGAGCCTTATATTTAAAAAAAAACTGATTTGTGTGTGATTGTAGGTCTTGAAGATGAAGGAAAATCACGAAAAAAATCATAAGAATGAAGGATGAGAAAAATCAAAATTATGTAATGAGAAATGGAGAGAAATAAGTGTCTTACAAAGGAAATCAAAGTGGAAATCATACACAATGGAAAAATGCAACTATGGGAGAAAAGTTGCAAGAACCTATTGTTGCAAATAACAGTGAAAAGTTTACTCATGAAGACATCTAAAAGAAGTACGAAGGAGATAAAGGGCATAATTTATATGCAACAATAATGAAATTTGATGAGGAAATCAAATCGTTGAAACTCTTTTTGAGAGAACCTAAGAATGAAAGTTTATTTCATTCAACACAAGAGGATGATGATAGAAACAAGAAGATTTCAGTGTGTGGAGCAAGGGATGACAACCTTGGAAATGTAGATTTGAATGCGGAATTGAGGATGTTAGAGGAATGTGGACCGAGCGATTATATCCTTGGGAATGTATATATGAATGCAGAATTGATGATGTAAGAGGAATGGAATGTCAATCAAAAGATTGATGGGGGCTACATGCTAATTGTAGACAAGAAGCATGAATAATAAGAGATGCACAAGGCATCTAGTAATATATTTGAAGTTGACTTTTTTGAATATGTAAATCAAGAATAGCAAGACATTCACTTGAAATAAATGGATGGGATGATGGAGTATTCAAATATCTCATTGGTAGGTGAGAGAAAATGTCACCAACAAGCTACAAAAGATGAACTAACGGTTCAAGGAAAGACTAATGAAAAGTAGGAAGTAGTGAAATTTGTGCATTTAGTAGTAACAAAATAAGACAAGCGAGATATGTTAACTATCATATTTTTTATTGATGAAAGTTTCCAATATTTTGAAAGGAAGGAAATTTTTTGTAATACTTTGATTTGATTTTATGTGCAAATGTAGGTAAATATGAAAGGTTTAAAGATCAAAGTAAATGTTTCATCAAGAAACCATGGAGGAGGCAATAAATTACTCTCAAAATTGTTAAAGTGATGACTCGTGATGATGAATGAAATATGAGAGCTAATGATAATAGTGAACTGGAAATGGAGGCCATAAAACTTTAAAATTTTGAATTAAAACTACAATGGAGCAGTATCAACAACATGGATCAACAAATGAATATGCTCAGAATTGAGATTGAGGGGTTATGTATCTTGATGAAGAAATTACCTAAGAGGAGGCATACTAAAGTGAAAATGACTATCAATATTAGAAATAAATTTAAAACAAGAGAAAAAATCAATAGGGGAAGTGGAGCATTATAGAATAAGGTGTGGTAAGATATAAGATTAAGGATAGTGACAACATAACCGTAGCTAGAAAAAAAACAAAATAGAGTTAATGAGGGGTTCATCTTTAAAATAATTTTTTTGAAGATATTCATGAAAGCGAGGAAAGTGAAAAACAACAAAGCAAATTTTGGGATCCAAGAGGAGAAGAAATTGGATTAGATTCACTAGAAATTGAAAATTGTGCAACCAACAGAAGCAGGTAGAAGACTCATGAATAGGAATTCGTGAATTATTTTTCCTTGGGAGTCTTATGTTGGAGCATTTCCACAAGTCAACAATACCTCGAAGGTCTTGTGACGTTTACTAAAGAGAGTGGGTTCCCTTAATTTTGATTTAAGTCAAATTAATGTAATTAAAGGTAGGAATTTGATTTTCTATTCTAAATATAGATTGAATTAGGAAAAGATGAATTATTTCCTCATTGATATATAATGTACTATTTGGATAGATCCATTGAGGAGTTAGAGGTATTAGGATTATATTTTATATTTTTCTTGTATGCGTGATTCGTTCAATTTTTAGATGATCTCAACAAACCACTATTTTTTTATTTAATAGATCTTATAAATGACAGAGAATAGAGGACATGATAGAGAGGAAGTAGTCGAAAGAGGATAAGGAGCAATAGAGGTACAAGAGAGAGTAAAGGGGCTAATTATAATGTAATCATATCATATTGTACATACCTCATGTTAATATAAAGTGTGAGATATTATCATTCATTATGGTGTATATTTTACCTTTGTTTCGATGTGTTAATCCATTTTATGTGTTTGTTAAATGTGTAGTTGAATGTAACTAGATCAGCTTTCTTGGTTGTAACATGATTTGAGTGAGTGATTGACATGTGCGAGAGGAGGAATTTGCTTATATGTGGAAAATATATATAACAAGGTGAGTTTCATCTATGGATGAACTCGAAGGGTTCATGGAAACAACGGATAGAGATATCATTATCTAAAGGGAACGAACGGAGTGAATTGAGAGTAATTCAATCAAATGTGGGAAAAATTTGTAGCTTGACTGTATCAGAGGTAAAGACATTATAATATGGAGACATAACCAAAACGAAAGGATTTTTAAATATTTTTTAGTAAATGGTGATATAATCTTTCTATTGGAATTTTCTGTCTCTTGGGATCTCAGCCTTTAGGGTTGTGCATTGCTTGTTGCCAAGAAAAACCACCATCTGATACATGTCAGTTGATAGAGGCTATAAAAGTTGACAATGATGATCATTTTCCATCGAAATCTTTGTCTATCATCCATTGACCACTAGAGCTAATAATGCACAGTGCTAATTGAACCTTGGTTAGGCAATCCAATAAGTATCAAGCGATGTTGTCAAATAAAAAAGGTGATCAAGGAAATATTCTCTGTTGGTTGTAGTTCTATCACACCACAACCTCCTTATTCGAAAGTACTAAGGATGTGACCTTTAGGAAGTCCCACCAATTAATAAACTTCACTCAAAAGACATTTCATGGAAATTAATGATTTTTATTGACATCACCACTCATTTAGAGCATGACCATCAATTTGAAAATATAAATCCCAACGGTCATGGGGACTTGAGAAGCATTAGCACCTAAAATGTTAAGTTGAGGTTCTATTCTATATTCACTTGTGTTAATGTTGTTAAGCCACCCATGCTATGGGCTAGAAAAATTAGGTTGTGTGCATAGTGGGCCATTATTATTGTGACTCCTATATGGAGTGATCCAAGGGATCAGTAAAGTGCTCAAAATTAAATGTGTTTAAAAGTTCTCAAAACTTATTCCAAAGCATATATCTTGATGACCTGAATCCAACGCAACCTAAATCACTCAAAATCAATATTGTATGCTCTCGATATTGCGTTCTGATCATTTTCCCAAATAGGTAAAAAATTTGGAGGACTCTCGACTGGGAAATCCATATGCTGATTGAGCAGGGTGACTGGGCAAGCTTACTATACCTCATGGGCCAATGGTAGGTTGTGAAGTGGATTCATGTGATTGGTTCTACTTGGCAAGTTGTGATTGGTGGTTGGAGTTTTTAAGTGGCCAAATGGTTGGGTGCCACGTGGCCTAATCACAGGTTGCCACGTGGCACCCTGGAACTAAGAAAAAATTGATTAAGGCTAAACTACCACCTGGGAGGATCGAACATGCTACCTCTGAACAAGAATTGCAGTGCTCTACCACTAGACCGCATGGTGGAACTTAATATACATAATGGTGAATACATATATAAAGTTTCAGTGTCAAAGTGTTGGGGGATAGTGTCAGGGCTATGCCCTAGCCCATAGTCACCTTACCTCCCATGAGACAACAGAAAAAAGGAGCCAAGGGCTCAGACTTAGCCCCATCTAAAGGTTGTGAAACCCACATATATATTACCAACAGACCGGACTACTAATAGTGGAGGGGGCTAGTGGTTAAGCCTAGCCCATTGTCTCGACCCATACCATGTAACTAAAGGGGATCGCATGGAGAGCTTGGTGACGAGTGCAGATAATGGGCGCCATACCCAGGTTATATGGTGCATGGAACCGAATGCCGACGGAGAGGGGAGCCATGCCAATGGGGGAGGGCAGTTAGCCTCAACCCCCAAGTGCATGGCCCCATGTGGCCCAAATTTTGCACTGATAGGCCTTATTAGGCATTTAAAAGAGGCAACAAATTGCACCCAAACTAGCGAGAGTCTTGTTGGAAATGGGCGAAATCGGCACTCGGCGGGCCCTAGAATTGTAGAATTCGTAGAACAGTTAGGAAATCAATCCAGTTTGTAGAGTAAACAATAGAAAAATGTCTATATATCATAACTTCTTCAGTTTTTCGCCCAATTGAGCCCAAAAAGAGCCCATCTTGGGGTTTTCTAATATTTTGGAGCCATTGGAGACATAATTTTTACATTCTCATTATTACAAATCCATGTAAATAAAAAATTTAGCACTTAATGAAGTGTATTGCAAGATACAGAGAATCAAGAATGGTGAAACCAAAATTCTTCTTGCTTCTCTTAGGTTGAAAAATGTAGCACTCATTTGGTGGGAGGCCAAAACTCAAGAGGACATGAAGAAAAGTGGTAAGATTTTATCCTCTTGAACTTATTTTTTTGTTGCAATAGGAAGACAATTTTATCTATTAGCATACATGCAAAAATATGTAATGGATTGGAAAAACTTTAGACAAGCTAAGGGTCAAAATGTGCAAAGCTATAATCAAGAATTTAGGAAAAGGGATTTGATTTTGGGTATAGATTTATCCTCTCAATATACTCTCCTTAAATACATTGGAGGTTTTCATACTTATTTGAGACACAATTCTCATGTTTAACCCTACAAAACTAGAAGAAGTTTGTGTATAGGCAACTCATTTAGAAGCAAGAGTGAAGATTGTTCCCCAAGAAGGCAGAAAAAATCCTTTCAAGAGTGGAGACAAAGGAAATGGGAAATTCAAAGGAACAGGGAAGAATAATGCTTCAGTCAAAAAGGAGGGAGAAAAACTCACATGCAAACATTATTCAAAAGAAGGCCATAATGAAGGCCATTGTTGGAAACTTCATCCTGAGATGAGACCCAAAAAATTTAACAACAAAGGGAAATAAAAGATTGCTGCAACTACACAACATGATTTAGGATCCAATTCCATTGATGAAATAAAGATCACATCCATGGGATTTAAAGGTAAGGACTCTATTGCATGTACTAGTTCTTCTAGTAACCTCAATGAAACTCAACATGAAAAAGAAAGAATAGAGCCTTTCCACACTAGATTCATTTCAAAACATACCAAGAAATATAATTTGTTTGATAGTGGATCACAAGAAAACCTTATTTTAGAAGACATTGTTAAGAAATTGAACTTGGAAATCATTCATCATCCTAAACCTTATCCTTTAGGATGGATATGTGACAATGCAAAATTGCATGTGACAAAAAGATGTAAATTGAGATTTTCGATCACTGCAAACTTTATAGATGAGGTAGAGCTTGATGTATTTCCATTTGACATTTGTGGTATTGTTTTAGGAAGCCCATCTCTATATGACAGGACAGTCATATTTCATCACCATGAGAACAAATATCACTTGTTTAAAAATGGGATTGAGTACATTATTAGAGCACGTAGAAAGAAGTTGAATTTATCACTTGTGAATGCTCGGAAAGTGGAGAGGCTTGTCAATTATAGTAAGAATTTTGTACTCTTGATATGATAAAACCCAAAGAAAATGTTGAAAATGAAGCCTTCCAAGGATGTGATGCAAGATTAAAATCTGATTTTATTGAGGTTGTTAACACATATGATAAGATCTTTAGAGGAATCCAACATGAGATCCAATTGCAGAAAGATTGTCTCGTTCCAAACATTGACATGTATAGGATGTCAGTCATGGAGAATACAGAAATCAAGAAGCAAATCCAATAGTTTCTTGATAAAGGGGTCATCAGACCAAGCACATCACCATGTAGGTCTCCAATTATTTTAGTACTAAACAAAGATGGTACATGGTGTATGTGTTTGGATTTCAAAGCGTTGAACAAGATTATGGTAAAGAATCATTAACCCATGCCTTCAATTGATGATTTACTTGATGAGTTGAAATATGTTGTATATTTCACTAAGTTGGACTTAAGAAGTGGCTATCATTAGATTAGGATTATTGAAGGAGACATATGGAAGACAACTTTCGAAACAAAGCAAGGTTTGTTTGAATGGTTGGTTATGGATTTTGGGCTTTGTAATTCTCTTGGAACATTCATGAGAGTTATGAATGATGTATTAAGACCTTTTGTTGATGACTTTGTGATAGTCTATATAGATGACATATTGGTTTTCAGCGAAACTCATGAAGAACATGTCAAGCATGTTAGGCAAGTCTTATATGTCTTAAAGAAATAAAAGTTTTTTTAAATATGTATAAATGTGAATTTGGAAAGACCTCGTTAGTGTATTTGGGACATATTATTGGAGGGGGTGAATTGAAGATAGATCCCTCAAAGGTCAAAGTCATTGTGGATTGGCCTAAACCCAATAATGTAACATAGGTTAGGAGCCTTTTGGGAGTACCCTAATACTGGAGAAAGTCCATTTCTAACCTTTGATCAATTGCAACTCCATTACATGCCTTGAAAAGTGTAAAATAGGGTTTTCAATGGGGAGGAAACCAACAGAAACCCTTCGATGCATTGAAAGAGAGAATCAGCATAGGTCCAGTTCTTGCACTTCCTTATTTAAGACATCCCTTTGAGATACAAACTGATGCAAGTGATTATGCCATGGGAGAAGTCTTGATGCAACATAGTAAGCTAATTTGTTACCAAAATGCAAATTTTAATGGTGCAGTAGTTAATTATCCTACATATGAAAAATAATTGTATGCATTTGCACAAAGTGTGAAAAAATGTAAACACTATTTGATTGGAAGGGAAACTATCATTCACATTGATCATCAACCATTGCAATACTTTCAATCATAAGCCAAACTACAACAAGCGAGGCATTTCAGATGGAAGGGTTTGTTGATGCAATTCCACTTGGTGATAAGGTATAATAAACAGATCTATAACAAAGTTATTGATATGCTATCTAGACCAATTTTTATTGCACCAGTTATTCTTAAGCATAATTTTGTCATGCATGAGAGTTGTGTTGAAAAATATTCTTTAGATGATCATTTTAAAGATGCGTATGAAACATTGTCTGAAGGTAACCAAGTAGAGGAATTAGATTACCATGTTCGTGATAAAATATTGTATCATCTTGGAAAGTTATGCATTCCACAGGGTGAAAGAGTCAACATCATAAGGGAAGCACATACTTCTCTTATTGATAGCCATTTTGGTGTAGGTAACACGGTGGCACAATTACAAAGGTATTTTTATTGGCCTCGTATGAATGAAAGTGTGTCACGAATTGTAAGAGGATATTCTTTATGTGCTACTAGTAATCCTAGCAATAGAAAGTTAGGATTATATACTCCACTTCCAATTACTTCCGATCCTTGGGAAAATGTTTATATGGACTTTGTAGGAGGGATGCCTATGTCTAGGAAAAATCATGATTATCTTTATGTTGCGGTGGATCATTTCAGCAACATGTGTATTTTGATGCCTTGTTAGAAGCAAGTTACAGATGAACATACTGCACACATCTTCTTTCAAAATTTATGGGTGCATTTTGGGTTTCCCAAATCCATTATTTTTTATCGATATTCTCGATTTGTGAGGAAATTTTGGTCAATATTATGGGGACTCATGGAAACCATGTTGAAAAAGATCACATCATTCCATCCACAAACCGATGGTTAGACATAAGTGGTGGACATAACAATAGTCTGTCTTCTTCATGGTTATTACAGTAAACATTCTAAGCTTTGGGATGAACTTACACTACATTCAACATGCTTATAACAGGGCAAAGAATTCATTGACTCAAACATATCCATTTGAGTTACGCTTTGGATACTTACCAAAATCTCCTTTAGATTTCATCTTTGGGAAAGATGTTTCTATTGATGGACATAGTGACATTGATAAGGCTAAGCAATTCATTGAACAAGTTCAATTGGTGCATCAAATGGTTCTAAGACAGCTGGAAAATAGTCAAGCCAAGTACAAGACAAGGCATGATAAGCATTGTGTTGACCATAATTTTCAGGTTGGAGACGAAATTTGGAATTACATTAGCAGGGATTGGCTTAAAGGAGAAGGTAAAAAATTGAAACCAATAAGGTATCAACCTTTTAAGATTTTAGAAAAGATTCGTAATAATGCCTTTCAGTTGGATTTTCCTCCATATATGCAAATTTATGTAGTTGTTAATGTTGATAATTTGAGACTATATGAGCCTCATTTGATTGAGAGTATGTTCAGATTCCTTCAATACAATATTTCTCTCTTGAATTTCTTGAAGAATGGGAGGAGAATATTATCCTTGATAACAAAACAAGAACTTTAAAAAGAGGGAACATGGAGTACCTTCATGTGAGGTTCAAAGGTACAAATCCAAGAAAATCAAAATGGATTGAGATTGGAAGGGTGAGGAAATTGTACCCTCATCTGTTTGTTGACTGAAAATAGTCTTTTGGAGGTGCAAAATCTTCTAGTGGGGAGGAGTGATCTAAGGGATCAATAAAGTGTGAAAAATTCAAATTGTTCAAAAGTTCTTGAAACCTATGTCAAATTTTTTGTCTCAATAACCTGAATCCAACATAACTTGAATCACTCAAAATAGATATCATATGCTCCCAATATCTCATTCTGATCGTTTTCCCAAATAGGTAAAAAATTTACACGTTAGATCCAGGATTGCTGACTATACCTCGTGGGACATTGACAAGCTACCAAGTGGCCTCATGTGATTGGTTCGATTTGGCATGTTTTGATTGGTGGTTAGAGTTTTAAAGTGGCCCGATAGTTGGGTGCCACGTGGCTCGATCACAAGTTACAAAGTGGCACCTTTGTACTAAGAAAATTTTGGTTACAGTCGAACTTCCACTAGGGAGGATTGAACATGAGACCTCTGAATAAACATCATAGCGCTCTATCGATAGACTGCATGGTGGAACTTAATATACATAGTTGAGAATACATATATAATGTTTCGGCATTGAAGTGTTGGGGGACAAGGTTGGGGCTAAGCCTCGATCCTCGATTAGCTTACCCGCCTGAGACCATAGGTAGAAGGTATCTTAGGGTCCAGGCTTAGCCCCATCACAAGGTTTTGGAACCCACATATATATTACCACTGGACTGGAGTGATAACAATTAAGGGGGCTAGTGGTTAAGCCCAACCCACTGTCTCGACCCATACCATGAAATTGCAGCAAACTGCACAGAGAGCTTGATGATGGGTATGGACAATGGGGGCCAACCCCGAGATATATGGCTTATCGAACCGAATGTCGATGGGGTAGGCGGTTAGCCCCAGCCCCCAAGCGCATGACCCCATGTGGCACATATTTTCCAAATATGCAACAAATTGCGCCCGAATCCACAAGAATCTTGCCGCCGCCAAACGAAATTGGCACTCGGTGGGCCCTCGAATTGAGGAATTCATAGAATAGCTAGAAAATCAATCAAGTTTGTAGACTAATTAGTAGAAAAGCTTCTATAGAGTATAACTTCTTCATTTTTTGGCCAAATTAAGCCCAACAAGAGGCTATCTTGGGTTTTTTCTACTATTCTAGAGCAATTGGAGACATAATTTTTACATTCCGAGCACTTTAAATCCATGTAAACACAAATTTTAGCACTTAATGAAAGAGGCCTAACAATGGAAGCTGAACCAAGAGATGTATCCCAGGAGAGGGTTGATCTCCTTTATCATTTTAATGTCTTGTGTTTTTGATATGGTATATTTGTCTCCATTTCTATGTTGTTAAGCAAATTTTAAAACCATTATTTTATGTACTTTTGCAAAGTGATCCATTACCTAAAAGACATAGAATTTTACTTACAAATTTTCCCATCATCTTCAACTTTGTATAATATATCAGTTCTTAAGCCGCACATGCTAAGGGCATTGGGAAAGTGATTAAGAACGTTGTCCATTGAAAAAATCCTGATCCAAAGTCTTGAGTGAGGAAAGAGGTGTGGGGTTCTTCCATAATGAGATTGAAGTCATCTAAAGGGTTAAAGGGAAACTTGGATTAGGGCTACTATGTTTAAGAAAAAGTGAATGTAGTCTACATTAGTAACAAAGTCTATTCATAGGTTAAGAATCTCTATGGTAATTTGGAAAGTGAAACTTCATGGTTAAAAATATTGACATGTTTTTTTAAACATATATATATGTTTAACTCATATAATAATTCATTCTATAATTATTAATAATAACCATAATTTATAGGTCAAGTCCCACTAGCAAAACCGGTTGAGGATGGGCCTAATTAGTAAGGTGACCTAGGATCAAACATCATGAACGTTGTTGTGCATATGCTAGGGGGAGGAGACATGCTAAAAAATGCAGTTAGGGTAGTTTAACTAATAGAAAAAATGAGTCTAGCTAAACCATTTAACTCAGGATGAGTAGGATGAGTCTAGCTAAAGCATTTAACTTAGGATGAGTAGGATGAGTCTAGCTAATAGAAAAAATGGATTTTTTTGCCAAAATATGACAGTACAATTTTGACAAAGATTGCGATTTCTTCTTGTTTATAATGGAATTTTAAATGGTTAAATGGATTCAACACCCTAAAAAAAATATTGATTCACTCAAGCTTTGTAGATTAAACAACTTACACTTATGCTTTTTAGAAACCTTATGATATTTTCTACAAAATTGACTAAAAAAGGTGTATAGAAAAGGACCATTTCATCTATTAACTAGACTGATTTTAATTTATATGACTACATTTTTTTCCACTAGAAAAATCGTTATCTTTCATTAACTTGAAAAATTACATGTTGTAGATGCACAGTGCATATGCTATAGAGTCAGTCAGCCTTTGGAGGGCTCAGTATATGATCTATGATATCAGTATATAACCAGAAACATCACGCAGGATGATCGTTTATAGTTGTTCTATTTATATGTACATATTAGCCACGCAGGGCTCTGTAGAAAAGATTCTATCCACTGTATACAAAAATTTGTCCAAAGATATCAAAAATTTTGTTAGATATTGCAGCTCATGGGCTAACCGCCCTATGGTAATGTGGGTATACATAAGGTCGATGATAGTATTGGTATGCATTTGACCTGTGCTGCTCCTGGATCATCCACTCTCCTCGGGGTAGTGTCATTGCCTCCTTGGAAAGTTGGTCGGCATTACTGTTGTGTTCCCTGTAGATATGATTGCAAGTGATGTCAATAAAATGAGCCTTCAATATATTTATTTCATCCAATATGTTACTGAGTGTATGTGTGTGGCAGACAGTAATATTGTTGAACCAATCTATGATGATCTTCGAATCTCCAAAAATATGAATGTTCATGCAATTATGTCCCAATGAGAAATGCATGAGATGACGAAGAGTGATGAGTTCAAAAAAGTTGTTTGTGCTAGTCCCCAAACCCATTCGGACTTTATAGAAATGTTGATCGCTGATGTATAAGATAAAATCACCCCCGCATCCCTACTGCTGGGTAGCACCATCAAAAAAGGCCCAAGGGGTACGTTTATCGATATGCAGGGGGTCGCGAGGACTTCGAGTGCGAGGTTGGGGAGGCTCAAGCATATCATTATAAGTCGATATGATAAGAGCAGATAGATGCGGCCAACTCACAGGTTTATCATCGAATATAGTCCAGTTCCGAGCCAACAAGAGGTACCAGCTGATAATAATGGGAAGGCTCTATAGTTTAGATCCTTTGTGACAGTTATACCATGATTCCCAAGCTCTGTTAATATCATCGCCTTCCCAAGAGCCCGAAAAGTGTATAGATGTGGATATGGTTTGCCACAGGTTCATCAAGGCTATGCAGTTCAGGAACAGGTGAAGAATCGATTCTGTTGCATTTTTACATAGAGTGCACCAGGTAGGCCCTTAGATAGCTCTATGCATAAGGTTTTCACCTGTGGGAACTATACCTTTTAGAATACACCAAAAAAAGAGTTTTGTCCATGGAGGCACAGTGAGTTTCCATATTTTCCTTCCACCAAAATGAGATCTGATCTGGTACCTTATGAGAAATCAATGCTAAATAGCCTGTCTTTGGTGTATATATTCCATTCTCAGATTGATGCCAAATAAGTTCATCCGGACCCTGTTTGATCCTGATGTGAGATTCTGACAAAGCATTTATATAATCAGTCCATTCCTAATGCTAGTGGGGTGGAAGATTGATCTGAAGTGCTGATTTCCAACGTTGTTCAAAAATGGATGTATTGAGTGGATCCGCAATGTCAGCTAGAACTTTGATCTCGAGGGAAGTTAGGTGTTGTATGATTGCCTCAGATAATAGATGTCTGCCACCACACCCATTCCATGGGTCTGCGCCGATACGAGCGAAAGATCCATTATTCATTTTCCAAACCAAGTTTTCCTTGATGAGTGGCATGGATTTTAGAAGTGCTTTCCATACAGATGAGATGCCGAAATTGGGCCAATTTGGAAGCCGGATCCAATCCATTATGTGTAAAGGCCAAATATATTTTTGATGTGTGATGCTAGTCCAGAGATTATGACATGTGAGTGATGTCCATCCCATTTTTGTTGCAAGAGCCTGTGCAAATGTGGGTAGGTCTTTTAGTCCCAAACCTCCCCATTTTTTGGGTAGTGCTATCTTCTTCCATCCCACCCATGCAAATATCCCTTTTTCCTGGTTCCCATTCCAAAAATATCTGTTGCATAATTGGTGTAACCTTGCCAAGATGTTTCTCGGAATCCATGCAATAGCCATCCAAAAGACCAGTGTTGTCTCCAGAACAAATTTAACCAATACAAGTCTACTAGCTCTGGATAGGTATCGGTGACTCCATATGTTAAGCTGCTTTTCCAGTTTTGATACGAGCCAGATCCAGTCAGCTATCTTTTGGCTGACCAGCTTGATCCAGAAACCTAAATACTTAATACCACGATCTAAGGGACTAATGCAGAATGGAAACAGTTGACGAGCAAATTGAGACTCATGGATAGAAGTTCTGGTAAGAATGATTGATGATTTTGTATGATTTGCAAGCATCCCAGTGGCAGATGAAAAAAGGGTGAGGATTTTCGAAAATGTACGAGAGTCCCTGATGCTGCCATCAAGGAAAATCATGACATCATCCACAAAAAGAAGATGGGTGAGAAAGCAGTCATCAGATATTTTGAGTCCACAAAGATCCCCATTTCTTTTAGCTGAAGCAATCAATCGACTTAGACCATCCATGACTATCAAGAAAAGTAGGGGAGACAGAGGGAAACCCTGTCTGAGACCTTGTTCAGAGTGAAAAAACTGAGATGCTGACCCATTGATGAGAACACTGAAGGTGGGGGTGGTGATGCAAGCCATGATCCAGGTGATGAAATTGTTGGGGAAGCCCAGATGGATGAGGAGCATATTGATGTAGAGCCAGCTGACATGATCAAAGGCCTTGGCCAAATCAATCTTTAGGATAATGGCCTTATGGTGTTTGGTCCAAATGGTGTGAAAGGCTTCTTGTGCCGAACCAATGGCTTAATGGATCTGACAATGTTCAAGGAAGGAAAATTGTTGAGGGGAAATATGACGGGATGGGATAGGTCGGAGGTGATTTGCAATGATCTTGGAGATGATCCTATAGAGCACGTTGCACAGAGGAATGGGGAGGTAATCATCAAAGGAGGAAGGGGAGTCCGATTTGGGAATAAGGGCTATGAATGTCGAATTGATGGAATTGTAAAGTGACCCAGGTACCCTGCATTCCTCCATAACCCTTAGTAAATCATGGCTGAGAAGTTCATAGAAAGAAATGTAGAACTCAATGGTCCAGCCATCCAGGCCCGGGATTTTTTCCTTTTTGAACCATTTTAAAGTGCCCTCAAGTTCCCCAGGTGTCACTGGATCATATAATGCCTCTGCCTCATCCTCATTTACAAACCTGGGGAAGTGTCCAATAATGTTGATGATATCAGCAATAGTCGAGCCAGGAGGTTGTTTGTAGAGGTTCCTGAAGTGAGAAGATCCCAGATGTGAGAGCTTGTTGAAGGAGTCAGCCACTCCCCCCTCTGGCAATGGGATATTCCAGATGGTGTTTTTGACCTTTCTGCCTTTTGCATAATTATGGAAGAAACGAGTGTTGTCATCTCCTGCTTTTAACCAAATGGCTCTGCTACGAAGATGGATGGATTCCTCTCTGTCTTTTAAAATCTTTGACTTCTGGTTTTCCAGATCCACCAGGTGGGATTTGTCCTCTGCTGTGGAAAACCCTAAGCCTCGTTCATCCAATAAAGTGGAGAGTTCTGATTCTATGAGCAGAAGGGCTGAGTTTTCCTTTTGGTATTTTTCTCTGGCCCATTTGATAGAGAGGTGCTTGAGCTGAGATAGGTTAGAGCAGAAACCTTTTGCCAAGGATTCTGACCTATCAATCGGGTTAGAAGTCCAAAATTCCTTGACCATATTGATATATGAAGGATCCTGAAGCCAGCCATGATTGAACTTGAATGGGGCTTTTGGCTTTTTGTGAGGTCCCAAGATCTCCAGGTATATAGGGTAGTGATCCGAAATTCCTCCAGATCCAACCCATTGTTTGTAGAAATGCAGCTGTTGAATAACGGGTCCTTTCATGATAAATCTGTCAAGTGCAGCCTCTCCAATTCTTCTGTTCCTCCAAGTAGGGAGTGGTTTGTGCATTAGGACATCAATAAGGTTATGTCTCTCCAAAAGGTCTGACATATAACCTGTGATTGAGTCTACTTCAACCATGGATCCCCAAGATTCGCCATATCCCAGGGATAAATTTAAGTCATCCCCACTAATGATGTTGTCAGCAGAGAATATGGATAGTCCTAGAAAATGATGTCAAAAGTTCTCCCTTTGTTGACATGGGCCGTATAAGTTAATAACCCCAAGGTTGTACCCTAGGTCGGCTGAAAAGAGGTCTATGCCCATAAACCCCTGTCCTCCCCAGTTAGCTTGTGCATTGATGGTTGATGGATTGTAGTCTATCGCGAGGCCCCCTGATCTACCAGTAGCATCCATAGCCAAAAATGTCCATCCCGGGATAATAGAGGATAAAGCAACAGAGATAGGATCAGCTGGGCTGAGGGTTTCTTGGAGGAGAATGATGTCGACAAGAACTGTCTCAAAAATTCAAAGCTAGTTTCTTGGAGGCACTAGCCAAGCCTCTGGAAATAAAGGAAAGACACTTCATGGAGGGAGATTGCCAGGGGTGTTCGCTGCTCTAAGAACCCTGTCAATAGTGGATTGGCAGCCAGAGGCCATCTCCGCTCCAGCATGCCTGATAGTTTTCGACATGAATTATTTTCTCCCTCGAACAGTCAAGGGAGTTGACCCGGTAGTTACAAGAACCAAACCAGCAATTTTTAGATGGGATCCATGGGAATGAATGCGAGGGCGGAGATTATAAGGATGCTTGGTCCCCCAAGATGAGGATGGAGAAGAGGAGTGGGAGGGAAGAGAATGCAAGGAGGGAGCTGATGGAGTATAGACATGGGAAGTGGGTAATGTGCAATATGCAGCAGACATAGATGGAATATGCAATGAGGACCAAGGAGAAATACAAGATAAAGGAGGAGAGAGAGATGTACCCGAAGCAATGGCAGCTTCAACAACAACCCGAGATCTGGTGATCGACGACAAGAGAGTTTTGCGAGTGACGCTTGATACATTTTGAGGGTTGATGATGGGAGGTCCTGGCGCCGATGTACGCAAGTTGGCTGGCGAGATAGTCCTCGAAGGTGCATTGGATGGCGCAGGGATATCTTCCGGTTTCTTGTTGAGGGGGCAGTCCTTGAATATATGCCCTACCTTGTGGCAGCAGCAACATCTAAATGGAACCCCTTCGTAGTCCAATATCTGTACCCTTGTAAATTTCCCCCAGTGCAGGGTAATCTTCTCCTCCAATCCTTCGTGGGTATCCAAGTATACCAAGATGCGCGCGAGGGTTCTGTTTCTTGACTCTACGAAGGTTCGATCATGGTCAAGATATGACCCCAGAGCATTCCCAATGCGCATGAAAACCTCCTCACTCCAGTACTGTAGAGGGAGCCCCGACAGACGAACCCACAGCGGACCAGCCCCAATTTGTTCTCTCTCCGGATCAAAGAGAGGGCTCCATCTCTTTAACAGAACCGACGCCATCTCAATGTGCCAATATCTAGCCAGCACCAAGTCTGTATAGTTCTCCTTTGCAAAGTGTAGGGCAAACTAGCCTCTAGGTAAAACTTGTACCTCAGGTAATTCCTTGAGGATCCATCCCCAGATTTCCTTTACCCATTGGGTGAGCCAGGTCGTCGAATACGCCCTCCCTCAGACATGTGCAATAAGTATGGTACTCACCATGGTAGCTACTTCCCCGCTAGAAAAGGTATCTCCAAAACGAATCGAGATATCCTTTGAGGTCACTTTAACACACTTAGTTCTTTTATTTCCAGTACGCGAAGCAGATGGGTGGTCCACTAATGGATCCGGGGAGCCTTCCAAATGGATTGGTTTTGCAGGTCTAACCCTAACAGCTGGAGTCTCAAAACAGCCCGAGGGCGAGTGAAGGGAAGCAGAAGGGGTTGTAGCTGCCGAAAGAGGAGGTCTCGAAGATGTCGCGGCGAAGAAGGTAGTATTGTGCGGATGCAGATCAAAAGAGGGCGACGGAGGGATAATGGTCGATAGAAAGCGAAGGGTCCCAGGGGACAGAGGGGGAAGATCCGAAGGAGGGGAGCCTCGGGGAGAATTTCCGATAGAGTGATGAGTAGAGCGATGATCCGGCCGGGTTACCACCGGAGAGGGAATAGGCGGCGATGGGTTCGATGGACGGCTAGGGCCTACTTCTACAGATGAAAATTTAGGGCACCCAAATATAACTTGTTCAGGATGCGGATCTTCTGAATAATCAACCTCCTCCTCTGTTTCCATTGATTCACCCATTATAGTTGTCGACATCCTGAAAGCGACAGATGGACCTGAAAAATCGGGCCAGGTAACAACGACAGGCAGCAACAGGTTCACGGGCAGAGTGATAACAGGTAACAGTAAGGGGTTAACGAAAACCCTTATGGTCTATCGCGGAGCACTCCATCCTCCTGATCGTTCCTTATCCTATTCTTAGTTACCTATTTATATGACTACATTAGTTAAATAATTAAACATAATTAATAAAAAACAATTAGATTATTTTTTTAACAATTTACTATTAATTTATATAATTTTATTAATTTATATAAACTTTGTTTTCTTTATTATACTTAAGCATTTTCTTAAAATATTATTGCACACTAATATCATTAAGAATTCAAACTACTCCAAACATCTTAGAATTAATATGAATCATCCCTAATATCTCTGTAACATAAATGAGTTATATCACTTTTGAGTTGATTCCAATATCTAACACTAAACAAGTGTTTCAAGGAAACTTAGTCCCTACTATTAGGAAATATAATTTGCATTGGTCAATGATAAATTATTAGTGGTCAATATACAAATTGAGTTCTATAGTTTTGCTTGGGAAAGAACTAATAAATTGGGATGTGAAGTGCATCAATTAGTTGCTTTCCTAACCTCAAGGACTTGCATAATAGTAAACACCAGCAAGTCTACACATTTGAAATTTACACTTACATAAGGGTTGAGAAAACATAAATAATGGTGGGAAGTAACTTCCGGTAAGTATATTTACTTACATCTCATTCATATCCATTTTTTACACAAAGACTTGCTTGAATTATGGTGGGAAGTAACTAATGGTAAATATTTTATTTACCTAAGGGTGGATAAATTAATTACTTCCTCAGGATCTATAACTATTTTGGTGGGTACTAACCACAATAAGTCTACACATTTATAGTTTTACTCTACATAAGTGCCGATGAAAGCAGAAATAATGGTGGGAACTAACTAAGTGTATGTATTTACATCTTATTAGTATTCATGTTTTATGAAGTTACTTATGATGGGAGGTAACTAATGTTAAAGATGTTATTTACCATAGTATGAACTATTTTCAAAGATTATATTTTTGGATAGTTTTCTTGGAATGGTTAAAAGCCAAATATCACTACACTCAATACTAAAATAATGCATGAATATTGCAGCCATATACATAAATTATAGAATAAAATAAATACGTGAGATAGTTGTATTGTGCAAAAGTTGCGATAAGACATTTGAGTTATGGTCACATCAAATATTTAAAAAATAGTTTTTTAATAAACTTGAAAAATAAATATTTATCTCTCAAAGTTAAGAATTATAAACTGCGTTGGTCAATTCTTAACTAATAGTGGTCACAGGACAATCCAGTGTGAGATCCTTTCCTTGGCATAGACTAATCATGGTCAATTGAATCCTATAGTAGGAACTAGTAAATTGAGATGTGAAGAGGAGCTCCATATTTATTTGCATCTTATTCCTATCCATTTTTATGAAAAGAATTGCCCAAATTATGGTAGGAAGTAACTAATGGCAAATATATTACTTTCAAGGATTTTTTTTTTTTGATGGTTTTCTTAAAAACTAAAAGAAAAAAACTACAAAAATATCTCAAAATCATGCTTGAATATGGCAACCATATACAGAAATTATGGCATAAAATATGTGAGGTGTTATTCACATGGCATTCTATGGCATTGTATGTAGCCGTCATATTTCTAACAATATAGCATGTAATAGTCATCACAATTAATTAGCAATGACTTAGTATAACTAATATACAAACTGACTTTTTGTGGTAATTTGGTAATACAAATTTTAGTAAGTTTGTGGATTCTTATTATTTAGAATGCACTTTTGAATACATAAATGGATTCTACACCCTAGAAAAACCTTGAGGGTCATTAGAAATTAAACAACTAATTTTATGATTTTTAAAAATATCTATCAAATTTTGAACATTGACTATAAAAAATGTTAAAAAAAATATGATTTCCTCTGTAATTAAACTATGACCTAATCTAATTTTTAGAGAAAATGATCTTTTTAATAAACTATTTGTCGCATAAACATACAAATTTATTCATAAATAAAATGTTTATATAATCTTTCTGTACATCGTTTTACATCTATTCATAAATAAAATAAAACTGTCATAAATAAAATAAAACGATGTGCAAGTTAGTTAGAACCCAAGCGTTATAAAATCTATGGTCTACCAGAGTTATTTAAGACTCTTAAAATCAAAGGTTATGCAGTTTTATATTTGAACTTTCGTGAACATCTCAAATATCCATAATTATATACCTAACATGTAATTAAGGATGCATGGCTATTGATCCTATTTCCTCTCTTATTACCGTCTCTCGTCATCTCTTTGAAATGCCAAACAAGTTACCCAAATGACCATTTTTCCACCATGTGTGACAAATCTGTGCCAGCACATCCGAACAGCCGAGTAAAGAAAAGTGGTTCACTTGCTACCAGAGCAGAAGGTAAAAGAAAAGGCAGAACACTCGGAAAACCATAGACTCAAAATCTAGATTTCATCCCCTTGCTTCAAGCAAATAGAAGAAAGTCTATTTTGAGATCATACAATGATAGCTTTGTATCCTAACAACGTGAGTACGATACTTCTGGACAATAAATCCAACAGAATAGATACGACATAGGACAGATCTAAATTTGTAGAATAAATACGACAAAGCAAACTTGTTTTCAGGAAGAAACAAACGCAAAAAACCGAAAATCCCAGCAAACCCTACCGTATAACAAGGCTTCGACAGATCTATAACAAGACTTCGCCTAAAGAAACGCTCGTCTCTGAGAAATTGATCAACGCATAGCTTGATCAATTTCCCTTCAGCTTGATACAAAACTATTTCCTTTCAGCTTTGATCACTGCTTCTCTTCAGCCTGCTTCGGGTTCTGTGGCAGTAGCCGTAGCAGTCTCACCATCATGTACAGCCAAGGCAATGAGGATAATCAAGAAGGGGAAGCTGATTGTAAGAAGACTCCAGTTGATTATGAGCTCCTCCAGCAGAGAAACACTCTGCCTGTCCGTAGCCCAAGCCACCGCTTGTCCTGCACTCTGAACGGCTTTGAAGAGTCCACTGTACCTGCTCAGAATATAGGAGTCATCTGCCAAAGCTCCGATCGTCCAAAAACACAGAGTCTGGAACATGGAGTCCAGTAATCCATAGCTGAAATATAAAACAAATTGCCCTGCAAAAGCAGACCCGGAGTCTCTTAAATCGAGCGGCTGCAAGTGCTTATGTCTGCTATATCTCAGCTGATTGGCGAGACCACCTCCCCAGATTGCAGTCCCCAGTACTGCAACGATGGCCACGCCAAGAAGCCCTCTTTTCTTCCTGCTCAGGAAACTAAAATCAAGAACCTGCCCAATTATCACAGACCCTAACATCTGAGAACCCCAGAAAGAAACATTGTTGAACCCTCTGGTCCTCACTGTAAAAATCTTGCCATTAACGTTGTTGAATTCATAAGTGTAAAAGAACTTGCTGGCCCATGCAGCAGGGAAGAGCAGCATCATCTTCCAGTTGGCGAGTAGCTTGAGAACCTCCCTGGCCTCTGTGCTAACGTTGGAGTAGTTACGCAGAGTCGGGTTGCTGCCATCGCTCCTGACCACTTTGTTGGGTGAAAGCAAGGCCAAACTCACAACAGCCCCAGAGGCCATGAAACACATGTAGGCTATATAGGTACCGTCGTTAACAGAAGCGGCTTTGCTGTGATAATTCAATATAAAGGGAACGAAACCGCCTACGACTCCTCCTAGATTGTATATAACCCAGAACAGAGAAATGTATCTGCCTTTCGTGCCCTCGGTGGGATACGAGGTCATGATCGAACCCTGTCCGGCCCAGAGCAGTCCACCTCCGACGCCCGCAAACAAGCCTGCAATAATAGGAAAAGTCTCTTTATGGTGATGACTATAGTAGAGAAAAGAACCGGCGTAGGGAGCAGAAGCGCAGCAGCCTGCGAACATGGTCGCGCGAGGGCCGAGGATGTTGTAAATTCCGCCCGCGAAAATGCCGAAGACTGCAAAGGTCGCGTAAAGGGCAGTGTTGGCATCGTTGGAGGCCTGGTCATTCTCCTGTCCGCTTCCGCCCAATCCAGCGAGGGCGTTGATCATGCCCGATTGGCAGAAGCAGACCAGAGATATCAGAAGCACCTGAGTGACGGGGGAATTGTAGCGGAACCGTTTGGAATGAGGAACCTTCTCACCGGGTCCCTCTTCTTCATCACGATTAACATTCGTCATCGGCAGATTACGAGGCAGCCCTGTAATCCCAAATCCAATTAACTCCCAGATTTAATGATGGGCTTTGAGAGCTAAAATCAGTATTTCTGTGGAGCCCAACTTCGGACTTTTGTGGAAATTCTTGATGTATGAGCAGCCGGTCTTGCAAAGCGCTGTAATGGGCATTCTCGATTTATGAGCAGCCCGCCTTTCCTAAGAAATGGACAAGTCAGATCTTTCAACCCTTTCTATTGGCTATAATGGATTGAGAGATGTAGGGCCTGCCATCACAAAAGTAAAGAGAAAAGCAACGCCCGGAAGATACGTGTGCAATTTCCAATCTATGACATCACTTTCCACATAGCTCTCATGCATTCAAATTCCTAATTGTATTGTATTATGTCAGCTATTATACAATCAATGATTAAATTTGAGGGGATGGTCTTAATTTTATTTGGAAAAGCATATATTTATTTAACTCTTCAAAAATGAAAAGTTATAAAAAAAAAAATATACTTTTATTAACAAGTGTATATTAAATAAATTCTTTATAAAAAAATGCCAAAATGAAATGGTGTCTTGAATCTTTAAAATTTAAAAAGTGGCTACATTAAAACACTATAAAATCTTAATAGAATTTAGTAAATAGGCAAAACATTTTTCTCAAATTCTATTGAAAAAAGGTAACCATATGTCTCTTCTATTCATTAGATAATCTTCGAAAATATTTGAATTTACATCATTGAAAATATAAACCTATTTGCACAATGGAAAAAGTTTTTTTAGTTTCATTTGTTTCTAATTTATACTATATGTTTTGTTCCGCTGAAACAATTTAAAGCAAACCAAAAAAATAAATATATACCTTCAACATTTAAGGGAATTGAACTTTTCTCTTAACATTGCTCAATCAAAGAACACTATCAATAGACTTTCATCTCCATTAAAAACTTCAAGCTTTATAGATTCAAAAAATTATGTAATTAAAAGGAAAGTTTTCCACATCTAATAGGGAAATATTGTAATATGTAATACACATTGCAGTGGAGTTGTTGTATGGCTTGGTTGGTCATTTTTGTTTTTGTTTAAGAATGGTTTTCAAATTTGGTCCTTACAATGAATTCAAGTTTTGTTGATATCTTTATCTAATAATGTGGTTTCTTTGGTTGATGTCTTTTTCTAATAATATGGTTTCTTTTCATTAACAATGTTGTTTAATTTTTCTATGATTTCAACATCAACTTAGAAACCCTTCATAGTAGTAGCTACATGGACACCCACACAGACAACTTATTTCCTAGATGTCGAATGGAGAAAATGAAGCGGGAGACACAATAGTAGTTGTATAGATAACTATTAGCACTCTATATCTTTTGGGAAGACCAACCGGAAAAAGGAAATTAAGTTGTAGCCGTGTAGGCACACCAATATTATGTTGTGTGGTTATTAAATAGCCCTAGAGTTTCATTTAACACTTCTCCCCGATTCAAAACTCTACATAGTTTTATGGGAAGCACACTTATTTTTTCTCAAATTTCTTTTATAGCATTAATTTCTACGTTTTCAAAAACTAGAGAGTTAGTAAAGAAAAAGGCTTTTTAAGATAAGAGAAGTAATACACGTTTTAAATGAAGTTTGATTTTACAAATGCTAGGCTGAATAGTAAGCTTTATTACAGTAAGTTCAAATGGAAGAAATGCTAGGTTTTTGTAAGCATTATGGTTTTCAATCACAGAATCATCTAAAAATATAAAAGAGATGGTAGTAGTTATTTACAAGAATATAAAAAACGTTTCAATCACTAAGTGTAGTTACCACCATCTAATGGGGTAATTTCATAATTGAACAATATTGTCTGAATGGTTGTCAGAATTGAACAATCTTGTCTTAATGGTTGTTTGACAAGAAAGAAAGAAAATGTTGCAAATTAGGAAAGAAAATGAAGATACAATAATCTTATCTTAATGGTTGTTTGACAAGAAAGAAAGAAAATGTTGCAAATTAGTAAAGAAAATGAAGATACAATAGAAAATGTGGTTATGATGTAAAAAATTCAATATTATCAGTTTAATCTAATTTTAAACACGATAATTCTAGCATTTGCACCAGATGTTGCAAAGGAAACGCCATAAGGCATAAATTGAAGAACGCAAACACAACAAAAAAATATTTTCATAAAGAATAAAACCACTTATAATGAATTTATTATTAGATATTCCTATATATTGCACTATATATTAACCCAGCTAATTGTTTCCCTTTCTTAATGTAACCTTTCACCACTATGGTCACTATAATATCAAATACAATATGTGTCTTAACCAAAAACCATTATGAAAGTCAAAATACTTATATGTCCCATATCCCATATAAAAAATCATAATATACTTTGATCACTCTTGGAGAATTGCAAACTGTTATGCTCTTAACCTGCAAAAATGATACCCAATACAGAATATGCGAAGAAAAGATACCCAGGACACAAAATAGCAATGATTTTATTATTCAGAGAGTAATTTTCACTTGCCTCTTCGAGGGGGCAACCTCCAATAGAGCAGAGCTCGATTACAAAATAAGAGACGATACTCCTCGCTCGGAGTCTCTATCCTTTATATATGACTCATACATGCAATACCACGGGCCAATACCGTGGGTTTTATTAATACCATCTATCTAATCTACGGCCCTTTTGCAACTAACTGTGGTCCCGTCATTAATTGCGGGTTAACCATTTACAAATATTAATATGGGCTTTATTGACTCTTGATTATGACGTGATCCCATGACATAAATAAGGGGGTTAGGGTGGGACCCTAACATGCCCTCCCCCTTAAGACTAGCCTTGTCCTCAAGGCTGAAGCTACGGAAACTACTGAAGAATAGTGGCTGGTTCCCAAGTTGCATCTTCCAGAGAGGTGTCTTTCCATTTGACGAGGACTTCCTTAATCATGGGGCCGCGCAGGTGTTTTTTTCTTGTGTCTAGAACATGTTCGGGTTGAAGCTAGATTGACCCTTCTTCGTCCAATTTAGGTAGACTGGTTTGAACTCGACAATTGTTCTCGATCACTTTCTTGAGGCACGATACATGGAAAACTAGATGGATTTTTGCAGTAGGTGGCAAAGCCAACTTGTAAGCCACTTCTCCAATGCGCTGAAGTACTTGGTATGGTCCGTAGAATTTTGGAGATAGCTTCTGACAACCCTTGTCTTTGAGTGATGTTTGCTTATATGGTTGCAGCCTCAAAAAGACCTGATCCCCTTCTTGAAATTGGCGCTCTGAGCGATGCTGGTCTACCTGTTGCTTCATGCGGTTCTGAGCTTGACGAAGATTCTCTCTAAGATGGGCGAGCATGGTTGCGCGGTGTTGTAGGAGTTTATCCACTGCTTGTACTTTGGAGCACCCCTTGAGATAAGAAGTAGGGGAAGGCGGAAGTTGACCATATACTGCTTCATAGGGAGTCATTTTGGTGGTGGCATGATAGTTGGTGTTATACCACCATTCAGCCAGAGGTAACCACTGTACCCAAAGGTGTTGCTTTTCTGAAGTGAAACACCTAAGGTAGGTTTCTAGACATTTGTTGACGGCTTCAGTTTGACCATCCGTTTGCGGATGATAGGAAGTACTGAGTTTTAGTTGAGTGCCTTGTATCCTGAAGAGTTCCTACCAAAAATTACTGGTGAAGATCGGGTCGCGATCGGACACAATAGAAGTGGGCATGCCATGCAATTTGAAAATCTGGTCCATGAAATATTGAGCGACCAAAGTTGGTGTAAATTGGTGGGGTAGTGCGTAGAAATGAGCATACTTCGATAGTCGGTCCACAACCACCATGATGACTGACTTGTTCCCGGACTTTGGAAGACCTGTAATGAAATCCATAGAAACTTCCGTCCAAATGGATGTCGGAATGGGCAATGGTTGTAATGTGCTTGGTGTGTTGACTGTTTCCCCTTTGTGGCGTTGACAGACATCGCATTCTGCTACAAAAGTAAGGATGTCCTTTTTCATGCCTGTCCAAAAAAATGATCTTCTAGTGTGAGCATACGTCTTCTGAAAGCCCGAATGTCCTGCAATGGGCGATGAGTGCAATTCTGCCAAAATGTGACCTTTGAGGGTGGATGTGGGGGATATTACGACTCTATCCTTGTAGCGAAGAATATCATCCTGCCACGAGTAGCCCTTGGTGGAATTTGGATCTACCTGCAATTGAGCAATGAGTTGGGATAACCCGGGGTGTGAAAACCATTCCTTGTGAGCCTCTTCAATCCATTCTGGAATAGGGAGGGAAATTGCTAGCAGAGTACTTTCTTCCTCAAATTGGCGAGATAATGCATCTGCTTCACTATTGTCTTTCCCTTTCTTGTAAATGATCTCATAATCATATCCCAGCATTTTGGCGAGCCATTTATTTTGTTACGGGGAGGATAGGCGTTGCTCCAAAAAATATTTAAGACTGTGATGATCTGTGCGGATTTGGAAACGTCGCCCCAATTAGGTCACCAGGTCTCGACGGCATGTAAGATGGCCATCATTTCTTTTTCGTAGGTAGATTGGCCCAGATTCCTCCCACTTAGTTGTTGGCCTGTGAAGGCCAAAGGTCGCCCTTCCTGCATTAAGACCGCCCCAATACCGGTCCCCGAAGCATCACATTCAATGACAAAGGATTTGGTGAAGTCAGGTAGTGCTAAGACTCGAGTGGAACACATGGCGTTTTTGAGAGCGGTAAATGCCTGTTGTGCTTCCTCATTCCAGAAGAAGGAATTTTTCTTTAGGAGTTGAGTGAGGGGCTTCGCTATGCGGCCATAGTTGCAGACAAATTTACGATAATAGCCTATGAGACCCAGAAATCCTCTCAAGCTCTTCAATGTCTTAGGTTGAGGCCATTCTTGCATTGCCTGGATCTTTTTGGGGTCCACCTTGACACCTTGACGCCCCACAATGTGGCCCAAATACTCAACTTCTTCCATGCCAAATGCACACTTGGACATCTTGACAAATAATTTATGCTTGTGGAGCAGGTGTAAGAGTAGATCTACATGTTGAAGATGTGCAGCCCAAGTGCCACTATAGATCAGGATGTCATCGAAGAAGACAAGGACAAATTTCCTGAGATATGGTTTGAGAATGTGATTCATAAGGCTCTGAAAAGTAGAGGGGGCATTACAAAGACCAAATGGCATGACCAGGAACTCATAATGGCCTTCATAAGTTCGGAAAGCAATCTTGGGAATGTCGACTTCCTTCATGCGAATTTGGTGGTAGCCTGAGCGAACATCCATCTTAGTAAAGAATTGAGCCCCATTGAGTTCGTCCAGTAGATCGTCAACCACCGGAATGGGAAATTTATCTTTGACTATCAACTTATTGAGGGCCTTGAAGTCGGGACACATCCGCCACTCCCCATCTTTCTTGAGTACCATGACCACTGGGGATGAATAAGGACTAATACTGGGACGAATGACACCTGCTTCCAAAAGTTCCTTGATGATTTTTTCTATTTCATTCTTTTGGGTGAACCGATATCTGTATGGTCGCACATTTGGGGGTTGGGCCCCTGGAACCAAGGTGATGCTATGATCATGTTCCCCTCGCGAGGGTGGAATCTCATGAGGCTTGTCAAAGATCGCCAGATGGTTATTTAAAATCTATTGCATCTCAGGATGAATTGGCAGAGATTTGGTTTCGACGACCTAGATGGCATTAAATTGAGCTACCACTCCATGATTGCCCTTTTTTAACAATTTTTCCATCTGATGCGAGCTGATAATAGAGGGGGCTCCCGCCTGGAGTCCACGGAGGGTATGTGTGTAGTTGTTCTGCTTAAAACTCATATATAACTCCTGAAAATCCATTGTGATTGGCCCAAGCATGCGTAGCCATTCAACGCCGAGGACAATGTCGCAACCCCCCATGTGTATGGCAAACATGTGGGT
Organism: Pinus tabuliformis; assembly: GCA_031772625.1. Taxonomy (NCBI): domain Eukaryota; kingdom Viridiplantae; phylum Streptophyta; class Pinopsida; order Pinales; family Pinaceae; genus Pinus; species Pinus tabuliformis. The sequence continues at coordinate 784,588,121 of CM062816.1, forward strand.
TTTCAACTGATAATCCCCAATTTGAAGTTTGACATTTTCACAGCGGCCTTCACATTTCATTATGCCCCCATCCGCAATTTGGACTTGGAAGTTAGAAACTGCTCTTACAAAACAATGCACTGCTTCTGCGATTTTTTGATGGATGAAATTATGGGTACTTCCACTATCAATCAAGACTACTACTGGGCGATGTTTAAGAAAACCCCTAATTTTGAGAGTTTGAGGGGAAGAAATCCCTGCCAATGCATGCAACGAAATAACTGGTTCATCAGAGACATTCTCCTTTGGGTTGTCTTCTTCTAGCGCCTCATGTTCCTCAAGTGGTGGATCTTCCTCTGTTGAGCTGTAGTCAGTGGCATCTATTTGAAAAAATTTGGGCTCCTTGCATTTATGACCTGGGGAGTACTTTTCATCACAGTAGTAACATATTCCTTGCTTCCTTCTTTCAGCCATTTCCGCCGGTGACACCTTTTGGACCTTAAGTGTTTGAGTCGTGTTGTGAGCCTGTGGGAGACGACCTTTAGTGGGGAAATTTGGGCGACTGTATTGGGCTGCTAATGCACGTTCCATGTTACAAGCTACCTTGTAAGCCTCTGTCCAAGTGGGAGGGTGGTGCAGTAAGACTTGAGCTTTGATGGCTTCTTTAAGACCACTGATAAAACATTCCGTGTAGAAATCATTTGAGAGACCCCAAGTGCGGAAGGCTAAGGCTTCAAAAGCTGTAATATATTCATCCACACTACCTGTCTGTCGGTGCTTAGTAAGACGACCCAAAAAAGAGTCCTCCTGTTCAAAGCGGTCTCGAGGAGCTTTGGTAAATTGGGTCCACATCTTAAAAGGTCCATTGCAACGTTCATGCCATTCCCACCATTGCCACCGTTCATTGTCCAAGTACATGCTCCCCAACATAAGCTTAGTCGCATCATCGAAGATATGATTCAGTTTGAAATACTGCTCCATTTGTGCTATCCATGCAGACGGGTGAGAACCGTCAAATTTATGCATATCCAACTTGGGAGGTCGCTGACTGGGTGGTGGGTGGGTGTGCCAGATGTGAGGAGAGTGGCTAGACTCACCCTCATTGTATACATTATCATTATACGCCTCTTCGTGGGCTGGCTCCTTGTCCTTCGGGAGTAATTGTTGGACCTGGAGAGATAGTCCGTTAAGCTGCCTATTGATGGATTGGATGGATTCGTCAAGTTTGTCCAGTCTTTCATTGGCCATTGCTTGAGCTCTAGTTTCTACCATACACCAACCTGATGAAAAATTGGGACCGCCAAAAATTTTTCACTAATAATTGAATGGTACCACCGTGCTCAGCTCGTCGTCCTGATTCTGATGGGCTAGATCACAAATAAGCGCCCGGGAAGATCTCTGACCTTTTTCTTTTTTTTTTGAAAACTCCTAATGGAGTTTTACTCCTTCTTGATCAATACTGCAGTAGCCAAATCCTCAAAATGTCAATGCGGCCAAACTTCCTGCGAAAATTATACCTCGGTATAGGAACCCTTCACAACAACTCCGATTTGGTGGATCTGAGAGATCTGAATTTGGATCGGCTGGCTCTAATAGATCGGAATGACTGATCTGCGAACTCGAGACTGCGGGACCGATGTCGGCTGCTTCTGGACCCCTTTGCACCAGCGGATCTGGAATAGATGATGTGCGATCCCCCGAGAGAAAAGGGAACTATGGTCTTGAGGAGTGTGAGGTGCTACAGATCGCAATATACATAAGGGTCTGGCAGTAGTACTCGGCCCAATGTTTCAGGGCTCTAACTAAGGAGGATCAACCGTACCCTTAGCCGTACAACCCGACTACCCTATCGTACGGGCGAGTAATCTCTCCGAGTGCTGTTCTCGGTGTACTGTAGCCACAAGACGGCTGACGGTTTATCTATGGCGAGGTTTCAAGGGAGCCTAGGGGCTTCCGTTATACCCAGAGGGTACGTGGAAAACAGTCCGTGCGCGGTTCTGTCTAATGTGCTGCTACTCGAAGGGGTACCCACTGGGGTTACAAGGGAGTCCAACAGACGTGACCACCTCTTGTATTTCCTGCGTGCATGCCTCCCCAAATCCGCAGGTTTATGCACTCAACGATAGATCCCGTGGTTTAAAGACGCAGGAACACGTCTCTAGCCAAAAAAAAACAAAATTTTGCTAAGAATTGGCGATCCCACCAGCCCTGGAAAGTGCTCTGTTACCCCTTGTTATGCTCTTAACCTGCAAAAATGATACCCAATACAGAATATGCGAAGAAAAGATACCCAGAACACAAAATAGCAATGATTTTATTATTCAGAGAGTAATTTTCACTTGCCTTCGAGGGGGCAACCTCCAATAGAGCAGAGCTCGATTACAAAATAAGACACGATACTCCTCGCAGGGAGTCTCAATCCTTTATATATGACTCATACATGCAATACCACGGGCCAATACCGTGGGTTTTATTAATACCATCTATCTAATACTACGACCCATTTGCAACTAACTGTGGTCCCATCATTAATTGCGGGTTAAACATTTACAAATATTAATATGGGCTTTATTGACTCTTGACTATGACGTGATCCCATGACATAAATAAGGGGGTTAGGGTGGGACCCTAACGCAAACCCTTCCAAAATGCAACTTCTAACCACTATTACCATTAAGAAAAAGTGCCATTTATTACATTATAATCCTTAAGGGAATAACTCTATTATTAAGTAAACCATAGTGCAATATGATATTTCACACAATGAATTCTAAAAATTATGACCCCTAGTACACTCTCGTCATAAAAACATTGTAACTCCTAAAATGTTACAAGACATAAACTTTAATACCTAACACGCTAACTATAACATTAAAACTATAACCTATGTGTACTTAAATTCTCTTAACATAGTGAAGGTATTGAAGAATCAAGTGTGGCTCTTCCAATTCAATCCCACGAGAAGTAGATACAAAAAATGTTGACTATTATGTAGATGATATTTTCAGTATTGGCACTGACCCCAAAACCATTTTATGGGAGAAACCTATGGTAATGATGTTGATGGGTACTCGTTATTCTCCCATTAAATGGTATAATGGTGGCCTACATTTTGTAAATAATTTAAGGTCTTAATGTTTGTATCTGGAGCACTTTTCGACTACTATGCTTTCACAACCTTAACTGTATGCATTTAAAATTTTAGAGATTAGTAAGCTCTTTTCTAATTTAACCCTAGATGCAATAACATTAAGGAATATATGCATTTAAAATTTTAGAGATTAGTAAGTTTTTTTTTTTAATTTAACCATAGATGCAATAACATTAAGGAACAAATATAAGTATGCCTAGCTGGAGAAAAAGGTAACAACATTTACTAGGGTATGTCACATCTTATTTTTATTCCTTACAAACCACCTAGATCGAGAAAAAGGCTAAGACTAGTTTCCTTTAAAGCACCGTAGCTTAGAAAGGCAGGAATTAAAAGCGAAAGCCTACAAAAAAGAAATAGATCTGACAAAAGTAGGATGCTAAAGCCTACGAAAGAAAGAAATAAATCTTACAAACATTATGAAGAAGGGAATTCAATACCCATTGAGGAGATGAAGAGAAGAACATGACCTCCATTTTTACTAAAATCACCACAAATATTGATAGTTACTCTAAATACACAATGTCATTAGGATATTAATCCAATAGTAGGGTGTTCAAAAAGTCCCCTTCTCAATAACTTTCTCCCTCTTTTATATAAATTTTAAATAGTGAAACTTGGCACCTCACGAAAAAATAATTATTTTCCTTATTCCAATAATGCCTGCAATAAAAGATTTATTTTACACAAATAAAAAATGAAATGTATTCCCTGTTGAATGTAACTAAAACCATAATAACAAAATAACAGGGTTGTTGAGCACAGAGAATGTTAGACTTGGGAACTTTAGAGCTAATTACAATATTTTTTTGGCGAGAGAAACATAGAGTCAATTACACCAATGAGAAACAATTCCATCTCACTACAGACCATGGTGGATATGTGAAGGAGACCCATTAATCGATCTAGTCCTGCATGATCACTCTCAGTGTTATATCTCCATTTCCTTCGATGCAAACAGTAGATTAATAGTCCCATATAAGAGAGACAGGTTCATATATGCCACAGGGACAACCCTTAACATAAGGCTACATTGAAAAAAATTATAAGTAGCAATTGCAACCCTCCTGAGGATACTAATAAACATGAGTTGCATTTGAGCCCTAAACATCTGCAAAATAAAAAATTCCCAGACTTTTATATCAGAGTTAAATCATTTTTTCTCAATAGGTGATTTTCCAAAGATGGGTGTGAGATAAAAAGCAGCATCTGTGCTTAAAAACCCTAAGTTGTTCTTTACCAAAGGCTCCCAATCCGAAGTTCTCCCCACAATTGGAAGTATCCCAAATGAAGAAAATAACAATGGCCACAGAGGAGAAAGAAGAACAACCCACTGCCATGAACCCTCCACTCTGCCGTGATGGCTAAGCCAAGCAGCAAACCCAAACACACAACCCCCAGCAATGGACATCGCAAGAGTTAAATAGTATAGGTCATCTATCAAACTAGGCACGTTATTGCATCCCTCTTCCCTAACAATGCATTCTTGATGGCATCACTTGTATTCAAAAGGGTTTCCTGATAGCCCTCTTCCGATACAAAAAACTAATTCCCATACCTAGATTGCAGCTCATCGAAGAATTGACGAGGAATAATGGAACCCACTGTTAATCCTATGTCGAAATTCAAGATGTTTGGGGAAAAGATGTCCCCTACTATAATCACAGTCCTGTCATCAGTGTGCCATAGGTCCCTGAAGGATTTATCTGAAGGAGATGGGGATGGCCCAGACCTTGTAAGGATTCTTGTTTTCCACTATAACTTGTCTTCCAAAGCCTACAACTCTTGTGAAATCTTCACTACTTGGGCTAGAGATAAAACCTTGGCTATGTCAATAACATTGGTGAAGTTTTTAGGTAGCTGAAGGTTTGGGACTTTTATTGCTTCTGGCTCTTTTGAGGCCATGTTGGATTGAAAGTCTGGGGTTGGGATTTGGGTAATTGCTAAAGATAGTGTCAATTGCACTTGCTAAATCAGAAAGGTGAACAAGAGCATGGATGCCATTGACAGAGTTTGCTTACCCACATCCTTGAGAATGTTGTTTTTGTGTTGTGCATATATCAACTGAGAAATACCCATTTTTTTGAAGCTGATTTGAAAGGGGTTGAAGTTGTGGGTTATTGAATCGGGTGTACATTGACTAATAGAGTATGAGTGTTTTATGCGATTGAAGGTGGGCTTGTAATTGAAAATGGAGAGGAAAGAGAATGACTTAAAATAGATAACGCAGTACAAACTGAGTGGCATTTTAACTGGGGGTGGAGAAAGTCTCGGAATGCTCTTGATGGTTGCTTGTTGAGGCTTGAGCTTGAGTTGCCATGAGATACTAGAGATGGGTCTAATCATGAAAGATCGAATGCACCAAAAATATAAGCCACCTGATTCCACCTGTAAGGCCAAGCACACACCAAAATGAACCAGTAGAGTTTTGTAAGATTACTCAAAGATGGACGAATACTTCCTGATAAATCATTTGAATTCATGTCCATACCAAAGTCAACAAGGATTCAAAGTGTTATGTTCATTGGAAATAATCTATGACATCAAGCTGAATATTTGATAAACAGGAATATTTTTGGTGGAATTTTACAGAGTGCGATGGTGTTTGAATTTTAATAGAAAAGAGAATTTTTATACATGTTGTTACCCAGGATCAAAACAATTGACATTCTGAAGGGAAAACTATATTCTTAATGTGATTAGGCTGATAATCAAAATTAAATTCTTCATCTTTTGTTGGGAGAGACACTTTGTCCTCTTTAATGTTAACCACCTCCATAATGTGATTAAGGTAAAATAATCAATTATTTACCAAATTATTAAATTTCTAAACTAATTCTCTTTAATGATAACCACCTCCATAATGTAATTAAGATAAAATAATCAATTATTTACCAGAGCATTACATGTCAATCTTACTGCATTCATCATTTAAACATGTTTAACCCAAAAACATGATTAAATAATAATTTTTTGAAAAGGAATGTGTCAACTTATCACAAAAATGTACTCGGGTACCCCATCTAATAGAACCAATCTATCTATCATTTGGTAGCTAACTCGTGTATTGCCTCAAAGAGAGCATTGGCATGTCGATTCACATAGCGCTTTGTGTGAAGGCCAATTCACATAGCGCTTTGTGCGAAGGCACTTAATAGTGCTCAGCAAATAGTAGAACCAACCAATTGTTGCAGAAGTATCGATATTGAAATAGTATGCACAAACCCATTCGATCCATCTACCGTTTGGCAACTAACTGGCCTATAGGTTATAGAGAGCATTGGCATGTTGATATTGTGTGAAGGCACTTATTAGTGCTCAGCCAATAGCAGAAGAAGCCCAATGTTACATAAGTATTTATATTGAAACAGTGTGCAGAAACCCATTACACAAAATTTACGACAAGAATGGGAGTTACAGTACAAACGCTACACTACAGAGACCTGCCATCAAAACACCCCATGCAGAGGACCATTAAAGAATACTTGAACCAAAAATAAAGCGTCTATATGTGACATCAGAAACCAAAACTATTTCGTGAAACTGCATATTCAGGTCATTTTTAAAAACACTAGAAATTCGCAACCTGGGAAAAAACCACCATGAGATAGTAAAACCGTATAGTGCATATTTAGATTGCAATTACAGACATATTAGAACTAGATTTTCCGCTTCGATACAACTCATCGAGAGCAACAGAGATCCAGATCAAAAACCAGACAGAGTTTACAGACTAGTAATTGTCCTAAAATGTACAAAGAAAGGTCGATAGGATTATTAAATTGGAATTGTTGAATTTTTCTAGAATATATGTTGGTTCAAGCCTGACGAATGAGAAATTTGAGTTGGCTAAAGGCTTTCTAATTTTTTTTTATTATGGTAAAATTATATTGATAATTCATTGGTTTTACATTCAAAAGCTTGAAGGAATTTGAAGAGCAGGTATAGAATTGTTTTGTGGGATTTGATCCCAAAATCATTGATTTTAAATACATACTCAATGAAATGTTAATTGGTTGAAACCCTGCACAAATTTTTGATATAAGAAAATAAGACGAAAAGGTTGAAAGGCTTAATTGGTTTGTGGAAAACTTTGTTTTCTTGGACTAGATCATTGTGCAATTACTTTTCTTTAGATGTTTTGTTTATATATATATTACAAGGAACACATTGAATGTCTTATTTCATTTTAGAGTAAGTTAATTACCAAAAATCAAGAGGTTAAGTTAATACCCAAAATCAAGAAACCTCTTTAGATGGCCAAGCATATACAAAGCTTGATAGTGACCACCATGACTATCCCCTACCAATATATTTCATTGAAAACCATAATTGTATATTACATTTAGAAAGTAAAAACATCATATTTGAAAACATGTTGATATATTGCTATTAAAAAGTTAATTCCATTAGAAACCATGATATTATCTGATGCCTTCAAGTACTTACAAGCGATTACTGCCACAAATCATCAATGTCGTCGGTCGTGAGCAGAGCTCCTCTGGGCATGCAGAAGGAAAATGAGGTTAGAATGTGGTTAGGGGTAAGGTGTTTATGGCCATAACTAACCCAAGTTGATGAGAAACCCGGAATAATGATGCATGTGGGAAACAGATGTCAAGCAGAAAGAGAAAAATTTGTGCCCGATGTCAAATGACAGAATATCCAGATGTTAATTAGAGAATGAAAGTGTAGGTGACTATGTTCATTCATAGGAAGGCTTACATGTGGTGGAACCCTAAATTATGCATGAGTTCAAGGTTGACGAGTAGAGTGCTGTTAGATGAAGGATGAGAAAAGATACAGAAATGATAATAGAAGTAAAGGAGAGGAGGTTGTGTTAATCTAGTATATTACTTAATTGGGTGAACTTCCGGTGATTTGTTTGAATGTTTGGGGTGAATGCAAAGCAAGAACTATTCAATTTTTAAATTACCCTTTAAAACAATGTGGATAAAATTGCCAATTTTTCTCTTGGTGATTTTTCCTTTTTCCCATATTTTTGACAATTTTTGCTGATTTTTCTAGATTTTGAAAAATCTAAAATATTCTTAACAATATTTGCTGATTCATGAAAATCTAGAATATTCTTCCAACCAAAACGAAGAGAATATTTGGATCCCTAATAAATACAAGGTGAGAACTTGGGTCCCTATGAAACTCTCCAAACACAAGACAAGTTGAGAATCTCATTGCCTTGTAAAGCCAAAATGGTGAGAATTTGGGTCTCATAAAGACAAGTTGAACACAAGACAAGGTGAGAATTTTGGCCCTTAGGTCCTTCATAAAAAGAAGGTATTAAATCCTTGAGACCAAAATGAGGTGAGAATCCTCCCAGAACAAAACAAAGTGAGGATCTGTGCCCCTCATAAAGACAAGGTGAGAACTTGGGTCCCTCAAAACAAGGCACCGTGGGTCCTTACTAAAGACAAGTGAGATCTTGGGTACCTATTGAACTCTCCCAAGTGAAGCTGAGCCCCTCTAGAACACTCCCAAGACAAGGTGAGAACTTGGGTCCCTGAGGTCTCGGGTCCCTATGGAACTCTCCCAGTTGAAGCTAAGTCCCTCTAGAAGAACTCGGGTCCCTGATAAGCACAAGCATAGAGTTAGGTTTGAGCTGAGCTCTTAACTTGGAACTCTCCCAGGTGGAGCTGAGTCCCTTTAGAATGATCCATGATAAGAACAAGCATAGAGTTTTGTTTGAGCTGAGATCCTAACTTGTTTCCACTTAAAAATACTTCCTTAATTGTTTAGAGTCTTAGACATTCCTAACTCTAAAAGGGCATACGACATGAACAACATAGCTATAGGGGTTAGGGTTATGTTTGAAAAATAACGTCTTGATTGTTTATACATTCCTGGCCCTAACAAGGCATATGAGATGAACATTTTTGGTGTTGTGGCAATCAACATGAACAACATATGTGTAGGGTTAGGGTTATGTTTGAAAAATATTGTCTTGATTGTTTGGACATTCTTGTCCCTAAAATGGCATACGAGGAGATGAACATTTTTGGTGCTATTGTTTTTTCAATATATAACAGCATTAACTTGTGTTATTTTATAGCATCGAACTAAAACTCAGATGTAAGTAAAAGAATGAACCCAATCCTTTGCGCGCTGAAGAGACCTACTCTGATCATCCTCTCCTGCTGTCTGTGAACCACCATCAACAACAATGATTAGAGAGGCTCTTTTTTTCTAAACCTAACAGACACTTTTCGATGTTACTGCTTTACACCTTTTCACCTTTAATTTTATAAGGCTAGGGCAGCCACTGGAAATCGTCACAAGACCTTCATCAGATATTGGGCAATTTTTAATGCATATCTTATTCAATGCTATGAACTTACCTGAAATACAAGACATCTCCTTGTCCCCAACACTATCACTGTTGCAGAGTGCCATTCTTTCCAGCATAGGGCAATTGGAAACCAAGGCACTCAAACTCTCAACTGAAATGGCAATGCCCATCAAGACAAGTTCTTGCATCTGATGACATTTGTTTGCAATGGACAGTAACCCTTCCTCGCTAATTCTTTTGGACTTGCCAGTATCAAGGTGCACCTTTCTCAGTTTCCTACATCCATTTGCAACTGCATAAATACCTCGATCAGGACAATTAGACACCCTTCTCATATAAAATACTTCCATATTTGAGCACTTTGAAATAGCCATCAAACCTCTATCACCTAAATGCATGTTTTCAATTTGCAATTCCATTAGCTGTTGCAAGTTTCTAGTGCTGATTTCCAACAACTGATCCCAAGACCCTGAATTCCATGATGAAATGAGCATTCTTAGACACTTGGATCCTGATAATAGTGGGGCAAATAGCTGGCTGTTATAAAGATCTTTAAGGAACAATCTCCGTAGCTTACCTTGCCCTGGCCCTATTCTTTCCATTTGAACATCTAATCTTCCAAGTCTTTTAGCTGTAAGATCTTCCAGTTCGTTGCAATTCTTAAGTATTGAGTTCAAACCCTTCGCTCCAAGTCCACATGACCTGCATGAAAATTTCTTAATAGGACCACATACAAGTGAGAAGGACTCTATACCATCATTAGTAATCTCGATGCATCCCTTCAGTTTGATCTTCTTGAGATGAGTGAAACTCTTTCCAATTAAAGAAAGTGCCTTGTTGTCAATACTGGGAAATTTTCTGGAGCATTTCAGAGCCAGAACAGTCACATGATCGAATCTAGTGATCAGTGCTGGAAGTAAGGAGGAAAGCTCAGTTTGAGCAAGGAGAACTAGGTGTTGCCTACTTTTCGATTCAATGCGGTGCCATCTACTGCAGACTACGGAGCACGCATTTCAATCTTCATTTGTGAGATTTTGGAAAATCAGGGCCAAGCATTCATCTGGTAAATATACAATGAGATCCTGCTCTGGATACACACCAAACTGTTCAACCTCGTTATTCTCCAGAAAAAGGCCCATTGGTGGAGGAGCTAAAGAAGAGTTGGATTGACCCATCAGACCTAAGAACTCAATCAGAAAATATCCAATTAGCTTAAGAATAAGTTTATGGGTTAAAAAACAGAAGGATGTTGGTCGCTCTAATTGTTTTCACAATTCGAGCTCCACATAAATTGTCAACCCGAGGAGGTCTTTTTATTTCAAAGATAATAACGCACTGGATATGCTCAATTTCAAAAGCGGAATCGATGTTGTAGTAAAAGAAAGATACACACCTGTTAAATTCATCAATCTACTAATTCACACTCTACTTAATCAAAGCTGAAGTTAATTAAATTATAGCAGAAACGATTTCTCTGTTACAGCAAAGGAAAATCAATCTACAAAGAAAGAAATCATTCAATCATATCAGGAACAGGACCCTATTCCTTGGTGAGGAACTTCAGCACCTGCTGCCTGGCACTTAATCACACTGTAAGAAAAGTAACTTCAAGAGATCAAGACCCTATTCCCAAGAACAAGAACCTTCAGCACTTGTCCTCTTGTTTCTAATCACACTGCAGGCAAAGGAAAGCAATCAATGGGAGCAAGACCCTATTCCTTTATGCAGGAATCTTCAGCACATGCTCTCAACATCATTCATTCGTGCATTCGATACGTGTAGCGCTAAGAAACAGAGTATTGCAAAACTGTGTAACTAGTGTTTCAACAACAGAATTAAGGGAAGTGCAAACACATAAAGAAATAAACAAACTACAGGAACCAAAAGGGTGAATCTTGTGAGGAAGGCGGGCCCTCTCCTTCTCACAAGATTCCCCAGGAGAAAGAATTAAATTGAAACGCTCAAAAGAAGATTTTATTCATCTGTCAAAGTAACTGATACATTACAGAAGGAGACTAGCTCCAGTTCTCACACAATACTCTCCTGTAACTTACAATTCAACCCCCGTCTAATGATGATGTCTCCTCTTTTTAAAGAGGAGACATCTTTTACAATTTACATGAGAGTGAATCTTCATCATCTCGATTCTGTTTTCTTTTCCAAAACAGGACTATTCTGTTCTTTCAAAAAGAGATGTTGTTACAACCGAGACAACAAAAGTGCTATCTTCAGGATAATCCAGGTAACCGTATCTTCGTGCTGCTGCTACTATTCCACAAAAAGTTCTTCCAGAATCACAAATTACGCATAACGGGATTTGCGTGCTTGACGGCTGTTTCAGCAACTGAGTCAGCTGTTTCAGCAACGGAGTCAGCTGTTTCAGCAACGGAGTCAGCTGTTTCAGCAACGGAGTCAGCTGTCTCAGCAACGGCCGCTCGTTCCCAACAAGGCATATAACTTATCTGCGATCTTTGACTTGTGTTAGCAACAATGCACTTCAATTAATGATAAAATATAAGAGTATTGCGGAATTAAATGTAAGACAGATTAAACATATAATAAAGAAGAGGTTTCTATATACCTTGGGATAAAGTGGATGAAAAAGACAATGAAGTTCATGGTTTAAGAGTAGAGTGGTGTCAAAATATATAGCAAAAATGATACATAGTGGAGTCCTAACATCCCCCCCAGCTAAAAATGTTGCATGTCCTCAGGCAACCCCTAGTCTGAATCAGAGTCTGAGTACTGGGACTGAGCATGCAAATTACTCAAGCAGTAGCTGGAGAAGGTGGCATCTGTAGGAGCTCGGAATCCGCTGTTGGTCTGCAAATGTTGCCATGCCAAGGCTTCCTCTCTGTCAGTCAACTGGTAATGACATTGATATTTGTCTGAAGGCAGCCATAAAATTGGAAAACGGAAATGATACCCGATCCAGTTTACTCCACAATGTTGAATGCAATCAATGTACTTAGGGACCCTGGATAATGCAGCTTGAAGATTGAGAGGGTTAAAAGGATGATAATCCTGTCTTTCCTTACATGACTGCTGCCAAAAGATATCATTGGCCTTCAATGCAGCAGTACCCTTCATTCTAATGTGCTGTTGACACTTAAAAAGTATTGAAGCCTGTAATTGCTGCATGTACTCGTTCATTCCTGGCTTCTGCAAGAATTCATAATATTGTGCTATAAACGTGGCTGGGCCTACAGGCTCTGGTCTAATCCACAGGAGTTTATTCTCCTCATTATGACTGCTTGCAGTGAACGCAGTCTGCCAAGTGAGCTGGTTAGACAAAAACGAAGCAAATGCTCTGATTTGTATATCTCCTGCAATTGGAATAAGATTAACTCTCCTATCTTCAGGAATGGCCTCATTATGAAGGTAGAGTTCGCACAGCAGATGCTGGTCACTTTCAGGGGCCTCCTTAAAAGTCTCAACAAATTTCTCTGAAGTCATTAATTCATATGGTCTGCCATTTGCTATTGCTTTTAATTGGAAATAAACTAATCGTTCAGAAAGAAAGAGAGAGTAGTTTACAGAGGGTTTGTGCGTAACCATCAATTTCCGCACTAATGAAAACATCAAGGCTATCTTTGCCTTAGACTCTCTGGCTTCCTTTTTATACTCCCTGTGCTCTTGCATTATTTGGTCCCAGCTATCCCAGTTGGCATATACATGGTTCTGCCATTGTAACTTATGCTGTCGTAATATTATATCTTGTTCTTCAGCATATTGCTTCTTCCATTTGTTCATCTGTTCCAATTGATTCCATGGCAGAGTCTGTGTCTTGGCATCAGAAGTAGTGGGTTGGGACATTGTTTCCTCTGTCTGGATGGCTGCATCAGAAGTAATGGGTTGGGACGTTGTTTCCTCTGTCTGGATGGCTGCATCAGAAGTAATGTGTTGGGGCATTGTTTCCTCTGTCTGGATGGCTGCATCAACCTGCAAAGGATGGGATATCTGTGGTTTGATTTCTTCTTCTTGCTTTATAGAGGGTCCTACTGGTTCTTGTGGAGCAGTAGGGCATTCCTCTTTTATTCCACCTGTCGTAGATGTTTCAGGGAGCTGAATTTTAACTACTTTGTAGCCTGCATCCTGGTAAATGCTGCCACACTCCTTGCACATATATTCCATACATGGCTCCTTATTTTGCATTGAGGCTACGTGTGCTAATGTATGGAGATTCAGTTCTCTTTCAAAAGCCTCTCGAGCCATGGTTAGTTCAGTTTTGTAAGCTTCTAATTCAGACTTCAGGAACTCATTTTCCTCCAGTAGAGATGTCATAGTATGTGAACCTTGTGTGCTGATTGGCTCTGTTGGAATATTTTGTTGACGCACAGTCGTAGCTGGTTCTTGTACCACAGTGGGTGGTTCTTGTGTTTCATCCACTGGGCGAGAAATGGGTTCTTGTGCTCCAGTGGCTGGTTCTTGTGTTTCAGTCACTGGTGATTTCCCACTATCGTCCTGCTTGGTGTATTCTTGTGCCTCAGTGACTGGTTCTTGTGTTTCAGTCACTGGGCAAGTGACTGGTTCTTGTGGAGCAGTCACTTCTTGGCCCATAAACAATGTCATATTATCCCGGGACACTGGTTCTTGTGTGGCAGTGCCTTCGGACGAGACGGGTTGGGAAGTTTGGGATGGGGATAAAGGTTTTAGTAGAATAGTGGCAGGGTCAGGGAAAATGGAGGTGGATTTTGTCTCAACAGTCGTTTTCCTTTTTCTTTTTGGTAGGAAGGCAGCAAAATTACTGCCTTTCCTTTTCTTTGAAAGGGAGGGTTTCTTTCTGGGGACAGGGTTTTCCGGAGGGGTAAGAATTTGAGATATGGACCTTGTCCGTGGTCTGGAGCCTACGACTGTTGAGGTTTTCTTCTTTTTCTTAACGGGTGAGGAAGGGGGTGTTAGAGAGTCGTCACTAGGGACCGAAATAGTGGAGGCAGTTGGCTCTGCTAAATGAGGCGAGCTCGGGGTTGGGTCAACTGGGGAATGCAGAATTTCTTCCTGTTGTTCTTCATGAGGAATTTCTGGAATGTCATGAGGACTTTCAGATGGTTGGGCTGTTTGGTCCTGCTGAGGAATTTCTGGAATGTCCTGAGAATTTTCGGGTGGTTGGGGAATTTCAGGTGCTTGTTGAGGAATTTCGGGCGGCTGGGGAATCTCAGGTGGGGCGTGCAGAGGGGGATTTTGCTGAGCAAAACCCCTCTGTATCAGCAACTGGCATAAACGGTGATGGGTAAGGGATGACATTGGAGATTTAGCTCGTTTACAATAATAAGACATGTTTTTAATACAACCAAGCAGATAATAGGGGATATTAATCAGTCGTCCATTCCTCAAGTGATTCATCAAAACAAAATCATGATTGTACACTACCTGATAACGCCCCTCACATGTTAAGTAGTGTTTGATGAACTCTGCCACTGATGGCCATGGTTGAGGAAGTGAATGCAGACTAACCCCGCGGCCTCTGGGTTCCACTTGCTCATCCGGGTGCAGAAATTCTTGCTGCGCGTTAAGAACGACCTGCTTCCTGCTAAACCAGCGAGTACCCTCAGCTGGCAACCCTGATACCTGAACTATGTCATCCTCTGTCACTGAAATGCGAACCCCTTGGACCACTGAAAAATTGTCTTCAAGGTTTTGTGCAAATTCTAAGACTTGTTCCTGGTTAAATTCCCCCAACCTTTCAAAATATACTGTCCATCCCGCTTGTTGGAAGATCTGATAGACTTCAGGAAACAATTGAAGAAGACTTATGGAGCCGGGCTCATGTCTAACGGCCGACCCTCCCATGGCTGTAGCTTTGAGTTTTCCGCAGAGGCACCGACACAGTAAACACAGACCCTGATCGCGCTAGTTGTTGCAACAGAGGCTGCATAGTCTAAATGACGGCAGAAATAGATATGACAACGGGCGGCAGCTTGGTTCATGCGAAATGATTGTTCTATTTTTGGAATTCCCCCCCCTACGTATGGTGTAATAATGATTGGACGTGTAAATATATGCAATCATTATAAATGAAATCCTCTCTTTAATATGATTTAACCGAATTACATTAAAACCTTATACCTTACATTTTACCTTTGATTTAATAATTCGAAGTGTCGATTGCTTCAAAATAGCTTTTATGTACATGGAAGAATCTGTAGATTTTTTTAGAACGGGAGTGTAATTGAATCTGGTACGTGCTGAATAATTTTCACCAAAAGGATCTGAAGTATAATCGTGGAGAACCAGAAAGCTCATATAACATCAAAGAGGGATACTGTTTTGATGATAACAAGTTGCTGAAACTGGTGTTTGAGCAACTGGAAAATGAACGATACGTTGCTGAAACAGGTGTTTCAGCAACGGGAGAAATCAATAATACGTTGCTGAAACAGGTGTTTCAGCAACGGGGAAAATTAATGATACGTTGCTGAAACAGGTGTTTCAGCAACGGGAAAAATTAATGATACGTTGCTGAAACAGGTGTTTCAGCAACGGGAAAAATCAGAGAAATGGGATAAATGACTTAGGTCTGTGAATGGAGAAAATATTTGATAAGGGATCATTTCAGCAGTAAGGGGTGGGAAATACTGACTGAAGGAGGATATTTCAGGGATGGTGGGAGTGGGAATAATAGAAATAATGTGGGTATGGAGGGATATTGCTTTAGGAAAAAGGGTAAAATGATGGGAAGAAGCTTCTTGATTTAAAGCTTCAGATCTTCTCATGATGAATCTGTCCTCCTTATTGCTTTTTCCAGAATCTGCAAAATTCAATTGTAATATGCCAATCCTTGACAGGGATTATTAGTGCTAAATCTAATCTAATACTAAAAGTATAGTGCAGAAAATTAAGTGTTGTGAGGAGCAGAAGACTCCCCTAGAAAAAGATAATGAATATCAGTCATGCAAGCAGTCTTGAAATCCTCTTTAGAAACAGGGCGCTTATATAGACGGAGCCTATGGCCATTGACTAGTAGAGGTGTTTTAGCATCATCAATTGTTACAAGTCTTACCGTTCTGTTTGGAAAGACATCATCTACTTCATATGGTCCAAGCCAACGTGTACTTTTCAAACCGAGAGTCATACAACAAGGCCCAATTACCTTTTTGGAACTGCTTGTGTTTGATAATTTTGTCATGCCACTTCATCCTTTGTTGCTGTATCATGTTTGTTTGATGAATGGCATCTAATATCTTTTCATCCAACTCTAAAAGCTGCTGCAATCTAGCTGTCTACACATCATTCAAATCAAGATTAACAGCTAAAGCAGTCCTTAAAGTTTTAATTTCAAATTCCACAGGAAAAACAACATTTTTACCATAAACCAATTCATAGGGAGAAAAACCTGTAGTGTTTCTCCAAGTAGTCCTGTAAGCCCATAATGCCTCAGGGAGCCTTTGGGACCAATCCTTTCGGTTGTCCTTCACTGTTTTAGTTAGAATGGCCTCTAAAACTTTTTTTGTGCTTTCCACCTGTCCATTGGCCTGGGGGTGGTATGGTGTAGTCATTCTATGTTGAATATGATATTTGTGAAGGGTAGATTTAAAACCATGAGAATTGAATGGAGGTCCTCCATCAGTAACTAGCTCTCTAGGAATTCCAAATCTAGTGAAAATCTCTTCAAATAAGAAGGCTAGAACAGCCTCTTCATTGGCTCTAATAAGTGCTTTGGCCTCCACCCACTTAGTCATATAGTCTGTGCAGACTAATATATAGGTTCTTTGATTGGATGGAGGGTTAATGGGTCCTATGAAGTCCAAGGCCCATCTTTCAAATGGTTTGGAAACTACCT
The DNA here is from genome assembly GCA_031772625.1 of Pinus tabuliformis. NCBI lineage: Eukaryota > Viridiplantae > Streptophyta > Pinopsida > Pinales > Pinaceae > Pinus > Pinus tabuliformis. The sequence continues at coordinate 784,605,335 of CM062816.1, forward strand.
GGGGGTTTAATGGCATTTGGTCTCTATGATTGGGTTGACCCATTCTCTGGCAACTGTCACAAGCCCTTACATACTTCTTTGCATCCTTGAATAATGAGGGCCAATAGTAACCCATCCTCAGAATTTTATGTGCTGTTCTTTTATCAGCAAAATGGCCTCCACAAGGGCCATCATGACAAGCTTTCAATATGGCGTACACTTCATCTTCTCTAATGCATCTTCGGATCTCCTGATCAAGCCCAGTATAGAAGAGACACCCGCTTATCCAACTGTACCTGGCACTTTGTTGAACAATTCTTCTATATGACAGGTGTGCTGGTAGTTTTCCTGCAACCAAATAATTAGCAATATCTGCATACCATGGAGAGTGAGCAGAAACTGCAAACAAATATTCGTCAGGAAAACTATCATCTATTGGAATATAATTGTTAGTTTTTAACCGTGAAAGAAAATCAGCCACCACATTTTCTTTACCAGGCCGATCTACAATTGTAATATCAAATTCCTGCAATAATAATAGCCATCTGGTAACTCTAGCATTTGTGACAGATTTGTTCATTAAGTATTTAATAGCTGAATGATCAGTGTGCACAAAAGTAGGATAACCAGTGATATAGTGTCGGAATTTATTAATGGCATAGATTACTGCAAGGAACTCTTTCTCGGTAACTGTATAGTTAAGCTCAGCAGGGGTCATATTCTTACTGATAAAGTATATAGCATAAGGAAGATGATTTTCCTCTTGTCCCAAAACCACTCCAATAGCAATGTCTGAAGCATCAGAAGATATGTGAAACGGAAGATTCCAGTCAGGCCCCCTCAAAACTTTCTGACAAGAATTAGTCCACTTGAATTCAACATTTTTCATAAGCAATACAAATAATGGAGAAGCTATTTTAGAGAAATCTTTAATGAATTTCCTGTAATAACCAGCATGTTCCAGAAAACTTCTCACATCAGTTTGAGTTTTAGGAACAGAAAGATTCTGAATGACCAATATTTTAGATGGATCTACCTGAATACCTTGAGATGAAATAAAATGTCCAAGCACTATTCCCTCACTCATCATCATATGGCATTTTTCGGTACTTAAGGAGAGGTGAGCTTGTATACATCTTTTAAGTACTTTCTCAAGGTTTTGTAATGCCTCTTCGAAAGACACACCATAAGGGGTGAAATCATCCATAAATATTTCCATGCAATCATTCAGCATATCAGAAAAAATTCCTATAACAGCTCTTTGAAAAGTTGTTGGTGCATTGCACAACCCAAATGGAAGAACTCTATAGGTGAAAGTTCCCCAGGGGCTGGTGAAAGTGGTCTTGTCTTGGTCTTGGGGTGCAATTCTTATCTGATTATACCCACTGAATCCATCTAGAAAAGAAAAGAATTTCTTCCCTGCAAGGCTGTCCAACACCTGATCAATGAAAGGTAAGGGAAAGTGATCCTTTTGAGTAGCTTTGTTTAAAGCTCTATAGTCGACGCATACCCTCCATTTCCCGTTTTTCTTAGGAACAATTACTAACGGGGAAACCCATTCACTGTCAGATATGGGGTATATAAATCCTGCGTTAAGCAATTTTTGAAGTTCTTCTTTAACAATTTCTCGTAAATTAGGATTCATTCGTCTTTGGGGTTGACAAACAGGTCGGCATCCCTCTTTAATGTAAATTCGGTGAGTACATAATTCAGAAGAAATACCTTTCATGTCCGTGTAATCCCAGGAAAATGCCTCCTTATATTCGTGCAATAACTTCATTAGTTGCTGTGTTTCAGAATCTGTTAGATCAGGATTTATGTTTAATGTCTTGCCGGGTTCAATTTCAACTGTTATGCTTTTAGATGAGATCGTGGTTAAAGTTTGGGATGAATCTTCAGGTTCAATCTTTTCTTGTGCATCAGTTTCAAAAATTGCAGTTAATTGATTGTGTGTTTCAGCAATGACAGAAGAAGGTTCACAAATAAAATTATTGATTATCTCATCCTCTGTATTGTCTTTAAGAGTTAAAGCTTGTCCTATAGTTAGAATAGGCTGAACAACATTATCATCATAATCCATCCATATAGAATCTTCATTATTGACTACTGGCGTAGCGTGAGGATAAAGAGTTAATTGTTTTGTTTCATAACCATTAGAAATTGTCATTGAACCAGATCTGCAACTAATAAATGCATCAGCTGTGGCCAACCATGGCCTTCCTAGAATTAAGGGATGTCCCCCCAGCTTTGTTTTAGTCTGCAATACAACAAAATCAGCTGGATATTTCCAGGATTCGACTGAAATGAGTAGGTCTTCAACAATTCCTTCTGGTTTAATTGTGGAACGGTCAGCTAACTCTAAGATGGTGGGTGTATCTCTGATTGTGTTATTCAGCTGTAACAATTGTGAAGTTTCCAGAGTCATTATATTAATTGCTGCACCTAAGTCTACCAGAACTCGGGGAATCATTGTTTTACCAATCTGAACTGTGACAGTAGGATGGCCAGGATCACCATATTTTACAGGAGGGGTTTTTCCGGTCATTAATGCAGACAAGTCTCCCATCACATGCACTGTAAGGGGATCCTTGGTTTTCCTACCAGGTTTCTTAACACAAATATCCCTTAATGTTCTGGCATAAATTGGTACATCTCTTAATGCTTGTAAAAGTGGAATTTTAATATACAAATTTTGCAATTCCCCCATAAAATTAAAAGCAGGTGTTTCAGTTGTTTTGGTTAAAACCAAACGCTCGGGGAATGGTGGTTCTGTTATTTCAACATTTTTGTTAGGAGGTGGTTGAGCTTCTTTTTGTTTCTCGGTTTCATTTTTATCTGAATCAGTTATGTCATCAATAATAGGCTCTACTATTCTTCCAGATCTCAAATGAATATCATTACATTGCATAGTAGGAAATATAGACTGATTCTGAATATCAATGACTTGCACAACTTTATTGTTGGGGTTAGGATTTGGTTGCACAGGTAGTTGGGGTCTCATTTGGTTGTTTGGCGGAGCATTTGATGGCAGAGGGAGTGATTGTTGGAATTGAGGCAATTGATTTGGGTACGGGAGTGATTGACTATTCCAATTTGGGTTCCAAGGATTAAAAGGAGGTGGCTGCTGTGGAGGCCAAGGAGTCCACATTGAAGGGTCAACAAAGGGAGGGTTTTGCATTTGCATGGGTGGGAAATTCATTTGATTGAAAAGTGGGTATTGCATTTGTTTGAAGGGGGGGTAACTTGTTTGGCCAAAAGCAGAATAATTGTTCCAACGATTAAATGGCATACCAGAGTTCGTACCTTGCCCTTTAGGTTGCCATTGTCTTCTTTGAGTTAGCAGGTAAACTGCTTCAGCTTCTTCTTCCATTGGCTGCAACGCTGCTTTTATTCCTGGTAGAGATGGACACTGTTTAGTCTCATGATCTTTCTCACAAAGGGTGCAAATTGGTATTTTATCTCTTGGGCATTCCCTTAGTGGATGTTTGTCTCTACATTTCGGGCAAAAGACAGCTAGAGTTGCTTCTGCTTCGGCCTGCTTCTTCTTAACCTGCAAAGTGTCAATCTGCGAAGCAAAAGAACTTAACATTTCGGTTTTAAATTCTTCAAGTAAATTACCTATTTCTGCTCTTGTTGCTCCTCCATTGGCTGATTTCTGCACCCTTGAATAGGTGGAATCTCTTATTCTGTTTCTTGCAGCTCCCCTAGAGCACCTTTTAGCAAGTTCACAAATCTCATCATATGATTCTTTAGATATATCTCCCTTAGCAAGCATATTTAACATATTTAGACAATCATCCCTTAAACCTCTAAGTAATATTGTTTTACGAATTTCCTTACTTATATCCGGATGATCAGACCTCTGTATGTTGTACTGCAGCCTTTCTATGTAGTCCTCCAGAATTTCATCCGACTTTTGTGCCATATTGAACAGTTCATCCTTCTTCTCTCTCGTCCGGCAGTAGTCTTGATATTTAAGCAGAAATTTTTGTTTCATCTGCTCCCATGTTGTGATTACCTGACTTCCAAGGCTCATGAACCATCTTAAAGCATTCCCTTTTAAGGTGGCTGGAAACAGCTTCAACTTTTGAGCATTAGTAACATAATCATAAATTCTGCATAATATATCAAATTCAAAAAGAAATTTGTCAGGATCTTCAGTGGATAAACCATGAAAGTTAGGTAGAGCAGACAATGGAATATTTTTCATTGTTCCTGCAGGGAGATCACTGATGGGAAATCCCAAGGTAGAGAGGGAATTTTCATCCTTTCTTTCTTCTTCAGGACCTGCACGTCCTCCTCCAAAGAGGAAGGCATCATTGTTATCTTCCATTGTTGGCCCTCCTACTGCACTTTCTCGATCGTCAGAATCCTCTATTGGTTCTTCAATGTTCTCTACCGGTCGTCCAACGCTTTCTACTATTTCCTCAATGTGTTCTACTGATCTGCTAATACTTTCCTCTGACTCTTCAGCACTGACTGCTGGTTCTTCTGTATTTTCAGGACCCACAACTTCCTCTGTTCTGTAATCTGACTGAGGGGAACGCTGGAATTTTGATTTCCGAGAACTTAATCTTTGTGATGATTCAGCCTTCGATACAATCTCGTCAATAAAAGTTTTTCGTCCTCCCCAGCCCTTGCCACCTGTGCGGTTATTTTTCTTCTGGTTTCCTCGTCCTCTCATACAATCTGCACATTAAAAAGAAAAGATGAATGCTTTTGAAATCTATAATTACCTTCCCCGGCAACGGCGCCAAAATGTTGGTCGCTCTAATTGTTTTCACAATTCGAGCTCCACATAAATTGTCAACCCGAGGAGGTCTTTTTATTTCAAAGATAATAACGCACTGGATATGCTCAATTTCAAAAGCGGAATCGATGTTGTAGTAAAAGAAAGATACACACCTGTTAAATTCATCAATCTACTAATTCACACTCTACTTAATCAAAGCTGAAGTCAATTAAATTATAGCAGAAACGATTTCTCTGTTACAGCAAAGGAAAATCAATCTACAAAGAAAGAAATCATTCAATCATATCAAGAACAGGACCCTATTCCTTGGTGAGGAACTTCAGCACCTGCTGCCTGGCACTTAATCACACTGTAAGAAAAGTAACTTCAAGAGATCAAGACCCTATTCCCAGGAACAGGAACCTTCAGCACTTGTCCTCTTGTTTCTAATCACACTGCAGGCAAAGGAAAGCAATCAATGGGAGCAAGACCCTATTCCTTTATGCAGGAATCTTCAGCACATGCTCTCAACATCATTCATTCGTGCATTCGATACGTGTAGCGCTAAGAAACAGAGTATTGCAAAACTGTGTAACTAGTGTTTCAACAACAGAATTAAGGGAAGTGCAAACACATAAAGAAATAAACAAACTACAGGAACCAAAAGGGTGAATCTTGTGAGGAAGGCGGGCCCTTTCCTTCTCACAAGATTCCCCAGGAGAAAGAATTAAATTGAAACGCTCAAAAGAAGATTTTATTCATCTGTCAAAGTAACTGATACATTACAGAAGGAGACTAGCTCCAGTTCTCACACAATACTCTCCTGTAACTTACAATTCAACCCCCCTCTAATGATGATGTCTCCTCTTTTTAAAGAGGAGACATCTTTTACAATTTACATGAGAGCGAATCTTCATCATCTCGATTCTGTTTTCTTTTCCAAAACAGGACTATTCTGTTCTTTCAAAAAGAGATGCTGTTACAACCGAGACAACAAAGTGCTATCTTCAGGATAATCCAGGTAACCGTATCTTCGTGCTCCTGCTACTATTCCACAAAAAGTTCTTCCAGAATCGCAAATTACGCATAACGGGATTTGCGTGCTTGACGGCTGTTTCAGCAACTGAGTCAGCTGTTTCAGCAACGGAGTCAGCTGTTTCAGCAACGGAGTCAGTTGTCTCAGCAACGGCCGCTCGTTCCCAACAAGGCATATAACTTATCTACGATCTTTGACTTGTGTTAGCAACAATGCACTTCAATTAATGATAAAATATAAGAGTATTGCGGAATTAAATGTAAGACAGATTAAACATATAATAGAGAAGAGGTTTCTATATACCTTGGGATAAAGTGGATGAAAAAGACAATGAAGTTCATGGTTTAAGAGTAGAGTGGTGTCAAAATATATAGCAAAAATGATACATAGTGGAGTCCTAACAAAGGAAACAAACAAATTTGATCTGAAATTGTGCTTGACCAATTCTTAACAACCTAACAAAGCGAAAGCTGGATATTTTCGGCAAAAACCTAAATTGTGAGACTTGAGGTAATAGTTCCTAACAGTCCAGCAAATGAAAACCATGAATTTTTATATGGTGAATCTTGAGGAGAAGCTCGTGCAAACTCTGACAGCGAGAGAGATTGAGGTGCTGGAGATTTGTTAAGAACCCAAAAGAATTAAGCAATGACTTCATATCTGGGCATCTTAGGTGCAGGTATTGCAGTGAGGACAAATGATAGAATTCCTCTGTTAAAGTTTTGAGATGAATCAAATCTAACATACAAGTCACCACAATCTTTTCGATGTGCTTCATCCGTCCAATGGACTTTGGGAACATTGAAAGAGGAGCATAAACATGTAGCTCCCGCAACTCCAGAGGTGCCTGCCACACAATATTCATCTTTCAACAGTAAGAAAAATACAGAGATGATAGCCTTTATCTACAAAGCCCTTCAAATGCATTTGAGAGCCTATGCTAGTATAGCAATTGTAGCAACAATCTACCATAAATTACAGCGGCAAAGTAAAAAAAGAGAATAAATAGAAAAGTGTCCTTAGCCCTAACCCGAGATTCTGCTTTCCATCGTTTTTTAAATTTGGTTCAAGCCACTTCTAAAACCCTTATATTCTTCATCGACATCTAGGGAGGGAGGCAAGAGGAGGGACAGTTGTTCCAGCGACCTCGTTATTCTCCAGAAAAAGGCCCATTGGTGGAGGAGCTAAAGAAGAACTGGATTGACCCATCAGACCGAAGAACTCAATCAGAAAATATTCAATTAGCTTAAGAATAAGTTTATGAGTTAAAAAAACAGAAGGAAACAAATAATTTTGATCTGAAATTGCGCTTGACCAATTCTTAACCACCTAATAAAGGGAAAGCTGGATATTTTCGGCAAAAACCTAAATTCTGAGACTTGAGCTAACAGTTCCTAACAGTCCAACAAATTAAAACCAAGAATTTTTATATGGTGAATCTTGAGGAGAAGCCCGTGCAAACTCTGGTAGTGAGAGAGATTTAGGTGATGGAGATTTGTTAAGAACCCAAAAGAATCAAGCAGTGACTTCATATCTGAGCATCTTACAGCAGCCACGAGAGCCACCGCCTCCACCATCGCCCCCGTTTCCTCTGGATTGGGCTGGATTAACGGTGATGCTCCTCCTGTCAAGCATCTTTCCATTCATTGCGTCGATGGCATCCCTCATCGATTGCTCATCGTTGAAGGTCACGAATTTGAATCCACAGGATCTACCGGTTTCCCAATCACTTATAATCTGCAGAAAAAAAATCCAGAGACAAACCCTCAGAAAAGAACTTTATTCGTCAAACACAAAACCCGAAGAAAACCCTAGTTTTAAGAAACCCTCAGAAAATTATTAAATCTGTGAAAATTCAAAACCTGAAAAGCAAACCCTAATAAAACCTATCAAATTCAAACCCCAAAAATAATAAACCCTAATTATTACAAAATGGACATGACCATGAGAATTCGAGAGATTAATACACAAATAATGGCTTTGCCGTGGATTCCACGACTTCACCGTAGGGGCTGAAAGCCTCCTGCAGGGTTCTATCATCAGTAGACCATGCGAGACCTCCTACAAAGCATCAAAACTCAACATCTGCTGAAGCCATCTTCTCAGACTGAAATTTAAGAAAACTTGACCAATAAGAGAGAGCAAGAAACCACTAACACATGACTAGATCCAAGACTAGAACCGAAAATGAACAAAACCAATACGAACCAGGGAAAGACCGCCCCATAAACAAGTAAGAAAGTAGGGTTTGGGCTAGATGGGAATGGTGCATGCTAATATGGGCCTTATATTTGGAGCGAGGCATCGCAACTGTCTGTTCATCCCAAACCCAACCAAGAAGAATCCGAGAAGAATGAAAGAACATTGAGTTTCTACAAACTATTTTTGGAAGGAATTGGTAACCACCTTGACCGAACAACTAAACCTTTTGCAATCGTCTAACATATAATCTTTTGGTGCACAAGATGACAGGTGTGCAGAGAGGGGAGTTGATTTCAAAGGGAAACACCTTACGACGTAATTACATCTTTAACTAATTTATTTCTCTTATTACTATAAAATGAAAAACTATTCATTTATTACTATAAAATGAGAATGTATTCATTTATTAATATAAAATAAGAACTCAAATTAGTAAATAGATTACTTTGTCTATATACCAATTTTGGCTAACAAGAAACCCTAAATAAAGAACCCTATCGGTCTTGTTATGCTATCTCAAGATTTCCATATCGAACATTAGAGTTCCATAGTAATGATGCCTTCGTGGAAAAAGTAAGGAACCCTATCAACCTTATTATACCATGTCAAGATATCTATGTGGAACCTCAAAGTAATGTCATCAATATGTCCTCATAAAGGTAGGATGGGAGTTGTTTTAATAGTGGTAGGATGATCAACACTCAAATATGTTCGGCATGATCAATACTCGAATATATTCGACATCCTCGAAGATGTAGTAGATGGTATTAGTTATTTACAAGATGAAAAAAAATGTGAATCAGTAAGTCTAATGAGGTAATCTCATAATTGAACAATCTTGTGTTAATAGTGAGTTGATAAGAAAGAATAAAATTTTACAAATTAAAGAAAATGGAGATACCACAGAAAATGTAGTATGTGGTTATGATGTAAAAATGTCAATACTGTCACTTTGATCTAGTTTTAAGCACTGGACAAGTATGAAAAATATTGTTTCAAATGTTGAACTGCATACCTATTGAAGGCCCTTGATTGGGACCGTGAAATCGCTTGCCTTTATCGACGCTTTAGAAGCTTCATAACTCCCCTTCCAATTCGTGGAAAAACGAATATATGAACAAATATGAATTGAAATACTTCAATGGATTGATTTTTCAAAGTTGAGCAGAGCAAGATGTAATTACAAGTAGAAGTAAATATAAGGAGACAAAAATCCACATCAAACCTTCGAGTTGAATGGAAATATTAAGAGATTCTTCTTGACACGGAGTATAACCTTGATGGTTCTCATTCCACAACAATTTCATCTTGTTCTCCTCAGGAAGGGAAAAAAGTCATTGACTTTGCTCAAATACTTAGTCCAAGAAACCTTCATCGATGACATGATGGATGATATAAAAAAATACGGAGTCTACACATGACTATATAAAGATAAATCAACCATACCATACATAATAATTTTAATTGGTTAGACTACCTAAATCAATGAACTGAATGAAAGGCCAAGGAAATGAAAGTTGAAAATTAAAACTAAGAGTTAAAATACCTTGCGAACTTGTTCTACACATGACTATATAAATATCAATCAACCATTCCATACGTAACAATTTTAATTGGTTCTACCTAAATTAATGAACTGAATGAAAGGCCAGGGAAATGAAAGTTGAAAATTATAACTGAGAGTTAAAATGCCTTGCGAACTTGTGTTGCACTTACCGTAAGGTTGGGATTGGAAAAATCAATGCAGGAAAGATTCACAGGGTCAGAATAATCTACCTTAGTCATCGTTAATTATTTCTCTTGTCATTTGTTTATTTTAAATCTTTGATACCTTCAACATATGAATGTTCATGGATACCAATACATAGCCACTTCTCCTATGCTATCAATGAATGCAAAAAGAAACCTCTGTTATCAACGAATGTGAACATAAACCTCATATCATCATTGCTAACTCTATCAGTGCTGCCATTATGACTATGGCCTGGGAATGGATGAGAAACCACCATTACGTCCCATTGCACTTTCTTGAGTGTTGTCAGAACCTCCTGTAGACTTTACAGTGTTACATCAGTCAAAGAACTAGAATTTTTTGAAATGTCCTACGGACAGGAAACCCTTCCTTGGGCATTTTATAATATTATTTTAATTTTTTTTTAAACTTGTGAAAATCAAAATTTAAATTTCTTTTGACTGGTAAATTTTACTGAGCACTTCTCTGACGTGCTAGAGGGCTTCAGAAGGGATGTGATGTGTTCAAATTTGAACACTGATTGAAATTCCCACTGGCATTTTATATCCCATGTTGTTTTCTCCTGAATCCAAACATTTACTAGTCAGTTTTCCCTGTTTTGTTTCAGGTTCACACCCTTTCATGTTTTTAGGTATTTTTGTAACATGCATCTAACTCATACCCAAAGACGTGCTCGTTGCCTCTGCTGCTTTTCTATTTTGTATGATCTACTTAAATATTTTTGGAAACATCAACCTGCCTTAGACAGTGGAAAATGGAATGGTGGTTAGTTTGTTTTTGGTTTTTTTGGGTGGAATTTGGTGATGTAAATTTTAATGTATGAAATAGAATTATTTTTTTTTTAAACTTGAAATTATACAAGTGAGTGGAGATTTCTATAATTATTTATATAGTTAGAAATTTCTAAAAGGGAATTGTGCAATGGATTTTTAATCAATCTAATGTTATGGTTACTTCATTCATCACTAAAGACCAAAGCTACATCGACAAAGCTCTTTGATCCCTCATGATACGTTAGGCATATAAAAAATCTATTACGCAGTTAGCTTCTAGAAATCTCTAACAAATTGAAATTACATAATTTTTATAAATTTAATAATTCAAATTTATTATTTCAATAATAATTTTTACTAGAATTTAATAAAATTATTGCCCCAAGAGGTGCTCTACAACTCAGTACATGAGGGAGATGTTGACACTCTAAAATATATATGTGTGTGTGTGTGTGTCTCGGCTAATTTCTGTATATGCAAGAGATGTTATGTGTAACATTACTTATATATATATATATATATATATATATATATATATTGATAGATATGGGGAGAGAGAGTGTGTGTGACATGTGTATAGGGGTCTGAGGTAGAGTGAAAAATAAGGAGAGATGGAGGGAGGTATAGATATAGATGGCATGGTAGAGAGGGAAGAAGAGAAAGACAGAGAGAGGGAGGGAGGGGTAGATAGAGACAGATGGGGGAGAGAGAGAGGGGAAGAGAGATAAGGAGAAGGGGAGAGAGGGAAGAAGAGAAATATAGAGAAAGGGAGGGATAGACAGATAGAGAGAGACGGGGGAGAGAGGGAGAGGAAGAGAGAGAATGAGAGGGAGAGAGAGATAGACATAGAATGGAAGGTGGAGAGAGAGGGAGGAAGAAAGAGACACACAAAGACAAATACATATATAGAAGTTAGATCTGGAAAGTCATAAATATTTTGGATTTTCACAAATACGCTATATGCATTGATTTTAGTGTAGATGTCGATTTATAATCCTATTTAATACATTACACTAGATGCATTGATTTCAGTGTCGATGTTGATTTCCGCTCCTATTCGATTGCTTGCACATGATGCATTGATTTCAATGTAGATATTGATTTCTAATCCTATTTGATCGCTTGCACCAGTTGCATTGATTTAACTGTAGACTTAAATTTCTATTCATATTTAATACCTTACACTAGATGCATTTATTTCACCGTAAATGTTGATTTCTACTCATATTTGATTACTTGCATTAGGTGTATTGGTTTTAGTGTAGATATTGATTTCTAATCCTATTTGATTGCTTGCACTAGATGCATTGATTTCAGTATAAATGTTGATTTCTAATCTTATTTGATTGTTTGCACTAGATGCATTGATTTTAGTGTAAATTTTGATTTTTGATTTGATGCAATTAGATGTATCATGTACATTAATTTCAAACTAATTATATTAATAGTGTGTATTGATTTCATTGTAAGCACATATATGCCTCCTCCATCTATATCTCTATCTCCCATTATCTCTCCTTTTCTATTTTTCTATGTCACCCACTAAACCTACACACTCTCCCTCCCTCTCTTCCCCTCCCTCTCTCTCCCTCCCTTTCCCCTCCCTCTCTCTCCCTCCCTTTCCCCTCCCTCTCTCTCCCTCCCTCCCTTTTCTCTCCCTCTCTCTCTCTCTTCCTCTTCTCTCTCTCTAACATTTCTCTCTCCACATCTATATCTCTTCCTCCTCCCTGTCTTTGCCTCTCTCTTATTCCCTCTCCCCCCCTTCTATATCTCTATCTCCCCTTGTCTCTCATTCTCAACCCCAAAACATACACTCTCTCTCTCAGTGTAAGCACATAAAAATTATTCATGATGGGCATTGACTTATGTGTTACAATAATTCAACCATAAATACAATACTTTAATTTTCATCCTAAATTAAATGTTTGCTTATCTGAAATGTTTGATTCTTGAAACTATAAACTATTTATAATTGATTGCATTCTTATTATTCCCATTTTCCAGCATTCAACATTATTAATTACTTTGGATTCAAAATTATTTGGGGTTTAACACTCCACAAGTCACAATGATTTACTTTGGAGAAAACTACTATTAATATTAGAGAGCAGTAGAGACAAGGTATGTTTTTTAGTACAGTAGCTGAAGTTAAATATTTCAGTGGTCTATGATTCCAACTAGTCTTTTCATATGATCGATATCAAAAAATGGAATAGGTGCGACAATATGAACAATAGAAGAAAATAGTTTCAGATTGATCGCAATGAAGATTGTTTGTAATTGACTATATTCTTATTATTCACAATTTCTATCAATAAAAATTGTTACATAGACACTTTGCACTCAAAAATTTTATTTCTTGATTTTTCATCATTCAAGTTACTAACGGTCTCTCTCATCTCAACAAACTGAGGTAACTAAGAAAATTTTAAATTAAATTGACCAAATTAATCTTAGACATATTTAACATATTTAAAATGATCAAAATAATTAGATGTTCAACATGTTTTGTATGACCACACATGAGTGAAACCAACCTAGATCCATCTTAACACCAGATCTATCAAGCGCCAAGAGGGATCAAATTTTACGAGGTGCAAACCTTTCCTCAAGTTTTGCACTCAAAAAATTCGTTTGCACCTCGAGAGATTTGATCCCTCTCAGTGCTTGCTAGATCTGTTGTTAAGATGGATCTAGGCTAGTATATAAATTAATATAAAATATTTAAACTCCACTTTTTAAATATTGAATTATATATATGTATAATTTTAATTATTGCTTTATTAAATAAACTTGATTATAAAATTAAATTATAAAAATAAAAAATAAATAAATAATATTGAAATGGTGATTATTAAAATAATGTTAAAGCTATCTTAACTTCAGATCTACCAAGCATTGAGGGAGATCAAATCTGTCAGAGTACATACCTCTTTTTGAGTCAGAACAAGGAGAAAGTTTTGCATATCTAGATATTTAATTCCTCTCAATTGATGGTAGATGTGCACACTAATAAAATGCTTAAACTATAAGACGTTTTTTATTTTCATCCTTCTTATATTCTAAAATATAAAACATGGGAGGGGAGGAGGCGGGCGGGGATTTGTTGGAATAAACAACTTTATATTAGCAAAAAAATTGTACATAGGTTACATGCAAAAATTCTTGGTGAGTCATGGCTCCAAGGTCCCACTCATAGGAGCTTGATGAGGACCATCTGCCCTAAAAAAGGGAAATTAGATAGTCTGTTAAGGAGGAAATTATCTGATATACATTCATTGTCCAAGAAAAAATCCCAAGCATAGATAGGTTACAGAATCCTTCTACAAAAATGAATGCGTATGCGGCGAACCGTACATGTGCTGTTATGGGAACAAAGGAAAACAAAAGAAAGTAAAACAAACTAGTGAACCTTCTCATTTTGTGTGCTTGCCCTATGAACCTGAAAGAGACGTTGTTGCATGAATAACAACAACTTCAACATTTCTCATGATGGAAAAGGGACCTACATCTCAAATTTACTACATAATGAAGCATCTAAAGGGGATGGGGCATGGAGGATAGGGTACCGTGTCAATGAGTTGAACACCATTATTGCAGAGTGGCTGTTAGATACTTTCCTTGGTAGTGAATTTTTAATTTGGAGAACCTTCATCAGATGAGCCGATGCCATGCCCACCGCTAGCTAAGATGATGGAGGGAGGAGAGCTAGGTTGTTGAGAAGTATGTAAGCCAAACAACCTCTCTAAAGAGCTTAAAGACATGGAGGTATCATGAATAAGAGGAAATTCTATTCAAATGGCTTTGGAGAGGTGGCGAAGCAAGGTTCGGATATGGATAATGTATGAATTTGATTATGTTACCATTCTTTTGGCTGCAACTTATGCTCGTTCCAAGTTCTAGAGATGAGAGGATAAAAACATGATTTCCAAGTGCCTATCTCCAAGTCTTTTTCACTCCTCCACTTCCATGGTGGAGACACTATGTGTGATGCATTTAGGAATGTCCAGGTCAAATAATTCCACGTGGTAACACAACTAGGGAGCACTGGGTAGGCGCCCAGGCCCTTTACTACCGTGACAAGTGTGTCCTTGCTCTCTTACCATTGTGCCTATCTGAGGAGTTGTAAGGTCTGTAGAAGGAGCTTGGACTTCACAGGATGTGGGAGGAAAGATAACCGTTACTTTGTTATGTCTGATTCATAGCATGGAGGAATAAAGGGAGTTACCACTCAATGGTACAAAGGAATGAGAATGTTTAATAATTGAAGCATTAAAATTGATAGGAGGGAGATCACGAAGTAGATGTGGAGGATTCGAAAGGGATGGGATATAATGCCTTGAGGTTAGATCACATGGTTTAAAACATTTAAGTAGGGTCGTTAGATGGAATCGAATGCTATCACAGGTGTGGGTGGTGCCCTACCTAAGTTATTGGGGTGTGATTAACTAGGAGGCACTTATATCTATTTGATAAAACTCCTAATAGACAATGTGGCTGCAATGGAGAAACCATGCAACTATGGCAACGGAGGACATAAAATGGTTCTCACATTTAACTTGTTCTTCCAATCCCTTTTCTGTAAGAAAGTATGTTAGGGAGTTAGTTTTTTTCCTTGTGTGGGAAAAGATAATAGCCTCCTTTTGAGAGAGAGAAGAATCTAATTGTAATATGTTGTGATCTAGTCTCGAGCTGATGGAGCATTTGGAGGAAGGAAGGTCATTGAGAAGCTTGTGTGTTACTTGGATGATGATTTTGGAGTTCCCTTGAACTATTAGAAGAAATAGGTTGCTTATCTTTGCTATGTGAAGTCCCTTTATCAATGCTTCCAACTCAGTTGCACTATTTCTATCCTAACCAATGTATCCCTTATAGATCTTGATGACCCCCATTTGTGATCGCAGATAACCCCTCCAATTCCAACATCCCTCGAGTTGCCTTTCGAAGCTCCATCAAAATTAAGTTTGAAATGATTGAATGAAGGAGGATTCCATACATGAGGAGAGAAAATTGTTTTGCGACATGTTCAAGATGCTTCCAAAGTCCTGAAGACCTTAAGATTCCACCATGCTAGAATATCCCACTCTAATGGAAGAACTTGGAGGTCTTTGTTATCCCAATTGGAAAGCGCCAAAATATCCTCAATATGTTTATGGAATAGTTGCCAAATTCTCCATGGAGTTTTATGCTTATTATTGAATATTCTTTGGCTTCACTCTATCCAGATTTCCCAAGTTAAGAGACTTGGATCAATGGTCCAAATACCATTAAGCATGGGACTTTGGAAGGGATTTTTGGCCCAATTTTTGATGCATTGGTCGATATTTCCCTCCTAATTGACGCATTAGATGATGTTTCCCTCCTTCTAATTGACGCATTGGAAATCATGGGCTAACTTACCCCATATGCTGTTTGTAATAGCGCAGGAGACAAATAGTTGATTTATTGTCTATTGTTGGGCTTTGCACATGAAACACCAAGCGGGACCTTAAAAGAACCTTTTTAAAAGTTTGTTCAAAGTGAGGGTTCAAAATTTGTTGAGGAGCCAACTGAAAGTTTTCACTTTAGGCCAGGTGTGTATGCACCACAACTCTCTCTATAAAGGGTCTAGGTTTGGTAATATATCCTGAGTTAGGATGTGGTATCCCTCCTTGATTGAGAAACATCTAAGGTCATTGTAGTCCCATCTAAAGATATCTAGACCTTATTTTTGCCTTATGGACCTTTGACAAAGAGTCTGTTGAAGGGAGTCTTTATTTTGCTTTGTGTCTTCCTCCTCACATAGTATACAATGGTTTGAATTACAAACTCGAGTGCCTCCTTTGTTAGTGCAATACTAGTGTACTGGGATATGGACTTTGTTTTGGGTGAGACCTTGAATTAAGAGACTTGTGAGGTCATTTCTCAAGCCTGTAAGTTATTGTTAGGAATTAGTCCTAGATCTTGTTGTTCTCCCCTCTCGAATTTCCTAGAAACAATGCATCTAGATAAAGGCTCGGTTAATACTGGTAAGGTTCTATATGAGAGATCCTGGAGTCTCAGTGGAGACACAGATGAGATATTTCTTTTTTGTGTCGGTGACATATTTGATGTGCCATAAGTGAGCCCATGGTTTGGTCATTTATTTCATCCAATACCAGCATATCTCAACAGATATGACTCTGTTGCTTGCTTTTGGATCTCGTAGAATCTAGGCCCCGTTTTGACTTTGAGATGCATAGCATCTCCTATTTAACTAAAGGTCATTTTTATTTCAATTCTACTCCTCCCAAAACAATTTTCCTTGTAGACTTTTGATGCTTTTGAGTACCTATTTAGTAGCTACCAATACTGAGAAGAGATAAGTGGGCATGGCTTGCAAGTTAGATTTAAGGAGAACAAGTTGGCTTGCAATGTTTAGGGATCTAAAGGTCCAACAACTAAGTTTACAATTGAGCTTGTTAAGAAGGTCCCAATGTTTGATGGTCGAATAAGTGAGGGGGGATCCAAGATATTTGGAAGGGAGAGAGGTTGAAGACAATCCGAGGATGTGCTTGATGTTCCTTTGAGTGATGGGATGAGTGTCGAAGAAGAATATTTTGGACATGCCCAGGTTGATAGAGGTGTTAGAGACTCTAGAGAAGAGATCCAAGATGGCTTTGACTTCTTTGGCTTCATTGATAGATGGGTGGTTCAAGAGGAGGGTATTGTCCATGAATTGCAGGTGGGATAGGGTGAATTTGTTGTGAAGGGTAAGGTAGGAGCGAAGCATTTTGAAGTGAAAATTTGATGGATCTACCAAGGCCTTTCACAATAAGAATGCCCAAAAGCGAAGAGAGAGGATCCCCCTGCTTGATGCCTCTAGATGTTTGGAAAGTGTGAGATGGTGAGCCACTGAAAATGATGGAGAAGAAAGTTGTGGAGACCAGAGACATGATCCATTAAGTCCAGTGGGTGTTGAAACCAAAGGTCGGGAGAATGCTCTTGATGTATTCCCTATTGAGTTTTTCAAAGGCTTTGGGAAAATCGAGCTTGATGAGAATGCCCAGCTTCTTGAGAATTTTAAGGGAGTGTATGACATCATGGGTGAGGATGATGCCATCAAGGATTTGTCTTCCTTCCACATAGTCAGATTGTTCAAAGGATATGAGGAATTAGAGAATGGGTTTCAAGCAGTTGGCAATGCTTTTTGTTATGATTTTGTAAACAATGTTGCATAAAGCTATGGGATGATATTTACTTTGGGATGTCGCATTGTCCTCCTTCGGTATGGGGGCTAGGAAGGTGGTGTTGATTATTTAGAGGATGCTTTTACTAGTCCTTGATTCTTCAATAATTTTTAGGATTTCCTTGTGGAAAAAGTTTTAGCATTGCTTGAAAAAAGTGACAAGAAACCCATCTAGTCTGGGAGATTTTCCTTCTTCCATCTGGTGCAGAGCTTCCATGACCTCTACTTTGGTAAGAGGTTTAATGAGATCCACGTTCTCATCCTCTATGACTAATTTGGGGACATTTGTTGTGATTCGATTGATGGAATCCCTGCACTGAGGAGGAGGATATTACAGAAGGTATTAGAAGAAGTTTACCTATCCCTTTTCAATATCCTGCTATTTCTCCATGATTTCCCCTACTTGATTATGGAGGGAGCAGATGTGATTGGTTGGGTACTGTTGAATTGTTGACATGTGGAAAATTAAGGTGTTTCATTCTCCCTCTTTTGACGAGTTGATTCTTGATTTTTGCTTCTAGTAGATCTCCTCATTTTTATAGCGCACCTCCAATCGCTTGTTCAGATCCTCTTCCTATTCATTAGCGTCCAAATCTTAGTCATACCTTGAATTACAAACAAACTATTAATAGAATGATAAATTTCTCTCTCTCTATATGTGTTTAATGTCAAATCTTTTACTCAAAATGAATATTAAAATATTTGATTTAGAACATACATTAATATTTTCTTTTTCATTAATATTTTTTAATATTATATATCAACTACATATTAAAAATATAATCAATCACACATTACTCTCATAATAGAAAATGAAAAATACCCTATCAACACTTATTCTACACCTTGTAAACTAATAATTTTATATAATTAAATAAATTTCATTTGCGAACGTAAACATAACTAAATGAAAAATTAATGGAAAACTATCTCCGAAAATGTGCCTAGAGTTATATTTTGACTTGAGAACGATTTAAAATCCAAAAAAAATAAAATTCCACAAATTTTAATAAAATATGGTTTTTAAAAGTTGATTTTACTCTCGTGTTTCAATGAATTATCATTCTTCTTTTATATTTAAATAAATTTAATGTGTTGATCTAAGAATAACTAAATGTAAAATCATTAGAAAGCTTTTCGAAGATCATGCCCGAGTCTCCCTCTATTAGAAGAACGATTTAAAATATATTAATAGTAATTATTAAAATTATAAAAAAAATAAATAAGAATCATGGTTAACATTAATATAATTTTTAAAAGTCCGGGTATAATGAGTTGAGGATAGGTCTAGTTAGGGAGGAGACATGCTAAATAAGCATAGAGCTATTCTAACTATTGTTTTAATATGAGCCGAGAAAATTAAATTTTTGGATGTTCAAACTTCTTTAGAGTGCAAAATACAATGTGTTATTTTCATTGTTCAATTTGTATTTTTGAAAGCTGAGTAAAGTATATATATGATCAAATAAACATTTTAACCATAAAAAACTTATTTTTTTCATGATATATACATATTTGTTTTCATATATAGATATATATAAAGTTGATATGAACGTAAATTAGTTAACACACACATTCAAATAATTTATATTCAAATTATTTATTGAAATCTCTTTTTGAAATATTTTGTAAAGTATAAGATTTAAACATCTTACTCATACATATTTTTACTTCTATTCAATATTTTTTAGTAAAGGCGATATTGTTTTTCTGTTTAGAACATAATTTTAAATTTTTATTTTTATTTTAAAGGGGGCACAAATGGACAAACAAACTTACACATCCCCCTCATACTCGGTTGTAGAATGAGCATCTTGGCTCAAAAATCGAGTAAGCTAAGGGCCGGTGTGGCCCAGGCGAGCTGCGATCCACGACTGAATTTGATGGCTTAGATGACCCTAGGTTGCGGCTCCTCAAACCACAGGTCAAGCCTGGAGGATCACAAACAACTTGACAAAAAAAACATCATAGCTTTTAAGAAAAAACAAAATGTTTAAATAAATGATAATGATAAAATAACAAATTTTAAATTTTTTGTTGAATACATTTAAATTATGTTTTTTTCTAAACAATGATAGTGATGTTCATCAAAAGAGTAAGAATAATGATAATAGTTATTTTTTAATTATTTATTTTCTATATAAATGTCAAATAAGATTCTAATAATATTATTAATTATATAAATATTGGTACTAATATCATATTATTATTCAATAATTCAATAATATTATTAATAATAATTTAATATTAATTAATAATCTACCAATCACTAAAATCACCTATAAAATAACATTGAATTACAATAATATATATATCTTTTTGAATTACAATAAAATACCTGCATTATTTGCACATAAACAAAATGATATTTGAATTTTACCTTCAAAGGCAAAACACCTCATTGATTTTCGTCATCCAATTTGATTATCCTCTTCCAAGTGACATTGTAATGTCTTTACATTCCTTTTAATTTGGCTTGGCAACTAAACTTGGCTGGACATTGTGTCAAAACTTTACTGATTTACTCATGGAATTTATATGGGATCTTTAATCATCTGTTTCCTTGTTGTTCAAGATCTCCTTTACCGTTTCAAGGCTATGTGTTTGCTAGCTTATTAGGCTAGAAAAAATATACTCCATAGCCTAAGGATCAGGGTTATTATTAATCAATTTTCTTTTAATCTCTACAATACCTTATACCTAGTTGTATCACCATTATGTCACTACTTACAATATGTAATTGTAATCAACCTTATGCTAATACGTGCTTATAATCTTGATGTTATGTCGTATTTCTTGCCTCCGGTAAGTTATATACTTATAATACGTAACAAGCGTTCTTGACCCTTAAAGGCCCTTGTGGCAACTTATACATATGTGGAGGCTATATGGCATCCTATGCACATGAAGGAACATTGTGGAAAGAGGATCCACATTGCCCAACCATACCCTAAGAATATGTCTTTTAATTTTGACGGTGGTGATAACTTCGGTCTGATCAACGGTGGGGATGAAACTGACACCGTTAGGGTAACTACTTACCCTCAAGCCTCTGCCACAAAGGTGTTATTTTCATTTGAATTAGTTGAGAGCCCAGCTCTGCGACCATGAAGTTATGTTGGTAAAAAGAAGGTTTTTGCCCTATGCTTGAAGGATTTGAAATTGTAGTTTGATTCATCTTGTTAGCATTTTAATGAGAAACGGTGTTGCTTGTCGGCCAAAGCAAAGCTTACACACCAGGTTCTAAAATCGAGGCAGTACATTCAAAATATCTGTTTTTTTCTGCTATGTATATCTTTTTGAACTCTTGATAAGGATTTAGTGCAGTTCTCGATAACTACTTTTCTTTGTTTTGGCTATACTTAGCAGTTCAACTCCTATCTTCTTCTAGAGGTCATGGTCTTGATGGTCATCGTTTACAGGAATTTGGCGTTGCTATAAATTTCTCATGGACTTTCTCGATGGTAAATTCTTAGAACTAAATTCAAACCAAAAAACCCTATCTCTATTCTCTTCTAGAAAAATTTCTTCTTATATATTTACGATATTGAATGTATTTCCTACTCAAGTAGGACAATGCAGAATATATTTCAGGTAGGGCAAGGCGAGATGTTGTTTTGCAATAAAATTATTTTTATAATATTCTTATAAAAAATATCTGAAAAACCAGAGATCAGATTAAGGGGTTTCCTTTTGTTTTTCACAAGTTAGTCCTCGACTACAGTGAGGGCTTTCCTCAGAGCAATTTTTGGGGTTAATTACACACAAGATTTACTTATTTCCGCCTCGACCCTTACAAGTACTCATTTTCTATTATCCATTACAGGTTATCTAAGCTATCTTCAGCTTCAACTATATCTGCTAGTTGAATAAAATTTATTTGTAGTCATGGTATATACAGAAAGGGCCTAAACTAGACAGGGCTTCTAATTTTTGTTATATAAATGTGTTGATGGTTCTCATTATAATTTTTGGACAGAAATCCAGATTGCCAAATAAAACCTTGTAATATTTATTTTAATTAATTGTTTTTCCTCTTTTGTTAACGAAACTCTTCCATACTCTATGAATTTGGTTGCAGCAGAAACTTGCATGGTTAGAGATTTAATTTTTATTCTTTATTTCAAGAAAGAAAAAATGTATATTTATTCTCTTATGTGTTACTGTGAGTTCTAATGTAGTCATGATTGATTTGGGTTAATAATTTTGTGAATTCTAATGTAGTCATGATTGATTTGGGTTGATAATTTTATTCCTCAGTAGATGTTCATATGCTCTAACTCCTCTATGATAGAATAACAACTTAGTGTTTCTTAGTCAGTTTATACCTCCTTAATCGCAAGGGTTCAGTTCCATTCCTTCTCTTCCACTAGTGACTTTCTCTTTCTTATGTTCTAACTACTTTTATTTTTCATAGTCCTTCTTAAAATAGTTTCCATCCATGATATTTATCTCTAGTCATGTATTCATTTAATGGTCTTCTCAACCAACTGTTCTGTGTGTATGGAAAAAATGGAAGATTTTTTTAACAGATTTTTTTAACTTTTCAATCACATATCTAATATAAAAGCCATGAAAAGAAAAATTTACAAAAAGTTCCTCTTGGAGCTAAATTCGACCTTATTTAGAACTAAATCTCTGTGTTTTGTCTTGTGTTTCATTCATCATACAAAGCTAGCAAAAATTTTCTGATTCACTCAATATTCAGATTATTATTATAATAATTATTATAATTTATAATTATTTTATTTTATTATTTAACTTTATTTTTACATTATTATAATAATGATTATAAATTTTTTTGATTTTTTTTTAATAATATGTAATTAATTTAAAAACAACATTATTATTATGAATTATAAAAATTTAAAATAAAAATTCTGATTATAATTTTTTTTATAAAAAATCAAATCAGAAATAAAATAAAGATAAAAATAAATGAATAAAAAATATATTAAATAAACAAAACTAAAACTAACCCCTTAACTTACCACCCCTTTTACATCTCATTATACATATCCACTACACTAAATATGAAACTTAATGTTTGATGAAAGTGTAAATAAGGTGTCATTGGGCTCATGAGTCCATTCTAAATGGTAAACTCTCGCCGTATCTCCGCCCCCGCCCGAAACAAACGTCCACTGTTTCCACTGTCTATTGAAAACCCTTCGACCTTTACGTTTCATCGGGCCTCATTTGCCGATGTTTTTTCTCTCTCCTCTGATGGCTCGATAGGATTCAAGTTTGGGTTTTAAAATTTTAATTTTTGGCTCTGTATAGGATTCTAGTTTCTAGTTTGGGTTTTAATGGGATTCTAGTTTGGGTTTTAAAATTTTAATTAAAGATTATAGGGTTAAAGATTAAAAATTTAAAAAATTATATCACAGTAACTATATTTATCAATATGGTTGACATATATACAACCATATTTTCTAATGTAGTTGATACACGCCATAAACTTATATCAACCACACTAATAATAATAATAATTACCGGTATTTAAGATTATTAATAACTATATCAATAACTATATAAAATTATTAACAACTATATAAATATTAACAACCACATTATTTATATATATTACTTTATAAATATTATATTAATATTATAATAATTATATAAACTCCTAGTATATATTAATTAATAATAAGAATAGTTCATAAATTATCATTATATTATTTAAATAATAATAATAATATTTGATCATAATATTATAATAATATTATATTATTATTATATTATTATAATAATATCCAAATATAATTTTTATTATAATAGTAATATAACCATTATTATAATATTATTAGGAGTTTATATTATTATTATAATAATAATATAATCAATATTATTATAATATATTATCATAATAAGAACACTAAAAACCAATTATTTATTATTTATGATAATTAATAACTATACAAACAATAGCAACTAACTATATTATTATATAATTATATATTTGTCATTATTATAATAATATAAACTCATATTATTATTATTATTATTATTAGGCTTTAGTAGTTTTAATATTTATCTTAATGTTTCTATATATAGGGTTAATTATTATCAGTATTTAGGATTATTAATAATAATAATTGATTATAATATTATAATAATATTATATTATTATAATAATTTATAAATATAATAATTATTATAATAATAATTATATTGGTATATTATTAGAATAATATAATAATATACAAATATAATTCAATTCTTGTCACAATGCGACATTCAACCATGATTGACCATGTTTGGCTATGATTGACGCTGGTTTACAATGATTGATATTATAAACCAAAGGCAATAATAAACCCAAGGGATTGATATTATAAACCCAAATGAACAATAAACCCAAAGGATTAATACTAAAACCCCAATGAACAATAAACCCAAGGGATTAATACTAATACCCCAAGGGATTATGAACCCAATGGAATAATATTAAACCTAAGGGATTAATATTAAAACCCCAATGAATAATAAATGAAAGGAATTAATACTAAAACCCCAAAGGATTATGAACCCAATAGAATAATATTAAACTCAAGGGCCTAATACTATAGACCCAACAATCATAAACCCAAATCTAAATATTAAAAAGGCCAAAATAAACATGATTTATTTTCATGGTGAAACAATATTTGTCAAAATGGGACATTCAACTAATATGGTAAAACTAAATATAAATATTACAAACACTAAATGATTTATTTTCATGGTTAGACAATCTTTGTCAAAATGCGACATTAACCATGGGACTAATATTTTAAACCCAAATTTGGTAAACCCAAATACAAATACTACAAACATTAAAATAAACATGATTTATTTTGATGGTGAGACAATCCTTGTCACAATGCGAGAATCAACCATGGTTGACGATGATTGATATTATAAACCCAAAGGAATAATAAAACTAAGGGATTAATACCAAAACCCCAAGGGATTATGAACCGAATGGAATAATATTAAACCCATGGGACTAATATTATAAACGCAAAATTGATAAACTCAAATATAAATACTACGAACACTCATAATGGAATAATATTAAACCCATGAAACTAATATTATAAACCCAAATATAAATACTACGAACACTAAAATAAACGTGGTTTATTTTGATGGTGAGACAATCCTTGTCAGAATGCAACATTCAAACATGGTTGACCATGGTTGGATATGATTGACAATGGCTGACCATGATTGATATTATAAACCTAAGGGAATAGTAAACCCAACTTATTTACATTATAAACCCAAATGAATAATAAACCCAAGGGATTAATACTAAAACACGAAGGGATTATGAACCCAAGGGAACCCAAGGGAATAATATTAAACCCAAGGGATTAATACTGAAACCCCAAGGGATTATGAACGCAACGGAATAATATTAACCAAGGGACTAATATTATAAGCACAACATTTGTAAACCTGAATATAAATATTAGAAAGACTAAAATAAACATGACTTATTCATCGTAAGATAATCCTTGTGATAATGTGACATTCAACCATGGTTGACCATGATTGATATTATAAACATGAGGTAATAATAAACCCAAGGGATTGATATTATAAACCCAAATGAATAATAGACCCAAAGGATTAATACTAAAACCCCAAGGGATTATGAACCCAAGGGAATAATATTAAACCCAGGGGACTAATATTATAAACCCAACATTCGTAAACCCAAATATAAATATTACAAACACTAAAATAAACATCATTTATTTTCATGGTTAGAAAATCCTTGTGACAATGTGACATTCAAGCATGGTTGACATGGTTGGCTACGATTGACAATGGTTTACCATGATCGATATTATAAACCTAAGGGAATAATAATATAGGGTTACCCCTACTTTACCCACAATATGCGTGTACAATGCATAATCACAATCATCCCAGGAATTGTTAACTCTCTATCAAGTTAAATAATCAATACATTATATGGTTAAGGCCCCCATTAGTTAGAACTCATGTGGGAACTTTCATCTATTAGCACATAGTCTAACCCTTCATATTCTTTCACTATCGGGAATTAAATCAAATTCCAAACCTTCATTAACCCTTTTATTAAAGCCTTTCGCTTAATCCTTCCTATCGTTACTATCATGACACATACACCCTTCTAAAACCTTTATAAAACCATTTAACCGCATATATAAACAAAACCCCCAATTTAACTTTGGGTTATAACTTGACTAAACCATAAAATCCTTCTATCAGTGCTTTAACCCTTTGTAAACCATTTACAAAGGAAATAACCCCAAACAGGCAAATACTTACCTTTTTTTCCTTTCATAAGCCTTGCATAGTTATCGATAATTACCTTTATCACAATCGGCCATCGTAGTTACCCACGGTCTTATCACATATATGCTCTATCACGCCTCCAATTCTGATATGCTACTACTGGAACAATTAAACCACCTTTTAATATGAAAAGGCTCTGACACGACACTTTATGGAATACAAAGGAAATACACTAAAATTCTGCTCCGAACCATATAGCGGAACTTAGAATTTATACGTCCACACTTATATTTATTGTCGGGTCTACCCCTCCATATAAACCTTCTGCTGCGCTACTCCTCCTCTGATCTCCAATTGCCAATCCGCTCAATCTCCGATCAACGCTTACCACTATCAGCTATCGATTATCACTTGATCCCTACTCTTTAAAACTTCTGATCCGACATGTGTTTACGGATAACGGTTCGAGTCCGGCCATACATCGCATGTCATAATCACTTCCTCCCTTTGAAAGATTGTGAAGCGATCGCGATTTTCCCCTTCTTGCAATTTAATCCTGGCCATCGATCTTCCCGATCTGACAGCTATTGTGCATGGATACTTCACTTCTCCACCATTCCCATTACACTATTTCTTCAGTTTTCTTGTGGTTTACAGGTCAGGGATCTTGTCCTTCTGCTCTCCTTCTGCGCGAATCCTTCTGATAGTCACATATTGGAGTCAGAGGGGGATAAAGGTATGTATGTGGTATGACCACGGTAACTGGCGATGAGCGACTATGATAAAGGTGATTCTTGGGAATTGTGCAAAGACCAAGGATTGGCAAAAAAAGGTATGATGTATGTGGTTTTATGTGTTATCAATTATAAAGAGTTTATAATGCATTGAAGCGTGATAGAAGGGTTTTAAGGTTAAGCATAATTATAACCCAAAGTTTAAAGAGGGTTTTGTATATGGTGCAGAATAAGGATTTAATAATGGCTTAGAGGGGTTGTATGAGTCCCGATATTAAAGGGAATGAAGGTTAAGGGGTGATTAAGGTTCCCATAATGAGGGTTTATACTTTGGCTTAGTCTATTAATATGTTTCCACATGAGAGATAATGGAAAGGGCCTTAACCATTACTATTAATGAAGTTTTGACCTCGTAGGTCAAATATCTTCCTAGGAAAATGGTTTATGCATAGGTCTACATGCATACTGTGGGTAGAGCAGCGGTAACCATGCATCAAATGTTGGACCATGGTAGACCATTAATAAAACCGCATATACACCCATTGTTAAATGTGGTTTAAAATCATTCACCATGGTTGATTTTCATATTGAGACAATATTTCTCAAATCTTGTGATGTTGGACCATGGATATGAATTGCCATGGTTGATGATCATTGAAAATTGATTATTTTCATATTGATACAATATTTGTCACAATTCGACATTGGACAAAGAGACCTATCTGATTAATAAACCCGAGCGATTAATATGAAAAACCCAAGGGAATAGCATTAAACCTTATGATTAACATGGTTGACCATGGTTGGCTATGATTGATAATGGTTGACCA
This sequence comes from Pinus tabuliformis, assembly GCA_031772625.1. Classification (NCBI taxonomy): domain Eukaryota; kingdom Viridiplantae; phylum Streptophyta; class Pinopsida; order Pinales; family Pinaceae; genus Pinus; species Pinus tabuliformis. The sequence continues at coordinate 784,632,858 of CM062816.1, forward strand.
TGATTGATATTATAAACCTAAGGCAATAGTAAACCCAATGGATTAATACTAAAACCCGAAGGGATTTTCCCTAAAACCTCAAGAGATTATGAACCCAAGGGAATAATATTAAGCCCAAGGGACTAACATTATAAACCCAACATATATAAACCCTAAGACAAATATTATAAACATTAAAATAAACATGATCAACCATCATTGATGTTCATATTGAGATAATCCTTATCAAAATTCCATGTTGGACCATGGTCGAAATCATAATAAACCATGTTTGACACAGGAATAATAAACACAAGCAATTGATATTATAATCCCAAGGGATTAATACTCAAACCCCAAGGGATTATGAATCAAAGGGAATACTATTAAACAAAAGGGACTAATAATATAAACCCAAGGAAATAATAAACCCAAGGGATTGATATAATAAACCCAATGGAATAATAAACCCAAGGTATTAATACTAAAACCCCAAGGGATTATGAACCCAAGGGAATAATATTAAACCCAAGTGACTAATATTATAAACCCAACATTCGTAAACCCAAATATAAATATTACAAACACTAAAATAAACATCATTTATTTTCATGATTAGAAAATCCTTGCGACAATGTGACATTCAAGCATGGTTGACCATGGTTTGCTATGACTAACAACGGTTTACCATGATCAATATTATAAACCTAAGGGAATAATAAACCTAAGGGATTAATATGAGAAACTGAAAGGAATAATAAAACGAAGGGATTAGTATTAGAACCCCAAGGGGGGATGAACCCAAGGGAATAATATTAAACCCAAGGGACTAATATTATAAACCCAACATATATAAACCCTAAGACAAACATTATAAACATTGAAATAAGCATGATGTACCATCATTGATTTTCATATTGAGACAATCCTTATCAAAATTCCATGTTGGACCACAGTCAACATCATAATAATTGTGTTTGACTCAGGAATAATAAACCCAAGTGATTGATATTATAAACCCAAGGGATTAATACTAAACCCCAAGGTTATGGTTAAAAGAGGGTTTTATATATGGTGTGAAATAAGGATTTAATAATGATTAGAGGGGTTGTATGAGTCCCGATATTAAAGGGAATGAAGGTTAAGGGGTGACTAAAGTCTCGATAATGAGGGTTTAGATTTGGGTTAGTCTATTAATATGTTTCCACATGAGAGATAATGGAAAGGGCCTTAACCATCACTATTAATGAAGTTTTGACTTGGTAGGTCATATCTATTCCTGGGAAAATGGTTTATGCATAGGTCTACATGCATACTATGGGTAAAGCAGGTGTAATCCTGCGCTAGATGTTGGACCATGGTAGACCATTAATAAAACCGCATATACAACCATTGTTAAATGTGTTTAAAATGGTTGACCATGGTTGATTTTCATATTGAGACAATATTTCTCAAATCTTGTGATGTTGGACCATGGATATGAATTGCCATGATTGATGATGGTTGAAAATTGTTTATTTTCATATTGATACAATCTTTGTCACAATGCGATGTTGGACAAAGAGACCTATCTGATTAATAAATCAGAGCGATTAATATGAAAAACCCAAGGGAATAACATTAAACTTTATGATTAATATTAAATCCTAGGATCATAAACCCTAATATTAATAAACCTAAGGGATTAATATTATAAATGAAGGGGATTATAAACTAAAGAAATTAATATTAAACCATAATGTTATAAACCATAAGTTTAATATTAAACCATAGGAATACAAACCATATGATTATTATTAAAACCCTAGGATGAATATTATAAACCAAAGCGATTACTAAAAGAATTTGACTAATATTAAAAACCAGATGGATTATAAACTAAAGGAAATAACATTAGACCCAACGATTAATATTAAACCATAGGAATATAAACCCTAAGATTAATATTATAAACCTTGGATTAATATTATAAACCAAAGGAATTTATATTATAAAGGTATGTATATTAATACCTAAGGTATGTATATTAAACCTTAGGATTAATATTATAAACCCTATAAATAATATTATACCCTAGGAATATGGACCCTCAAATTAATAAACCCAAGGGACGTTAGACCATGGTTGATAATGGTTGACCATGGTTGATGATGGTTAACGAAGGTGATGTTGATATTGAGACAATATTTGTGCCAATGTGATGTTGGACCATCATTGAACATGATTGACCATGGTTGACCATGTTTGAGTATGATTTTGAAAGAATCTTTGTCACAATTCAACATTTGACCATGGTTGACCATGATTGAAGATGGTTGACCGTGGTTTATTTTCATATTGACATAATCTTTGTTATAAGGTGACATTGGACTATGTTTCAACATGAATGATCGTGGTTGATGATGATTGACAGTGGTTTAACATGGTTGATTTCATATTGAGAAAATCTTTGTCACAATGTAACATTGAGACATGGTCAACTATGGTTGACCATGATTATAAACCCAAGGGATTTATGTGATGTTGGACCATGGGTGACCATGGTTGATTTTCATATTGAGACAATCTTTCTCCTAATGTGACATTGTACCATGTTCGACCATGGATGACCATGGTTTTCATAATGTGACATTGGACCAAAAGACCATCTTCATCACAATGTGACCACGATTATTGACCATGGTTGACCATGACTAAGAATGGTTTATTTTCACATTGAGACATCTTTGTGACAATATAATAAACCATGTTTGACTTGGGAATAATAAACACATGTGATTGATATTATAAACCCAAAGGGTTAATAGTAAAACCCCAAGGTATTACGAACCTAAGGAAATATTATTAAACAAAAGGGACTAATAATACAAACCCAAGGGAATAATGAACACAAGGGATTGATATAATAAACCCAAAGGAATAATAAACTGAAGGGATTAACACTAAAACCTCAAGGAATTATGAAGCCAAGGAATTATTAATATTAAAAAGTTGAAGAACGAAGAAAACCAATAATTTGATACTATAAACCATTGGGAATTAATAAACCAAAGGGAAAAACATTAGACACCAAAGGGATCAAAAATAGCAAGGGATTAATAGGAATTAATTTTTTAAACCCAACAGATTGATCAAACCATGTGACTATGAATATTATAAACCTAATGGATCAATAATCCCTAGGGATTGTTAATATTATGAAAGTAGCACGTCAATAAATTGAAGGAATAAACATTGTAAATGTAAGGGATCGATATTAAACCTTAGGACTATTATTTAAACCTTAATATTGGGGATTAATGAAACAAAGGGAATAAATGATAAACTGAAGGAATTATTAATATTACAAAATTAAAGAAAAAATAAACCTAATCATTTAATATTATAAAGCCAAGGAAATAGTAAACTGAACCTAAGCCCTAAATCCATGGCATCAATATATAAACATAAATAATGGTATAACACAAGAAATAATAAAAAACATAAACCAAAACCAATATAAGAACCACATTGAAAACCATAAAGCACTAAAACATGATAAATCATCATTACATTAATAAGAACACATTTATATCACTACATTGTAAACAATAAATAGAATTTAAGCCATAAATACATTGATATCAATACATGAATGTATTAATAGTATAAATATCAAGAATATTGATATAAACACCTAGAACATGAAATCCCAACAATAATATTATAAATGGAAACAATAATTTCATATATGAAAGACCTGAAAAAAGTGAAGGGATACACACAAAAGACCACAACAATCAGAAATGCAAGAGAAAGATATAAAATAGTAACATTCCCATTGGAGCAAAGCAACATAAATGAAAAAAACACATCTAAATTGCACACATTGGATTTAAAGAAGAACAACATAATAGGATATTTTAAGACCAAAGGTATACAATTTTGTACCTAAAGACACATTAGTGTTTAAATTAATCAATTTAACCAACATTGCAACCAGAAAAAGAACATTGAGTCTTATCATATATTTTTTGTTTTGTTTACATCAAATAATTCCACTACAAAATTGAATTTCAAAACCATAAAGAAGGTCACAATGTTATTAGTTGTATTTCATAGTGATATGGACTTGAATCGCTCCTCTTCCTTCTTCCTAATTGTAACATATGCGCTATCTTTCATCTTGGCATAACGTTGGAAAGAAAAAGGTGGTGCAATGCGTAAACCATCTATTGATTTCACTCTTGATATGGCTGTGAAGGTAAGGACTTTCTGCTCTTTATTCCTGATGTCAACTGACGCTCGTTCTAAAGTCAATCCATGTGACTTGTGGATTGTAAGAGCCCATGCCATCTTCAAAGGAATTTGTTTTTGATTTCGTCTTATCACTGGGGTCATAGGGACAATGTTTAGATTGCTTACATCAAATGCAACACCAACATACTTATCAAAAACAACAGTTCTGAACATTGGAAGTTGAGGTGGCTTAGAGGTAGGCATATAGAATATCCTTAAGAAAAACAAGTGGACCATTCACCAAGCCAGCTTCAACCCATAAATTACATGTCAACAGAACACGTTGACCATGACACAACAAAACTTTACGGTCCAATTGACCATCATCAACACCACCGATTTTTGAAAGCCTTGAATACTCAACAACACATTATGCAATTGGAGAATTTAATGATTTTAACATATGCCTATTATGCAAGGAGACCAAATTATTTGTTGGAAACATGTGAACTGCTGCATTAAATAAATCTCTTTCTCTAGGGTGCAACCTCATATCAGCCCGAGACATAAGAAATTCCCAATCTTCAATAATAGGTTCTACGTTTCTTATGTTATTGAGGACTCTACGAAAATAGTATTGTTTCTCATTATTCCCTTGTTGGTGAAAGATTGTGTCAAGAGTGACAAAAAAGTTGAATTTGTTCCACAAGACTTTCCCTGCTGTATTACCTACATACAAAGGCTTATCTTTGATAGGAGGCAGATCGCCAAGGTCACCCCCAATGATGATGGATCTACCACCAAAAGGACAATTCTATTTCTCTGGAAATGCTTCTCGTAATCGAGCATCTAATTGTATAAACAACCTTGATCTTAGAAATCTCATTTCATCAATCAATATATCTCTAACATGTCACATTTCTTCTTAGAATACTGCAAGTGACTGCCCCTATAGTGGATGCATATCTTTAATTGGAATTTTTAGAGCTGAGTGTATTGTTTTTGCATGTATATTAAAAGAAGTTATTCCTGTTGGGCCAAGAAGAAGCAAAGGGCTTCTTCCATCACTCGATGAATTAGAAAGAGCTTCAAAAATACAATGGATAAGGAAAGACTTCCCAGTGCCCGCAGTGCCCTGAATAATCATAAGAAGAGCTTCAAGAATCCATGTTCATTAAAGTTCCTTAAGACAATTTCAAAAGTAAGTCGTTGTTTTTCTGACAAAGAATCTGGAGATGCAAATGTTCTGTTTGAAAGGTCAACAATATCAATAGCTGATTTTGCAATCCTTATAAAATTAATAGCTTCCTCTGCAACATCATCATAAATAGTTGTACTTTCCCAGTCAAAAGATATATCAAAGTCCCTTCAACCAAGGGTGTAAAGATCAGAAACATTCACATCATTTGGTAGAACCAAACGAGAGAAAATCTACCATTCTTGAAAATCATCTTCAAGATTAATTTCCTGGTTAGAAAATAACCAGCTTCTTCATCTTCAATATTGTCTATAATTGATGGATTTCGATCAACATGCCATGTTTGATATCGAAAACTCCTCCAACATTCAATAATAATTTCAGCCGAAAGGCCAATTTCTGTAGCAATGTCACGAAATGGCTTGTACAATACCAATTTTGTCCAACAAAAGGTTTCAAATTCCTCTAAAGCCTCACCAGGAATAGAATAAAACCATGGAAAAACCCGAACAATAGCGCGAACATCTCTAGGCTTCCATGGATCTAGTTTACGCTTGCTATCAAATGTCCAAGATCTTGTTGTTTCTATCAAAGATAGATGTTCAAGGAAAAAAGGTCTCTTCTGATAATGTTGAACGAAAGTATTATCAGATGAACATTGCAAGCCATCCCTTGATATTTTCCTAAAAACCTTTCTTCCACCATTTAAGGAAACAAATTTCTGACTACAAAAATCAAGAGGTAGCATAAGAAACATATGGCATGTTTCTTGTGCTCCAATGTCACGTTCAACAATCGTCTCTATAAGAAACTTTCTATATGCATATAAAGCATGATCCTCATAGCCAATAGAATTTGAAATTATAGTTAACATATGATGATAACTTTCAGACCTTTTTCTACTTTCGATGCATACTTAGCAATGTATTTCAACACAACATAGCGAGAAAGCACTGGATAGCAATCAACATTTGCACGCCACATTGTTAGAAGGTCAATGTTATGTACATTAATCCTGTCAAGAGCACCTTCTAACTATAGGAAACCATGGATATGTGCTGAACCTATATGTTGCCACTCATATATGAAATACATGAAGATATACTTAATGCAAACAATATAAATAGAATCATAATAAAAGTTGAAAAAGTATAGAAAAAAATTCAACACAAACCTGTACCAAAAGTCTTTAGCTTTAAGATATTTTGGGATAACTTCCTCTCAAAAATATTGAATTTGTGGTGCATAAATGTCGCAACAATATGAGGGCACTCGATAACGTTCTCAATTTTCATACTATGCTCATTTGAAGAACGAGAATGTGAATGTATATGCATGAGGTTATGCAACTCTCGCCACTTTATGTCAACTTCACTCAAAGTAAAAAATAAAGATGGACATCCTAACTGAGTAATCATGTCTCTCAATTCAGACTGACACTTAGTCCAGTATGCCCTTGTACCTCTTAGAGAAGAACCAAACCACATAAGATTCTCAACTAACCTATTATCTAGTAAATCAGATAGTTGCTGCTGCAACTCCTCAACTGTTGTAGGTGATTTATCATGTAAATGTTTCTTTGCAAAAATTGTAGCAGTTGCATGCCACATTATCATGTTTAATAGGTAATATCGAAAGCGAGGATGGCTTCCAAATCTCTGATCATAGTACCTAAGAAGATGCAATGCATACTCATGAAGTTCAACACTACAAATACATGGTTGCAACCAATCAACATCACTAGTGGGGAAAAATGTTGGGAACTCCATATCTAATAACCCCTCTGTATTAAATTCATTCATTGGAGAGGTTACAATACTGGGCTAATCCATGTCTTGAACATGTGAAGAATGAACATTATCAAGAAATGCTCTAATTTCTTCCACCTCTCTTCATTCATTTGGTAGGCGAGCAACAAAGTAAGAAGGATGAGAGGGCAAACGCGCAGCATGAAATTCTTCATTATTAGTTTCATTGATCTCAGATTCTTCAATATCACAATCAAAAAATTTAAGTGTGGAGGATACATTTGTTGATCTTTCGGGCAGAGCGTTCATTGAATCATAATCAATTACAACATCTCGATAGTATTGATCATCTTGGATTTTGAAAAGCAATGCAGCCATCACTCGAGACCTTTTGACATAACATTCATAATATTTAGACTCAGCACCATTTCTCCTCACAATTAGAAAGTCAATATCTTCAACACGTCGGGGAAGGCTTCATACAATTGTAGAAATATCTTGAGGAAAGCTAATTGTATGGCCACTATACTTATATTTCCCACCTCAAGCATGTGTCACTTGAAAAATAGGATTCACACGTGCTATTAGCATTTCTTCAACTTGAGTAAGAGCTCTTAAAATATGAGGTTGCTCACCAGGATCCATGTTATTATATCGATAAAAATGATGGGCTCCTCTTTCACTCTTACATTGTCTCCAAACAAGTCCTTCAGAATGTCTCACAACAAGGATTCTGGGATATGATTCTTGGCAAGAGTGGAACATTTGGACAACTGACAAGATATCTATCTTTGCTCGAAACCTTTTATGCACTGCAATCATGTTTTCATCAAAATGAATATGATCGCTACTCGCTGAACCATGTTGAAAACCATTTGGATGAGTAAAATCTCTTCTAACATTTACTTAATCTTCAAGAACATGAGATTCCCTTCGGAAATTTGAAGCATGTGGAATGAATCTATGAGAATATCTTTCCAAATTTATGGTGTGAATTTCGCGAACCTGAGAGGATGTAAAGCTCTCTTTGTCATAAAAGTCTTTAAAATTTAATTTCCAACTAATTATAAATGAAGAAAATGAAAAAGAATCAAATGCATCCAAAATTTACATTTGTGTCTTCATGTGGATGAGGGTTATGAGATGGTTGCTCTTGGATTCTAAGATCAGTGGATGGAACATTTTTGGATGTAGTTTCTTTGCCTCTATTCAAATGAGTTGTTTCCCATTTCAAAAAAATAAAATATGTTATAAAACTAAATGTCCAAAAAAGAAAGATTCAAAAATTGAAAATAAATCAAATACATTAAACAACTACATTAGTCTTACAATTTGATGTTTTGGATTCCAATTCGCCAACCTAATGAGATGAGATCATGGTTTCTCCATGAAATGTTACAAAACACAATTTCCAGGCAACTGTAAATGAAAAAATGAGAAAAATATCAAATGCACTCAACATTTACATTTGTTTGGCGATGTGGATGAATGCTATGAGATGGTTCCTCTTCACTTCTAACATCATTAGATGGAACATCTATGAAGTTAATTTGTATGCCTCTATTGGAATGACTTGTGTCCTATTCAAAGAAAATAAAATACGCCATAAAATTCAATGTCTAAGAAATTAGAAATTTAAAAAATGAAAAGAAAATAAAAAACATGAAAATTTACATTAGTCTGGAAATTTCATCATCAAGGAGAATGCACGGGAAGATTATGACATGAGTCATCCTCACTTCTCAGATTAGTAGATGGAACACTTTGGGAGTTAATTTCTAGACCTCCATTAAAACAAGTTGTATCCTACCCGAAGAGAATAAAAAAACATAAGGTTAGTAAAAAAAACTTTGTAAATATAGGAATGTAGTAGAACAACCACTATTGCCACAAAAATAAAAATATAATTGTGTTACCTCCATTGTGCCACACAAAATGCTGTCAGGGATGACTGATTCTCTTGGTGGGACCACATTATTTTGAGAGGCGGGATTCGAAGGTCTTTTGTTTCGAGCATCTGGATCCAAATTATCAAACAAATGGACAAGTAAACTATCATCCAAATCATCACATAAAATGTCATCATTACCTCCACCATGGATGTTTTACAACCTTTGGCCATCAGAACATGCAATTGGACACACGAAAGGGTTAGGGGGGACATTTTCATCCACAATATCAATATGGCGTTCTTCCCAATTGCAATATCTTTCCCTAATGTTATGAACATTTTATGAAGAGCATCGAACAACAAGATTATGCTGAAGAGGAGCATATCCTCATAATGAATTATCAACAGGAAATGTTCTTTCCATTATATCATCCATAGTACAATACATACGAGGAATTATAGAATCATTTTGAAGAGTGGATTCACTTGTTTTTCTGTTATATGTATCTCTCCTACACTCATTTATGGCATCCTTATTTTGTTGATACCATAAACGATGACTTTCATTAGACCTCTCACGTGATTGTGGTGACAAATTTCTTTTTCTTGTACACTTGCTTGTGCCTTCAGATGACATGTCTACAATGAATAATAAAATATTCATTATGGAATCATAAACATGGAACATAAAAAGTGTATATGTCATTTTTCTCCAACCATATAAACTTATCAAAATGTATAAGGCTTTTTCCAAATGGCTAAAAACAAAAACAAAAAATTTCAAAATGGAGAAAAAAAAAACAAATGAATTCTTCCAAATGGCTTAAACAAAAAAGTCTAAATTTCCATGTATCATGTTATAATCAAAATGGAACCCATACTATTGGGACACAACAATCTAAAAATTTGGAACTATATATGCTATCAAAATAGAAATATAAATATTAAAATGAACATAAACATATAACATTGTTTGAGAATCAATGACAAAAACCAATACAAATAATATGTGTAACATAAATTATAGAAATTATAATTATACAAATAAAGAAAAATGCATAACATCGAGAAACATTTACATGTAAATAAGAAAACTTTAGCGGAAACAATATTAAATATTTTACATCACAAAGCTTGATACAAACATAATTTTAAAGTATTACCCTAAAGACACATAGTATGTATAGAGGCAAAAATGAAAATATTTTCCACAACCACAAAGAGTATATAAAATGGAAATATTTATAAGAACTCCTAAGAATGCTAATATCGTAAGAATCCATCACCATATCCAATGGTGGAATCTCATCAACAGAATCCATATGGGTAGCAATTGAAAAAACATCTCCTTACTCAATCAAATCATTGCACTCCTCCAATGCTAGGTACCAAAACTGAGACATCTGCTCATTAGTTGAATTATCAATATCTATTGGAAAAAAGATGTGAGTTGCCATGTCATATAATAGGAAGGGAACTTCACTACAGTTGCACATAAGAACCATACCATGGATTGTTTGGAATAGAAGATGGCATTGACATTTTCTATTTATATCTGCAGAAATTTCTTCCAACAACTTGCATCTGAAACCCCAATCATAGTCAAATCTATAGAATTAGTGAAGCCAGTGGTTTGTATTTACTCATGTCTGTAGAATTTCCAAAATATTTTGAAATCTAGAATTGAGATAAAGATGACCCTTTCTAAAAAAAATAAAATTGGCTCATTAGTGGTTGAACTTCTTAAAATAGTTTTGATGCTTAAAACCTAAATTCAATTAAATGGCATATTTTGAAATATTTAGAAAATTCTATAGACATAAGCAAAGTCAATGATTTGACTTCACCGTGAAATTTCAAAAAAAATTTAAAACCTACAATCACGATAAAAGTTGCCCTTTCCTCAAAAAAAACACTGCAGTTTCAATTTTAAAATGCCTTTATACATGCAGTTTAGCTCATTCCCACGGGCGGGAAGGTCATGCTAGTTTTCAGAAACGTTCATCGTAATCCATAATTCTTTCAGATCATCATACATTTGATCCTTCCAGATTTGAGGTTAGTCAAAGCGATGTTTGTAAAATGTTCGGATTTTAAAGAAGATCAATGGATATATATATATATATATATATATATATATATACATTTTTTGCAGTGTTTATAGTGGACATTAATGACAAATTTTGATTTTCATTGTTGTGGGTTTGCAGTGGACATGAATGAACATTTGTGGTTTTCACTGCCTTCTGTAGATCCAAGATCTACCACTATATTATTTACTTAAAATGGATTAAGATTATGTATTGGTTGTTGCAAATACCTCCAAAACGGAACACGTTTCGGCCCCTTGGCAGTGGATTTCATTCATGCCCCAGAAACGAACTAGAAAAGTTGAACATTTTTATCTTGATCCACAATCTCACAACCAAATACCGAATACACATACCATTTCTACTAGTATTTGATTCCCTAAATCTATTGGAAAACTTAAAAGATATGAAATCTGATTTCTAGATCATTTCAATCTTGAAGTTTTCAAGATGCGGGCTAGATTTGAGCTTCGACTAACTGTAATACATAAAAAATTCCAACTTTTTGTTGCACCCATCCCCATCAGTTTGCTGCACACATACCTCACTACATCACAGATACAAAGGTGGCTAAAGTAAGGAATATGTTGAAAATATTTTAGGCACTAAACTTTGTAATTGTTTGGATAGATTTGTGAGGCCTTTCGCAAATATAATGGAATATTTCCTAGAAGTACAAGGTTTTCAATAGACGAATAATATACTCATGAAAATAGACAAATAATATTCTGATGAAAATACTTAATTCTAAGGAGAAGCATGGTGATATATTTCTTGTACTTGTAAGGAGAAGCATGGTGGTGTATTTCTTGTTTGTTTATTGTTAACGGTGATCTTTCCAGACTTATCATTTTTTTCGTCTTCATGCAGGTGGGATGTTGTGGGCACTGAGAGCATAATTCACTTTGGCACCTTCCCTATTCCCAAACAAGGACTTCCAGTAAAATTCAGGCCCAAGAGAGAAAAAATCTGCAAGCACATAATCATCCTCGCCACATACTACTCAATAGTTCCAATAGCAGCAGTAGTGACAACAGGAGACACTAATATTCAAGGTTTATGCATTACTACCCAGGGGTTGTTTAAGAAAATTAATTTAAATTTGGTTTGAAGCATTTGATTAAATTAATTTAAATCTGAGATCATGTACGAGACTTTTCACTGTTTTCACTTTTATAGTAAAATTGGTTCACAGATACCGAGAATCGAGTTTTTCATAAAGACAATGCCCGGAGGAGAGTAGGTTGGGCTAAAGGAGATATTCATCTTGCTAAATGAGTTTTTCGTACAGACATGAATCAGTTCAAACTGGCTAAAAGAACTATTCATTTTGCTGCAATTAATCAAACTGAGTGGTAATGGTGTCAATGATGACATTTGAAGCCTTTTTGGGACATTTTTTTGTATTTATTTATTAACAGATTCTTATGCAAAAATCAATTGAAAGTTAACAGTTGTCACAAAATATTAACAATTTGTGCTAATTATAGTTATTTTTCTTTCTAGGGCTAGATTAAATTATTTGTAGATTATTGTGTATTATTATCTTGTTGTGTGGGTCATGCTACAAAAGTGTGACTTCGAACTAATTCTATTGAGGTATTTTTTATAAAGTTGAAAATAGGGGAATGCATGATTATAGATTTTATAAAGATTATGTCATTTTGTGTCAAGCATTTTAAAAGAGATCATTATTCATATATGCAATTTCAAGGATTGCCATAACTCTTCACATAATTCCTTAAAGGGTGCTAGCTTAATAAGGAAGCATTTACATTATAAGCAGGAGCAGTTTGATTCCACTGTGCGCTACGCTGAATGGTACTATATTTTATTTTTAAATTAAATACTTTATTATATTGATTTATATTGTCTCTAAAGAGACACAAATGATATTGTATTGCTTTTATATATAATAATTCATGGTACTGTATTTTATTTTTAAATTAAATACTTTTTATATTGATTTATATTGTCTGTAAAGAGAAATGGTATTCTATTGCTTTTATATATAATATTTTATTGTCTCTAGATAGATGATGGCTAATATTAAAGACATATTCTCTTTATAAAGACAATATGTCTTTAATCCCAACTATTTTATCTATAGAGAAAAAAATGAAATTGTGTCCTAAGAGACAATAATTATTGTGTTATATATTGTCTTAATGAATGAATGGTACCATATTTTATTTTTAAATCAAGCACTTTTATATTGATTTATTTTAATGGTGAGATATTTTTCTAGATTCACTATTTTATATTGTATAAAAAGACAGAAATGATATTGTATTGCTTTTAAATATAATTTTTTATTGTCAATAGCTAAAATTAGAGACATATTGTTTCTATAAAAACAATAGGTCTTTAATGACCGTTGGCTAGCACACACCTGCACAGAGACGGTATAACTATGCTAATTTTCCTGCAGTCACTAACAAGCTCTCAAGCACAAAGAGGCAGATGATTGTTTTGCTCCCTAGAAATCCAATGTAATAATAAGAAACAATGGCCACAATACACTAAGGAATATGCAAAAACAGGCATAAATACATCCGAGTGTGTCCGAGAAGCAAGTTATACTGGTTTGTTTTTATCAGTGGAAGACAAACTTCACCACTTCAGTAATGTATCTGTTATCAGCTTTTGAAGTTTTTTTAAGTGTATTTTTGGGTGTAATTTGTGGAGATTCTCTCGAGGATTTGAGGAATTACTTTTTTCAGCTTTGAATGGTCAAAGTTTAAGTGAGCTAGAATCTTTTAAATTGCTGAATCTATATATTATTATTATTATCTGTCAGATACCAAATTGGTGTATAAGATTTTCCCTGACTATTAAGTTTACTAATGCACACATACTCTACCCTTCTAATTTTAAATCTATGATTTCTTAAAGAAAAACACACTCTTAAACATTAAACCCAAAATTATATACATAAAATGAAATAAATTTTAAACCATAAAAAAATCAAAATTTAACTAGAAATTATTTAATCCAAATTCAAAAAAAAAATTAAAAAAATCCTAACACTTATAATGTTTTGGTAACGCCTTTGGAAAAGCATGGACTGTATAATGTTGACGTAACGCCTTTAGAAAAGCATCGACAGATGTACACAACTTGGAAGCTGTGTACAACAAACCCACAAGTATGTCGTGTGAAAAGCAACCGAAATTCCAAAACTTGCTTAATCAGTAAATCCCAAAGGTTCTTTTAGTCAGAGTGTTGTCTGTCCTTGTGTCTGCCATATCCGCCTGGAATCTGTTGATGTGAACAACTTTGATCAAATCCGTGGCTACGATAAAAGAATATTTGCCTCTGTAGGTGAAAAGGGAGATCATTCCTTTACTCTTTTTAAAAAGTTATAAACCGAAAAAAAAAACACTATTTTCTTTAACATTGCAATCAGGTGAAAAGGGAGATCATTCCTTTAATCTTTTTAAAAAGTTATAAACCCAACAAAAAAAACGCTATTTTCTTTAACGTTGCAATCAGGATTCTTCTGAAAAGACATAAAAGTGACATCGACGAAAAAAGTTATGAACATTACTATTAATATATACATATGATCTAACTATCTTCCCGGGGCACAAGTCTTCTAGTCTATCATTTTTTCATTATATGGTTCGGATTATCCCGTAGTTTCAATGCCATCTGCTAATGACGGGTTCCAGAGGGCAACCAATATTTATGGTATTATTTAGCTATTAATATTGAAGGTGTATATGTTAATTATTGAATTTAAGCAAATATATTATCGAACTATAAACATATATCATCTAGCTTATTAATGAGTGAATAACATCTTAATATTCGTTATTGTTCCAGAAACTAATCCACATGTCATAAACTTAGATGGATTATAACACTTTATTCACAAATTAAGTAATTGATTGATAACATTAAAAATAATTATGGAACATTGAGTGTCAACCAAAGCAAAGACACCCTAAATATTAGTTACTGTTCCCAAAACTCATCCACATTTCACAAACTTAGATTGATTACAATAATTAATGCACAAAAAATACTCATCCACATTTCATAAACATAGATTGATTATAATAATTAATGCACAAATTAAGTAATTAATTGATAACATTAAAAATAATTATAGAACATGGAGTGTCAACTAAAGCAAAAATACTCTACACTACAACACAAAGAGGGTTTTAAGACAATATTTAAGACAATTTTTGGGCAAATTGTCTTAACCTAAGACAAGAAACCTTGTGTATTTTCTTAAATATTGTCTTTAAGTAGGGGTCTCAAATTAAATTGTCTTAAAATTAAAATGTCTTAAAATATTGTCTCTATAAAGACAATATATAACACAAGAATTTTTGTGACAATTTCCTTTTTGTCTCTTTAGGGACAATTTTACTTTTGTCTCTCTAGGTACAATAGTTGAGATTAAAAACATATTGCCTTTAAAGAAAGAATGTCTTTGATCCTAACTATTATCTCTCTAGAGACAATAAAAGATTACATTCAAAGTTAATACAATATCACTTTTGTCCCTTTAGAGACAATATAAAATAATGAATCTAATAAAATATTTCATGATTGAAATAAATCAATATTAAAAGTATTTAATTAAAAATAAACTGCATTGATTAATTCATATTAGGGCACATTGGAATCGAACCACTGACCTCCTGCTTATAATGCAAGCGCTCTTCCATTCAGCTAGCACCCTTTAAAGAATTATGTGAGAGTTATGGTAGTCCCTGAAATTGCATATATAGGCATTGATTTTAAAAAATGCTTGACACATAATCACGTAATCTTTGTAAGATTTAAAATCATGCAGCCCCTATTTTTAACTTGATAAAAATAACTAAATGGAGTTAGTTCAATGTCACACCCATGTATCATGACTCAAACAACAAGCTACTATTATAAATAATTTACAAACTATTTAATCTAGTCATACAAAAAAAGTAACTAGAATTATCACAAGCTTTCAATATCTTGCCACAACTATTGAATGGTTTATGTTTAGCATGTTTCCATTATTCATATATTCCAACAATATGAAATTTTTCAAGGAATTTTTCACATCAAATAAAGATAAAGTATAGAGAAATTGGCATAGCCATCCTCCTATCTATCCCTAAACATTTTGCAGCAAGTTAGATAATCTATCAGAGTTATCATTTGATGGGGCCAGCCCATGTGGTCCAGCCGCTGCAGTGGTGAGGTGTAAACAACCATAGTGAATATAATAATGTGGTGGTTCTGTTGGTTGGTTATGTGGGTTGATTTGTAATCGGCGCCGTATGGATTTGTTTTTATGAGGGTTGTACCTTAACGCTCTGTCCTTTGAACATCTGTCCTCCTCGGGATCCCACGAATCCGTTCAGGGTTTGGGGTTTTCACCCTTTCGTGCCCACCTCACTCTTGTTATTTCGCTTAGTATTTTTGCTCTGCAAGCTCTGTAACTTGCGGTCTTTTCCTCTAGGTGCGGGTTCCTGTTACTTGTTTTCTCGGTTCGCTGTTACGACTCCTGGTTACCCTCTCAGCTTCAGTCGTTTCTGTTTGGTCCGATATGGCCCTGTTCCTCCGGCGTTTTATAATTGATTTGGTAAGTCTGCGTGGCGTTGCTTCTCGGCTTGCATGTCAAACGTTGCTGTGGTTTGAGTTTTCGTTATTTTCTTTCCTTAGAGGGTCCCCATATCTGCATATGTTGTTTATACCCTGTGTATGATTTCGATTTTCTTCTGTTGACAATGTCCGCCCCTGTGACTACTGTTTGCTTCTGGCACCGGTTCGGCTCCTCTTCACGGTTCTTGATAACTCGATGGCAGCGTCCTCAGTTGGAATCTCTGCATGCTTATCCGGTAAGTTTGGGTTCTATGCCGGAATTTTTTTTGTAACCTTCTTTTCCTATTCCTAATGTTGTGGCTCCTTCGTGAGCAGGGTTCCTCTCGAGGTTGGCTGGAAGTTATGGTTCTTCGAAAAGGTAGGGCTCCGTTGCCTTTTGTCTGCTCGCCTTTTTAGAGGGTTTTTTCTTTTACCCAGTTTATACTGTCGCCTAATCTAATTCTTCTTGCGCATGTTCTTGCAGGTGTGACTGTTCGTGGTTACCGGTGTTTGAGCTTCCGGCAGTTCGGCAAACAGGGGTAGTTTTCCTTTTGGTGTTTGGCAACTTGTCTTAGGGTGTTTTGACTTCAACTGTTGAACTTGGTTACTGGTCTTAGACTACTCTCCATATGTGCTTGACTCTTCGTTAGTTGCTGGGCGTGGGTATGATGCTGAATCTTGTGCGAGTCAGTTTCTTGTTTGATGTAGGGTTAATGTCTTCGACTGTGGTTTTGAATTTAGGCTCTTAACGCTGATAGAATGTAAAGAAAACTTATATTGGAAATCTATACATATATATTTTGACCGACTGTGCGGTGTATTCATATGAATTTTAATTTAGGAGAACGACAAGGACTTGTATCATTTTTTTCCACATACCTGTGATGAGGCTTTCCTTAATGGTCTGGTTGTATGAGCTTTGGCTACTACTTGTCATCTAGCTTGTTATTCTTCCCTCTGGACTCGAAACCTGTAGCAAACACATTCGGCAGTCTTGCATGATACTCTATTTGTACAAATGCACAGTTTCTGGAAGCACGATAGGAATATATATATATATATATATATATATATATATATATATATATATATATATATATGCACAGAATGTTTTTCTTATTATTACTTCTCTATTCTCTTACACGAAGTCGAACCCCTGCAATGGTTTGTTTCACCCATTTTATAATACTGTCTACAAATAGTTTTGTAACTGCTGTCAGGTGTGTTGTTGGTTATAACAGTTGTTTCATATGCGGCTTTTCCATAGCTAGTTAGTACATTCTGTTTTACATGTATTTCTCAACCGTAATATGGCTGTTTGGAAAACAAAAAACGCTACCTAATCACTACTGTTCCTAATTAAAATTAAAAACCATAACAATATTGTTTTTCTTTGTTTTTTTGGCAATTTAAAGAGTAAAGTAAAATAGATAAAAAAAAACAAAGACAGATCTACTGTCCATCCAACGAACTGTGTCCTCTGTCCTTTTCGGAAACCACTGCCCTGTTAACCAGATGCTCCTGCATCAGGCTCCCGGGGTAAAAGAAATTCATGGCTCCGTTCCATGAGTTCCTCCACCGAATAACCAGCCTTCTGTATCTGCGTCGCGTCGAGCCATGAGCTGTCCTCCATTGGACGGTCTCTCCACTTGACGAGGTAACACAGATATTCCTTCCTGCGTGTCTTCTTGGCTACCTGGGTGCTGAGGATCCCTTCAATCTCATGGGACTGAGCCGAAGGCAATTGTTTCTTCCAAGAACCGTCTCCAAATTGGGTGTCCCGTTCTGGCTGTACCACACTATCATCCCCTGCCTGGGCATTATATGGGAACATGTCTGGCACGTTGAATATAGGTGAGATGCCTATGTCAGGTGGCAATTGGATCTCGTAAGCGTTGGCTGAAAATTTTCGTAGGATCTTGCATGGACCAATTTTCTTATATTTCAACTTATTATATGTGCCCTTAGGAAACCGTTCCCGGCACAGATGTGCAAGGACCACATCCCCAACATTAAAATATACCTCTTGTCACTTTGAGTCTGCTTGCTGCTTGTATTTCTGCACGCTGTCCTGTAACCTTAGCTTGACTTTTTCGTGAAGCTCGCTCATTGCTTCTGCAAAATCTTCCCCATATGTGCTTCTCCGTTCCAGCTTTCCCAAATCTCGCAGTTCATGTATTCCCCGAGGGTGCATGCCATACACAATCTGGAATGGGCTAAGTCCGGTGCTACGATTGGGCGAATCGTTATAAGCAAATTCTGCCTCGGCGAGAGCTCGATCCCATAATCGTGAATTTTCTCCAGTCATACTCCGTAATAAATTCCCCAAGCTCCTGTTCACCACTTCCGTTTTTCCATCAGTCTGCGGATGATACGCAGAGCTGAAATTCAGTTGCGTGCCCAACTTTTTCCACAGGGTGCACCAAAAGTGTCCTGTGAATTTTACATCCCTGTCTGAAATGATAGTTCTCGGTAGGCCATGTAATCTAACAACCTCCGTGAAAAACAAGTGTGCCACGTACGTGGCGTCACTAGTTTTCCGGCAAGGAATAAAATGAGCCATTTTTGAAAATCTATCTACCACCACCATTACTGAATCATATCCCCGCTGCGTTCTAGGTAGTCCTAGGAGAAAGTCAATGCTGACTGAATCCCATGGCATGCTTGGAACAGGTAGTAGTGTGTAAAGTCCAGTATTCTGACTGTGTCCTTTCGACAGTTGGCAGACTTTACACCTGGTTACATATCTCTGTACATCCCTGCTCATTTTAGGCCAATAATAAAAATGTCCGAGTTGCTCCAAAGTTTTGTTGATGCCAAAATGTCCCGCTAATCCGCCACTATGCTTTTCCCGTACAATATTCTCCCTCATCGAACAGTCCGGGATACATAACTGCCCACCTCTGAACAATAATCCTTCCTGTAAATTATAGTCCAACCACGGGCTCGCATTCCTTAATACGGGATTTTGGCAGGCTTCAAAAGCTTCCTTGAAATCTGTGTCCATTTGGTACAAATCCTTCAGATGTTCGAATCCCAATACCTGTATGCTACTCTCCTGTAAGAGCAAGGCTCTTCTGCTCAAAGCATCTGCCACTTTGTTGGCTTGCCCACTTATGTGTTTTAACACGAAAGTGAAACTCTGCAAGTATTCTACCCACTTGGCGTGCTTATGGTTTAACTTGTGCTGCTGCATTACGTATTGCAATGCCGAATTATCAGAAAACAAAACAAATTCATTTCCCAGCAGGTAGTGCCTCCAATGTTTTAAAGCTTGGACCACTGCATAAAATTCCTTGTCATCTGAGGAATATTTCTGCCGGCTTTCATTCAGTTTTTCGCTGAAAAATGCTACTGGTCTATCTTCCTGACTGAGCACAGCGCCAATAGATGTTCCACTTGCGTCACATCGAACCTGAAAAAGTTTATTAAAATCGGGCAGCCTCAAGATTGGCCTCTCTGTGATCTTCCGCTTCAAAGGCTGGAAACTGTCTTCTGCCGCCTTGGTCCAACAAAAAGGCTGACTGGCCTTTTTGATGGTCTCTAACATTGGTGCGCAGATTTCACTGAAATTTCTAATAAATTTCCGATAAAAACTTGCCAGACCATGAAAACTACGTACCTCAAATAAGCTCTTCGGTGACGGCCAATTTATAATTGCTGCAATCTTTTTCGGGCCCATTTTCAATTCATTTTCTGCAACTACAAATCCCAGATAGACCAGCTCCTTTTGCAGGAAAGTGAATTTCTTCAAATTTAGCAGCAGTTTGTTCTGCTGCAACTTCTCTAACACCTTTCGAACATGTTGAAGATGCTCTCTTTTTGTTCTGCTGAAAATTAAAATGTCATCAAGATAAAATATCACGAACTTACCAATAAATTCCTTTAACATCTCATTCATCAACCTCATAAAATTACTAGGAGCGTTACTCAATCCAAATGGCATGACCAGCCATTCGTACAGCCCTTCATTAGTCTTGAAAGTTGTTTTCCATTCATCTCCTTCCCTAATTCTGATCTGATGATAACCGCTCTTGAGATCAATCTTTGTAAAATAAGCTGCTCGACTAAGACAATCCATCATGTCGTCCATCCTGGGTAAGGGAAATCTATATCAAATCGTAATTTTGTTTATAGCCCGCGAATCTGTACACATTCGCCATTCTCCACCCTTCTTGGGTGCAAGTACGGTTGGTACTGCAAAAGGGCTCAAACTTTCCCTGATCAGTCCCTTATCCAGCAACTCCTGCACTTGTTTACGAATTTCCTCATTGTCTTTCGGGCTCATCCTATACGCTGCCTTATTTGGTAAGCTCGCTCCAGGTATAAAATCAATATGATGGCTAATACTCCTCTTGGGAGGCAACTTATTTGGAAAATCGTCAACTACAATGTCTTGGAATTCTTCCAATAACTCCTGAATTTCTACAGGCAGTTTTGACTTTTCTGTATTCAGCAACATCGGTCTTGTCCTCCTTACAATTGCGTAATTGACCTCATTTTCCTCAATCTGTTTCACAAACTGTTTTCCTCCAATTAATAATGTTTTTATTCCGCTTGGTTCTATTGTGTCTTCCTCTTTGATGGGTACAAGCGTGTGTTTGACCCCATCTTTCACAAATTTATAGCAATTTCTCTTCCCATCATGTGTCACCTTCCGATCATACTGCCACGGTCTCCCAAGCAGTATATGGCACACGTATGTAGGCATAATATCACAGACCACCGTGTCGAGATATTTGCCAATGTGAAATTCTACCTCGCACTGTTCATCTACTAGTAGTTGGTGGCCCTTCTGTAGCCACGACACCCTGTAAGGTGTGGGGTGTTTTAACCGCTTCAATCCCAGCTTTTCCACCATTTCGGTGGCAACCAAATTGTCTGTACTTCCGCTGTCTATAATCAATTTACAGCACTTCCCCCGTGATTTGCAAACTGTTCGAAACAACGCTTTTCGCTGGGTCTGTTCAGCCACCTCCTTGGCTGGTTTCAACAACACTTTGTTCAAAATTAAAGCTTCCCCTGTTTCTGCCACGTTTTCGATCTCCTGGGGTTGTGCTTCAGCTTCCTCAGGCTGTGCAACAAATGCTCCCCTCTGGCCAGCGCGTTCAGCTTCCGGGCATTCGAAGGATCTGTGCCCCCACTTATGGCACCTGTAGCACTGGACATTAGTCCCTCTTCCGCGACCATTTCCTCTTCCGTGCTGATAAGATCGACCTCTTCGAAACAACGCTTTTTGCTGGGTCTGTTCAGCCACCTCCTTGGCTGGTTTCAACAACACTTTGTTCAAAATTAAAGCTTCCCCTGTTTCTGCTACGTTTTCGATCTCCTGGGGTTGTGCTTCAGCTTCCTCAGGCTGTGCAACAAATGCTCCCGTCTGGCCAGCGCGTTCAGCTTCCGGGCATTCGAAGGATCTGTGCCCCCACTTATGGCACCTGTAGCACTGGACATTAGTCCCTCTTCCGCGACCATTTCCTCTTCCGTGCTGATAAGATCGACCTCCTCTAATGCTTTCTCCCTTCTCCGCTATCCCTGAAGTTCTGGAACTGCTGCCTTCTTCGCTATTGGTGGCAGTGCTCCCTCTACCATAGGACTGTCCGCATCCTCTGCCATTCCCTCTCCCTCTCCTATTATTCTGTTTCCTGTTAATTTTCTCTTCAGCCTTTACAGCACTCTGGAAGGCTTCTTCAATATTTCGGGGAGAGAGAATATTGATTTCGTCCAATATTTCCATCCTCAAGCCATTCACATACCTCGCTGTTTTTTCTGGAGTATCGTCCGTATAACCAGCACGTAAATTTACTCGATAAAACTCTTCTGTGTACTCTTTTACAGTCATACCTTTCTGCCTTAAATTCTGTACTCGCCGATAAAGTTCAACCTGGTAGTCTTTAGGCAAAAACCTGCCCTTCAGTTTTGCCACCATCCTTGGCCACTTCCTTATCGGCAACTTGTTCATCCGTCTTCTGTCCGCTTGGACGCTATCCCACCATAGGGCAGTGTGTCCTTTTAGCTTAGTCGCAGCAAATCTAACTCTTTTATCCTCACTAATCTCCTCATTTTCGAAATACTTGTCTAACTCACTCACCCAATCCAATAAAACATCAGCGGACAGACTGCCATCATAATTAGAGATTTCCGGTTTGGGTTTGCTGCTGGCTAACAATACTGATCTCAACAGTTTTAATTCCGGGGCTTCTTCCTCTGACCCATCTGTAACAGTTGCTGCCTCGTCTTCACTGTCATCTCCAAGTTCCGGGTCTCTTCGCCTTCCTGCCTCCACTGCTTCCAAGCGAGCAGTAAGGATTCTCAACTGCTCTCTCAAGCCCTCGTCTACTATTCTGCGTGCACCTCTTCCTCGTCCTCGTCGTTGTACTTCCATCTTTCTCTACCTCCTTAAAAAAAAGTCGCTCTGATACCACTTGATGGGGCTAGCCCACTTGGTCCTGTCACTGCAGTGTTGAGCTGTAAACAACCGTAGTGAATATAATAATGTGGTGGTTCTGTTGGTTGGTTATGTGGGTTGATTTGTAATTGGCGTTGTATGGATTTGTTTTTATGAGGCTTGTACCTTAACTCTCTATCCTTTGAACATCTGTCTTCCTCGGTATCCCACGAATCCGTTCAGGGTTTGGGGTTTTCACCCTTTCTCGCCCACCTCACTCTTGTTATTTCGCTTAGTCTTTTTGCTCTGCAAGCTTTGTAACTCGCGGTCTTTTTCTCTGGGTGCGGGTTCCTGTTACTTGTTTGCTCGGTTCACTGTTACGACTCCTGGTTACCCTCTCAGCTTCAATCGTTGCTGTTTGGTCCGATATGGCCCTGTTCCTCCGGCATTTTAATATTGATTTGGTAAGTCTGGGTGGCATTGCTTCTCGGCTTGGATGTCGAACGTTGCTGTGGTTTGAGTTTTCGTTATTTTCTTTCTTTAGAGGGTCCCATCTCTGCATATGTTGTTTGTACCCTGTGTATGATTTCGATTTTCTTCTATTGACAATGTCCGCCCCTGTGACTATTGTTTGCTTCCGGCACCGGTTCGGCTCCTATTCACGGTTCTTGATAACTCGATGGCAGCGTCCTCAGTTAGAATCTCTGCATGCTTATCCGATAAGTTTGGGTTCTATGCCAGAATTTTTTTTGTAACCTTCTTTTCCTATTCCTAATGTTGTGGCTCCTTCGTGAGCAGGGGTCCTCTCGGGGTTGGCTGGAAGTTATGGTTCTTCGAACAGGTAGGGCTCTGTCGCCTTTTGTCTGCTCGCCTTTTCAGAGGGTTTTTTCTTTTACCCGGTTTATACTGTCGCCTAATCTAATCCTTCCTGCGCATGTTCTTGCAGGTGTGACTGTTCGTGGTTACCGGTGTTTGAGCTTCCGGCAGTTCGGCAAACACGGGTAGTTTTCCTTTTGGTGTTTGGCAACTTGTCTTAGGGTGTTTCGACTTCAACTGTTGAACTTGGTTACTGGTCTTAGACTGCTCTCCATATGTGCTTGACTCTTCGTTAGTTGCTGGGCGTGGGTATGATGTTGAATCTTGTGCGAGTCGGTTTCTTGTTTGTTGTAGGGTTAATGTCTTTGACTGTGGTTTTAATTTAGGCTCTTAACGCGGATAGTATGTAAAGAAAACTTATATTGGAAATCTATACATATATATTTTGACCGACTGTGCGATGTATTCGTATGAATTTTAATTTAGGAGAACGGCAAGGACTTGTATCATTTTTTTCCACATACCTGTGATGAGGCTTTCCTTAATGGTCTGGTTGTATGAGCTTTGGCTACTGCTTGTCCTCTAACTTGTTATTCTTCCCTCTGGGCTTGAAACCTGTAGCAAACACATTCAACAGTCTTGCATGATACTCTATTTGCACAAATGCACAGTTTCTGGAAGCACGATAGGAATATATATATATATATATATATATATATATATATATGCACATAATGTTTTTCTTATTATTACTTCTCTGTTCTCTTACACGAAGTCGAACCCCTGCAATGGTTTGTTTCACCCATTTTATAATACTGTCTACAAACTGTTTTGTAACTGCTGTCAGTTTTGTTGTTGGTTATAATAGTTGTTTCATATGCGGCTTTTCCATAGCTAGTTAGTACATTCTATTTTACATGTATTTCTCAACCGTAATATGGTTGTTTGGAAAACAAAAAATGCTACCTAATCACTACTATTCCTAATTAAAATTAAAAACCATAACATTATTGTTTTTCTTTGTTTTTTTGGCAATTTAAAGAGTAAAGTAAAATAGATAAAAAAACAAAGACAGATCTACTGTCCATCCAACGAACTGTGTCCTCTGTCCTTTTCGGAAACCACTACCCTGTTAACCAGATGCTCCTGCATCATCATTACCTGTTAGTAATGATAAAAAATGAGAGTCAACCATGTCCTCATATTTAACTTGCACCCTAGAAGAGAAGGCTAGTGCACAACTAGCATCTCCTTGGCCATTCAATGTAACCAAAGCTAACCATATCCTCTGCAATTACACTTCTAACAAATTCATCCATAGCTTTCAAAACTCAATTTAATCCTACTACATAGTAGTCAAAAGAGTATGGTATATTTTGTTTTACCACATATCCAAATTACACCACGAAACCACAAAAGTTGAAGTCATAATTAAAAAGAAAATTGATCAATTTGCCTTGAATTCATCTTCAGGAGTTGCAGTAGGTTCCAGCTCACAACAATTTTGGCATAAATTTGGGGATTCTTCATGCAAAAGTCTCTTTGCTAGAACTTGATGAGAAAAGCTAAGAAGCTCCTTTCTCGAAAACAAGTTAATTGCCTACTTCCTCTCATACATTTTCTTGAGACCATCAATCCTAACAAGAGAAACCACCCTCACTCCAACCTCTTCCACAAGCCATTTGCAATTTTTGCCATTTCATACCTACATTTAACATATGGACGAGTGTCTTTGTTCCAAGTAGAATTCCACTCTGTATAGGGCCCAAAGATTAGCCTTTTAGGGAAATATCCC
The DNA here is from genome assembly GCA_031772625.1 of Pinus tabuliformis. Lineage (NCBI taxonomy): Eukaryota > Viridiplantae > Streptophyta > Pinopsida > Pinales > Pinaceae > Pinus > Pinus tabuliformis. The sequence goes on from CM062816.1 coordinate 784,658,564, forward strand.
AATAGTAACTTTAGGACTTTTCTCCGATGCAACAATATGAGAAATAATATTTAGCACGTTGTTGTTGGGATACTTTCCATGGTTAGAATGCCCAAAACCCTAGTAAAATCCATCATCCATCCAGTTAGTGATAATCATACCTTCAATGAAATTAAGATCCATTTTACAAGAATTACAATCTATGAAAACTAGTTGAAAGTGCAAAGTTTTAACCAAAGTTCTAAGCACAAATAGAAAAGTAGTTAGATTAGCAAGCACATATACAGAAAATGCAATCCTAAGTACTACATACAAAACATTTGTTGAACAACCAAAGAAATAAATAATAACAGAAATATTTTTCCAAATCAGAAGGAATTGCAGACAGAACAGAGAATCAACAAGGTGCACATGCAAGAAATTTATCAAGAGGTTCCTTATAGAGAAATTCAATGTAAACACACTCACCTGAAATCTTCCCTACATTAATCTCAATGGTTGGACCATCATTGCTAGAATTTTCAAAAGCATCCTCTCATCCGCCCCAATCACTATAGATGCAGACAATATTATGGCATTGTTGGCAATCTCCTTGATATTTACCACATTTAACCCAGTCGAGTTTTGATTGATATTATGGTTGAGATATATCCTCTTAAGATACAAAACCATGCTCTAAATCATCCTTTTTATCTTCAGTGATTTCAAAATCACTTCTAGTTCCTTCATCTTCATGTCCTTCTTCAAGCAAAATTTCCTCTGGCAATAACAAAGAAGCATTTGTAGGAAGAGAATTTCCTAGTGAACTTTCAACCTCATTGCCAGAATCCCTTCTCCCTTCGATGTTGTGTTGACCCATAGGTTGAAAATCATCATAATTTGTAGTTGCTCCTTTATGTGTTGTTCCATTGTAGTTCCTCTTAAGAAGTCTTCACATAAGAAGAGAGTTTCCCCAAAAATCCAACTTCCAGTATATCTCTGTATATATTGTACATATTCAATTAAAAATTATACATATTTTTTAAATAAGTACCCTGTGAAACATTGTACAGGCTAAGACAAGTCTTATTTAACTAAAGGTCATATAAAGGCCTTGAATTATTATTATCTACTTTCAAAGACATTGAAAAATATAACAAAATGATTCAAAAGTAACTCGTTCTCAACGAACGAGCTGGTATCCTAGTAGTGCAAAGAGAGATTCATGTTCAATCAAGCAACAAATAAGTCTATGTCATGCACATGCTCCCAACTTTTCCTGAAATCCATCAGCACCAGCAACTAATGCACGCCTGTCAATCTACATATAATAATAAGAGATAAGAAATCAGAATTATGAATTATGATTCAAATTATACCCAAAAACTTTATGCCTCATTCATAAAGCAATATATATACCTCTCCTTGCCTTAGGTTTCTTTCTTTATCAACCATTCTAGTCAATGCTTGAATATATTTAACACAATCATAGAAAAAACATATTCTAAGGCCATAGCAAGATCAGTTAATTCATGATATTCCAACCACAAAGTTCCCATTGCCTCATAATTACTCCATCTGTGCTAATGTTTCCATCGCAACAGTATTTAGACCCCCACCAAAACCAATTTTTGCACTCAACTCAAGATCTCGTGCTGATCTGAAAATCACTTGTGAGTGATCTCAGTTAAATAATTAATGAATGAAGGTATTACAGACTCATGTGCTGGTGTGTATCTATGTTATCTTAGGCAACGGATTGATTAGATTGCAAAAATACACACACACTAGAAAATGGAAAACAGAAAGAAAATACAAGAACACAACAAATTAATAAGGAGTTCACCCTATCCTCCAGGGCTACGTCTCTGGTCCAGCTTTCAGTGGTGGCCTTCTTTCATTGTGTCTTAAAACAAAGTTTTTATAGTGAGGAGCTCAATTTGAGTCTCCTGAAATAGATAATGCTTGGTAGGGTGGTACTTGGATTCCCCAAGCCATTAGAGTGCACAAACTCTTTTCCTTTCCAAGTCTTGACCTCTCTGGTCTTTAATGGGAGGAGCCCAATGTGGTACTCAATTCCTGATAGGTCCTCACGGGGATTGCTTAAACCTCTCAATCCTTCTATTTGCTCGATGCTGCGTTATGCTGCAGGTCAGCTTGGCTCTCTATTTTTCTGCCTCTTGCTTCACTGTCTCTCTCGTCCTCTCTTTCACTATTTTTCTTCTCTGGTTCTTCCTCTCGTTCTCTCTGTCTATTCATGGCTTAAAGCCAATACATGCTTGACTGTTTGCTTCCTCTTCTGCCCCTTCAGATTGCTTGCAGCTGTTTGCTTGGAGTTCCTTGCCTCTGCGTGATCTCCAACGTCTCACAGGGAGGTGGCCACTTGCCCTCTCACGAACTACGCTAGCTCTTCCTCAATGGTTCAGTATTTCAGTTACACTGTGGAATGACTCATCTGCCAACTCAACAGTCAAATCAAACTTCAAACTTTTATATGTTGCGGCTTAATTCCCTCGTCAAATCATGTTTTCCATCGGGTGAAATCTCCGCCGTCAGATCTGGAGCCCCGAAATCATACGGTGTTCACTCTTTTCACTCGATTGACTTGCTTGACTGTTAGCCCATGATGAGAGGAGGTTTTCTCTCTCATCTGCTGGACACACATCGTGCAATTTATGGAATCGCTCGTTCTCTGCCCAAATCTGCTTACCATCCAATATGCCTCCGATATTCCACCGGTTTTGGAGTGTGGGACCCACCTTTAGCCTTATCGCTTTCCCTACGGCTTCCCGGGTTCCCATGTGAATGAGCACTCTGGGCTTTTCCTTCTTGAGGGGTTTTGCCCAGCGCTAGTCGTGCATCAGAAATGGCCTCCTTTTCCCGATCCGGGTTTCCTATCTGTTAGTTTGCATCCTGCGTAGTCTCCATGGGCCTTGGTCAGCATGCTTTGACCGAGGTCCTCGTCGTTCCTTATTGGCTACAAACTGCCACTGTCCAGAGGTCTTCCTGATAGCTCTTTGTTCATAAATTCGAAGTCTGTCATGATTTGATACAGTCATGGCACTTTAATAATTTTCATGGATTCAATTCGGATCATGGCTTTCCCACTGAAAAAGCTTTTGGACCACCAAAAGTTGGTTTTCAAGCATCAACTAAGTGAGGGTACAATTGTCTCACTTGTCCAATCTCTAGACACTTTGCACTACTCGACTTTGAACCTTTGAGCCCAACTCTAAGGTACTCAACATCTCCCCTGTGCATCGTCCTCACCTTCCTGTCTAGAATCGTGTCTTCCTGCAATTCATTAAGATATTCAGGTAGCAGGTCATCAATAGAAGGCAATTGACTCTGCTCTTCGGGATCCTCAATTAGTGAAGGTTCAAACAATCTCAAGCAATCTGCATTTACGACTGAGTAGATGTTCATGTAAGCTGGTAGATCAAGGTGAAAAGCATTCTCACCAATTCTCTCAAGTATCATGAAGGGTCCATACCTGGCAGGCTTTAGCATTTTACCTTCACCTTGCATCCTGTCCTTGCTGATATACAACCAAAGTTGGTTACCAACTTGGAAACTATGCTCCATCCGATGCTTGTCATACCTTCCCTTGTATTTGGCTTGGCTCCTTTCCAGTTGTTCATCCCAAAGCTTAGGATGCTTGCTGCAATATCCCCTGAGAAATTGGATTACTGTCCTATTGACTACTTCTATCTGGCCATTAGTTTATGGATGAAAAGCTATGCTTTTCTTTAGTTTGGTGTCCATTAGTTCCCATAGACTTGACCAAAAATTTCCCACAAATCGGGTGTCTCGATCAGATACAATAGAAGTGGGTAATCCAAAATGAACCCATACATGTTCAAAAAATAGTTTTGCAGTTTGTTCAGCTGTAATTTGTTTATTACAAGGTATCAAAATACACATTTTTCTGAACCTATCCACAACAACATATAGATAATCATGACATTTCCTAGATTTAGGCATACTCCCATAAAATGCATGGAAACACTTTCCCAAGGGTGAGAAGGAACTAGTAATGGAGTGTACAAGCCTACTTTTCTATTGCTGGGCTTGCTTTTAGCACACATAATACACCCTCTTACATATCTAGAAACTGTCTCATTCATTTTTCGCCAATAACAAAATCTTTGCAGCTATGAAACTATTTTACTTACCCCAAAGTGACCTGATATTAGAGAATTATGTGTTTCTCGAATTATCTTTACTCTTTCAGTTTGTGGAATGCATACCTTCCCACAATGGCATAAGAGTCGGTCTTTTACATGATAATCCAATTCTTCTACTCATTTGCCTTGACTTAAAGTTTCATATACATCTTTAAAGTCTATATCTTGAACATATTGTTTAATGTAGCTGTCATGTAACACAGAATTATGCTTAAGTATAGTAGATGCATTTATAATGGGTCTAGATAACATATCTGGAACTTTATTGTGTATGCCCTTTTTATATCTAATGACTAAATGAAACTGTTGTAGAAAACCCATCCATCTACAATGTCTTGATTGTTGCAACTTAGTTTGGGAGTGTAGATATTGAAGTGGTTGATGATCAATATGTATTACTGTCTCTTTGCCCATTAAGTAATGTTTCCACTTTTTCACACTCTGTACTAATGCATACAATTCTTTATCATATGTACGATAGTTAACCATTGCAGAATTAAATGTCTCAGAATGATAACATATGGGTTTACCATGCTGTGTCAACACTGCTCCCATGGCATAGTCACTAGCATCCGTATAGATCACAAATGGTCTTTGGAGATCAGCCAGTGCTAGTAAAGGTGTTGTACTAATCTTTTCTTTCAACGTGTCGAAGGATTTTTGCTGTTTGCCTCCCCACTGAAACACCTTGTTCAATGCTGTTAAAGCATGTAAGGGAGCTGTAATTAAGGAAAAGTTAGAAATGAACTTCCTCCAATATTGTGCTACTTCTAAGAAGCTTCTAACTTCTATAGAAGATTTGGGTTTAGGCCAGTTTACAATGACTACCACCTTAGAGGGATCTATCTTCAATTCACCACCCCCTACTATGTGCCCCAAATAATTCAAATATGTTTTGCCAAATTCAAATTTTGAGAGTTTAACATAAATTTTTTCTCTTTTAAAAACATCTAATGTCTACTTAACACGCTTTAAGTGTTCTTCCCACGTTTTTCTAAATATCAGAATGCCATCCAGATACACAATAAAAAAATCATCAAGAAAATGTATGAGTACATTATTCATTAATCTCATGAAAGTAGCAGGAGCATTGGTTAAGCCAAAAGGCATAACCAGCCACTCATACAATCCCTGCTTTGTTTTGAAAGCAGTGTTCCATGCATCTTGTTATGCAACTTTTACCTAATGGTATCCACTATTCAAGTCTAGCTTGGAGAAATAAACAACTTCTTTCAATTGATCTAAAAGATCATCTATGCGAGGAAGGGGATAACGATTTTTTATTATTATCTTATTTAGTGCTCGGTAATCAATGCACATTCTCCATGAACCATATTTCTTTCTCACCAAAACGATTGGTGACCCACATGGTGATGTGCTAGGTCTGATGAACCCTTTCTCGAGCAACTCCTGTAGCTAATTCTTGATTTCATCATTCTCTAAAGCAGACAACCTATACATTTCAATGTTAGGCAATGGAGCATCTTGCTGCAAAATAATATCATGCACTATTTCCTTTTTGGGTGGCAAACCTTTAGGTTCTTGAAACAAGATATAATACTCTGAAACAACCTTTTCTAAATTAGCTTGCTATTTAGCATCACAACCCTCAAATACATTGGTTTTATCAGGTTTCTTTTCCTTTACAACCATCAGTAAGAATTGTTTGCATGAATTTGTCATTCGTTTCATCTGCCCTGAGTTTATGAGAGTATAATTATTCTTGAGCTTATGAGCTCTTACAAAGTATTCAATTCCATCTTTAACAAGTAGATACTTGTTCTCAACTCTATATAAAATAGCTTTTCTGTCATACAAGTAAGGACTTCCGAAAACAATTCCACATATATCCAAAGGAATTATGTCTAACTCAACCTCATCTACAAATGCTGACCCAAAAGAAAACTTGATTTTTCATTGTCTAGTCACTTGTAGTTGTGCTTTATCATTTAACCATCCTAATGGGTATGGTTTATTGTGAGGTGTAGTTACTAATCCCATCTTCTTTACAATTTCTTCAAAAATTGAATTTACTTGTGAGCCACTATCAAACAAAGAATCAATCTTTTGATGTTTGGAAATAACTCGAATATGGAAAAGCTCATGTCTTTTTCTCTCATTTTCTCCATCAATAGTAGATTGTGTGGAATTACTAGTAGATGCCCCAGAATTCTTACCTTTTATACCCGTGGCTGCAATGGTTGTTTCATCTCCTGAGTCTAACCCCAAATCTTTCTGAATAGTTACAACAGTCTTCTTCCTCTTTCCCTCGAACTTCTTAGGTCTCAGCTCTGGATGCAGAATCCAACAATGCTCATCATCATGCCCATCCTTTTTACAATGAGTGCATGAAGCCTTGCTTTTCTGTGCAGTGTTATCCTTCCTTGCTTTCGATTTCTGCTTTCTTTTCTCCTTATTCTTGCTTGCAGTGGGTTGGGATGATCCCCCAACTTCTAAACTTCCATTCTTTCCTCTAGCTTCTAGATGAGTAGCTTGTACAGATACCTCATCTATACTAGTGGGATTAAACATGAGGATAATGTCCCTCATGTAGCTGTGTAGACCACCAATGTACTTCATCAGAGTCTCAGGTGAGTCTAATGAGATTCCTAGAATCAATGCTCTCTTTCTAAATTCTTGAGTGTACCCTTGCACACTTTTTCCTTTTGAAACTATCGAAGAGTTTGCCAACTCATCATGACTTGCTGCATGTAGGCCAATGGATAGAACTGCTTTTTGATTGCAAAAACAGATTCACTCCAGACAGAGATAGTCTTACCATGTATTTTCATGTCAACTTGGGTCTTGCCTTCCACCAAACCAAGGCAATGCCTCCAAGGCATAGGCTTGCCAGCTAAATCTTGCTCTTCTTTGAATCGATATTCTGCACTCGGCAATAAACATCAATTTGTATAATCCAATTGTCTGGCTTTTTTGCTTTCAACTCTCCATCATATATAAGTAAATCAAATTTGACATCTAGTTTGATCAAAGATGCTTTCTTTTTGTGTTCAGGGCTATTAGGAGGTGTGAGAAAGATTTTTTCTTTCCCTTTGACTTTTGGGTGGTCATGGAAATGAGACTCATCTTCTCCTTTGTCTTTCTTAGAGCCTGATGAACCTTCATCCTTATGTTTTCTAAAGTCCCTATACATTTCCTCTACCATGGACTTTATGGCTAGGAAACTACCTATGAATTTAGGGTCTGGCCCCATAGAACCTTCCTCTGAGATTGTCTTCCGAGGATAGACCCTCCCAATTTCAGGATTAGTTTCGACCAACTCTCCTTCTCCTAACTTGAGCTTTGATCTAGTTAGCATTCAACAACTAGACCAACACAAGCTTGTCTAACCTCAACAACCTAAAGCTCTGATACCACTTGATATGAAAATCACTTGTGAGTGATCTCAGTTAAATAATTAATGAATAAAGGTATTACAGACTCATGTGCTTGTGTGTTTCTATGTTATCTTAGTCAACGGATTGATTAGATTGCAAAATGCACAGGCACTGGAAAATGGAAAACAGTGAGAGAAACACAGTAAGCAAATATAAGAACACACCAATTTAATAAGGAATTCACCCTATCCTCAAGGGCTACATCTTCAGTCCAGCTTTCAATGGTGGCTTTCTTTCATTGTGTCCTAAAATAGACTTTTTATAGTGAGGAGCTCAATTTGAGTCTCCTGAAATAGATAATGCTTCGTAGGGTGGTACTTGGATTTACCAAGCCACTAGAGTGCACAGACTCTTTTCCTTTCCAAGTCTTGACCTCTCTAGTCCTTAATGGGAGGAGCCCAATGTGGTACTCAATTCCCGACAGATCCTCACGGGGATTGCTTGAACCTCTCAAGCCTTCTATCTGCTCGATGCCGCCTTACACTGCAGGTCAGCTCGATTCTCTCTTTTTCTACCTCTTGCTTCACTGTCTCTCTCGTCCTCTCTTTCACTGTTTTTCTTATCTTGTTCTTCCTCTCATTCTCTCTGTCTTTTCATGGCTTAAAGCCAATACGTCCTTGACTATTCACTTCCTCTTCCACCCCTTTGGATCGCCTGCTATTGTTCGCTTGGAGTTCCTTGCCTCTGCGTCATCGCCAACGTCTCATAGGGAGGTGGCCACTTGTGCTCTCACAAACTATGCCAGCTCTTCCTCAATGGTTCGGTATTTTAGTTACATTGTGGAATGAATCATCCGCCAAGTCAGCAGTCAAATCGGACTTCAAACTTTTATATGTCACGGCTTAATTCCCTTATCAAATCTAGTTTTCCATTGAGCGCAATCTCCGCTGTTAGATTTGGAGCCCCCAAATCCTACAGTGTTTGCTCTTTTCGCGCAATTGACTTGCTCGACCATTAGCCCACGATGAGAGGTGGTTTTCTCTCTCATCCGTGGGACATGCATCGTGCAATGTATGCAATCACTCATTCTCTGCCCAAATCCACTTACCACCCAATATGCCTCCGATATTCCTCCGGTTTTAGAGCACGGGACCCGCCTTTCGCCTTAGCGCTTTCCATATAGTTTCCTAGCTTCCCATGCGACCGAGTGCTCTAGGCTTTTCCTTCTCGAGGGGTTTTTCCATACGATCAAAAACAACCTTTGGGCTTCCTATCTCCCATTTTGCGTCCTACGTAGTCTCCATGGGCCTGTGTCAGCGCGCTTTGACCGAGGTCCTCGTCGTTCCCTGCTGGCTAGAAACTGCCACTGTCCAGAGGTCTTCCTAATATCTCTTTGTTCATAAATTCGAAGTCTGTCCTGATTTGATACATTCATGGCACTTTAATAATTTTCATGGATCCAATTCATATCATGTGCAGCTGCTAAAGCTGTCGCCATTGCAGCTATCTTTTCCTTTGGTACAGGGTGAAGACTTCGTGATAAAGCAGGTTCCTTTTGAAATATTGTAAAGATATGTAGCCTTTGTTCTCTTCTTTCGAGAACTAACTTCTCACATCTCAAGGATGTATTTTTGGAAGATGCAACATCACTATCACCTACCCAAGCAACTGCCATTGCTAATGTCATTGCATCTAGAGAAGCATCTGAAGAAGCCCAACCTGGAGCTATCACTGCAATGACAGCCAGCAAAGGGCATACATTTTCATCACTACCATGAAATGAAGGAAAAGATAGAGAGTGAAACATAAAATATTTTTCTGAAGCAGCTGAGAAGACAATGCCTCGTAAAGCTCAATTATAGGGAATGTAAGTATGGTAGAAAATATGATATCGTTAGACATTGTACAATTGTTCCCATATCCTAGTACTATATAATTAACCAAATTATATGAGCAGGACATATATTTAAAAAAATTACATATTTAAGCATAATAGCTACTATAGATATCAATCCATTTAGTGAATTTAGACATCCATATTTTGAAGGAGCCACTAGTTGATCAATCCACCAATTATAACATAGACTGAGGGATCTCTTATGAAATCAGAAGTAGGATCATTATGCACTTGAACTCCATACACATAAAGAGAACAACAAAGAATTAACAGAGAGTCAAGACCAAGTCCAACAAAAAGGAACAAGAAAATCACTCCAACTAGCTCTTGTGAAATCAGAAATGGGATCATTATTCACTTCAACTCCATACATAGACAAAGAACAACAAAGAATTAATAGAGATTCAAGGCCAACAAAAGGAACCAGAAAATCACTGCATTTATTAGATTTGTCCAGTAAATTCCATACATAAAAGAATAGATGAGTAGAAAATTAATAGACTCAAAAGCCAACAAAAGGAACACAAGTATCATTTGACTCGAGGCCATATCAAGAAAAAAGAGAGTTAGATGTGTGACCAAGAAATATAGCATGAAGCCCTTCATTTATATCAGACTTGTGAGGATCCCAACATTTAAGAAGGGTATTGGTTGATATGCCAATTGGACAATAAATGAGAGTTGGTTGATATGCCAATTGTACAATAAATTACTTACTAAGTGTGCTTACAACTATGTACATTGAGATGCCCTCCTAGCACCCTGTCTCAAGTGATACCTGGGGAGGTATGAAAGGGAGGTTCAACCTAAAAAATCATCTTAAACAAAAAGGAGGAAAGGAGAACTCAAACTAACTCCCTACCATCACAAGGAAAACTTTCTTAACCCCAAGGCAAGTCTTTGGCAAGTGCTTAGTGAAGATGTCAGCAACATGCAATTTAGTGCAATAACATTGCAAATCAATAGTGCCCATGAATCAATTGTTGGATGTAATGCATGTGGACTTTTATATGTTTGGTGCATTGATCAGCTAGTGGCTCCTTGGAAATATGGATAATTACAGTGAAAAGTAATTATGCATAAGCATCCCATAAAAGCAGTTTAGAAGAAAATTTCTCCACTTAAAACTACTCCAAAAAATACCATTCCTACATGGGCAACTCTATGAATTCCACCAAGATGAGACAACATTATTTGATAGCTTATTGAGCTAACCATTTTTCCATTGCATGGAGACAAAACCACTAATCTATTACAACAAATTCAAGTGCCTCAAGAAATTATATTAGCATAGTCAGATTCTTTTTTAAATGAAAGCAAAAAAGATATTTTGTTAGCCCACAAATACTTACAACCAAACATGGTTTCCAAAGTTCCTATACCCAAGCCTTAAAAATAAAATTAGATAGAACTCAAACAAAAAGGTTCACAGAGTCTGCATTTCTTGAACTATCACATGCACCAAAATGAAAACCAACAAATATGTGCATAGGAGTTTCATCAAAAAGGATTCTATTACCTCAAGGAATCCCTTTAAGACAACCTTTCTTGGCATTTTTAGAGAAACAATCATTGAAATTTCTACCTCCATGAATAACCAAAGAAATGGTTGAGCCAATAAACTCAATTCATGCCTAAGGGCACCCCTTTTTAGGTTCTATGATGCCTTGTGAAAACATCAGCTACCCAGGCCCATTGCAAAAGGTATAGTCTATCAAAGCAAAGAATTAAAGACAAGTAATGGACACTGAATGTTAACAATACGAAGCATTAAGCCCTAGCGTAACACATATAAAACTCCATTTTAGAGGTGTTCATCCCATGTCCTTCCTAAAAAACCAACACCAAGTGATCCTTCTATCGCATTCATTAAGAGAGATTATCCATTCTTTCACAAAAATATATAATTTACAGCGAGATCAACTTGGACAAGAAAATTATTGAAATAAATAGTGATAGATGCTCTATATCATTGCTTACACTACCTATGAATTGAATTTGACCTATGCTTTCCTTGATGATGCAGGATCTGATGGTTTTGAATTTTAGGTACTACCAACCAAATTTGTATTTTGTTTCACCGTGATAGTCTACTGTTATGAAATATTTTCGGTAAAATATTGCACTCGTCAAAACCTGGTAGAAATCTTAACATCCTTTATTTTTCAATCTTGACATTAAGCCCCATAGCTTAAGATCATCCATGAACATATATTATGAGGTACCAAATTATGGGATATTTCTTAAATCCAACCTAGCCTTCTTATATGTTGTTAAATAGGAGAAGTTATCCTTCTTCCACAATAATTATTAGCAGAGGAACTATTCCATCTAATTGAGAAACCATGGAAAGATACATCAAAATACTGAATTTAACCCAGAATGCAAAAGTAGCCTCCTATGCAAGAATTTGGATGGTTTCCTATACAAGAATTTTGAAAAAGGCCAGTTTTGAAAACCTACTTCCCAAAAAATTCTAAAATTTGAGAATGTCTTTGATATGCACGATCTTCAACAAGTATAGGCACCTACAATGATCTTGTTGAATAGCAAGAAATATAGAAGAGGTAACGAAGATAAATGCATTGAATCAATGACCAAGAGTTTAAAAAAAAAAATTCTTTAATACCTCAGTAAAAATATCAGATTGCAAAAAAATGTGGCTTCATCCTATGCAGAAAAAAAGAGTGAAATAACAGACTGCAAACCATATTCTCTAAAACTATTCCAACTATCTTATGTTGTAGTTTATTTTTATTCCAAAGTATATGGTGTGGACACAATGATTGCTTTCATAGTTTCTATATTTAAAGCTTGTAAATTTTAATGTTTTCTTCATGCCAAAGAAAGATTGTAGTTCAAACAGTCATCATTGTCCTAGAAGATTTGTCTAATATCTAGTGTGAGAAAGAAGAACCATATTTTGGAAGGGTTTATACACAATAATTTCCAGCAATTTCTAATAGATTTGTTGGTAAAATGGTCAAAGCATTTTGTAGCTTGCAACCATTTCTATTATTACTGTAGAGTTTCTAAAAAAATTAAGTGGGTTCTGAAAAAGGTTGTTGGATTCCTGCTTTCTATTTCATGTAAATTCAAGTTGATCCATTAGTCTAAAATTTTGTTAGACACCTAATCTATTAGGGCTGGTTGGGAGGAATTCCAATAGTCATTGAATTCCAAGTGACCTCTTGGATGATGAAAACCAATGGTAATAAAACTACGTATTAATATGTAGATCTTGTGAATATAATAAATCCACACAAGTTATTCAAATATTTCCTATCAATTTTGCGTGTCTTTGACCTGCTATCATTGTAGGTTCCTCTCTAGCCTACTTGAATGCGTGGAAGCCATTAGTTTTGTCGCCTTAATGTGGGAACCCTAACCAAAATTGTGCCCTCTCTATGCATGTCAATTTTTCTTGATGAAACTACACCTAAGCATTTTACCATTTATGTTTTCCATATTGGAAACCTAACACACTTAGCTACCCCTATACCTAGTTTTGTCACATCTCTAACCAATTCTCAGCTACAAGTTTGTCAGTTTTATTTAATTCATGTTAAGAAAACATTGGCATATGATTCTTCCTCCAATCCTACACCCATTTCTACCCTGCATCATTTGAAACCCCAGAAATGTGCACTACTCTTCTCTAGTGGACTCTCTTATGTCTGTTGTAACCCTATTTACCGACAATTAACCTTCAAATATAGTCAACCCTATATTCAAAGAAAATATCATTTATTTATGTGTAATAAGAACTTACCACCATTAGTTGGCATGGTAGCCTTACCAAATGAATATTGTGCATCAAAAGAATTGATATAACAAAAAAAAATGCCATGTGTTGGAGAAACCAAACCTTGAAAGAAATGTTGCATCACACTTTGCAAATTGCAGCCTCATCAACAACTCCAATCTTTAGACTTTCCAATAATTCTTCAAACTTCCAAAATAGTTTTATGCCCCTCTATTCCTCACTTCCATGAAATATCCTCCAAACACAATCAAATTCCTTCGTGAGGGCTTCCCTATCCCATTGAGGGGCACAGTGTTGAAACATATCCTTCACCCACCCTAATAGTGTTGATGTCCTCTAGAATTTTAGACAACCCTATACCATGCTCCCATATCTGAAAAATTAAGCAAGCTAACATATAACATCTGGATATGCATATTAAAAAGAATCGGCACTTAGTTTAAACCACTAAATATATCACAACAAAGAACACAATCAAATTCCTTCATGAGGGCTTCCCTATCCCAATGAGAGGCATAGTGTTGAAACACATCCTTCACTCACCCTGATAGTTATGATGTCCTCTTACAGATCCTACAACTGAAAAATCATTTCAGATGACCCTATCCCATGCTCCCATATCCTGAACAGTCAATAAGTCAACGTATAACATCCTGATATCCATATTAAAAAAAATCAACACTTATTGCAAATGAATAAATATATCAAAACAAAGAGGCATATTGCCAATATTAGAATTTATTAGCACGTTGGTAGTACTATAATTTGTTTAAATCTTCATCTAGCAAGAATATGATAAACCTAAAATTCTGAAAATTTTGTCAAACTTTATAAACAAAAAAATATAATCTTTGAGCATCATTTCAATTTTCAATGTTTTTCAACTGCTTCTAAAATTGTAAATTCAAGAAATAAGATTGATACTAAATACCATGGAATTTAAGAAACTCGTGATGCATAACTTTTAGTCTCAATTGGATATGTTTCATATCCACTATGTCAATAATTACAAGACACTAAGCTTAACTCTCTTCTCCAAAACCAGCTTAACAAAAACAAGAAATAAAACTAAGTAGAAAACCTACAGGATTTACAAACTATTATCACCTCCCCAAAAAATGGTTTAAAGGCTCATACCTATGCTTATTTTTCTGGTCCCGGTTACACAATCTGTGTGTCCCCAGTGGGAACTAGTATGACAACCCACCCATCAATAAGTAAAGATACCATACCTACAGTGGCAACTCTATGAATTCCACCAAGACGAGACAACATTTTTTGGTAGCTTACTCAGCTAAGAATTTTGTACCAACAATGTCCATCCCCACTCCATAGTGAGTGACCCTTTCTTTGTGCTTATATTTCTTAATTGAAAAATAGAGACGAGAGCATATGCCTCACCTTCTAGCTAGGATTTATCTCGTATTAGGTTTCGCAATTCATATATTATATTCATTTGTGTGGATGGTTTGTTTATTTGCTTGTTTCTTCTATTCTGATTTCAAATATATCCATAATTTGGAGTGATACACTAGTAATATTTAATCTAAGATCTAAGATAATAAACTACGTAATAGAATATTTCAAAACAATGTAAGAACTAGCGTGACAAACTATTCTAATAGAATATCCACAAAAATTTAAAGATGAATGAAATCTTTCTTAATGATTGACAATCATTGGATTGACAAACTCACAATATGACCTAAAGTTTCCTACCTATGAGTGTTCTCCAGTGAAAACCTTATTATATTGTGTAATGTGGTGTGTGGATGTTCTTATGTTTGGCTAGCTATTTTTTTCTTGGTTTTTTATTATGGACCAAAGTAATAAATACCATGAAGCATATGCACAATAGTTGTTGAATAGATAAAGAATATATATTGAACTCTAATATAGTGTTAAACGCTAATGAATAGATCAAGAATATAGTTTCCTGATCTCATTGACACTAATGAATTCAAAATCTGGTCATTCTACAGAGCTCTGATAACATAAATAATTGTGACATTGCTTTTTATCTATATCGCAATTTCCACTATGATTGGATTACACTAGAACCTCATCTGACTGTGGGAGTGTTGGGGTGTTGAGTATTTCCTGGTCCCTAAATGGCATGATTTTCATTTTGGTTTACTGCATTGCTGGTATTTCAAATCAGTAAAGCCTCAAAGACAATGAATTATCGTGTATACATATTGTTAGTTGTGAAAGACTTGGAGCAACATAGTGACAGGAACACTGTTGTGGTTGAGATTCCAAATTTATGCTTTTTATTTTTTTTGGTGTTTGGTGTTGCAGGACGGCATATCAATCCTATTGTCACCTTTGGCCTATTTTGAGCTAGGAAGGTTTCCTTGCCAAGGGCTATTATGTATATGATAACCCAATGTTTTGGGGCCATTTGTGGGACTGGATTGGTTAAAGCCTTTCAAAAGAGTTTCCAAGACAAATATGGTGGCAGAGCTAATTTTTTGCACCCCAGATACACCAAGGGTGTGGATTTGGCTGCTAAAATCATCCGCAACTTTGTCCTCGTTTACATTGTTTTCTCCGTAACTGACCCTAAGTGCAGTGCTTGGGGCTCCCATGTTCATGTACGCTAAATATACATATATGTGGTAGTTTCATATTTTCATAGGGACATACAAAGGGCAGGAATTTTCATTAGACCTGCTTTTAGTGTGTAGGTTTTGGCTCCATTGGCTATTGGTTTTGTTGTTTTCATGGTACATTTGGCCACCATTACCATCACTCGGGCTGACATCAACCCTGCAAGGATGTTCGGAGAAACATTGATTTATGGCCACAAACAATCTTGGGATGACCATGTAAGTGTTTATTTCCATTTTTTTGTCCTTGTTAGGGTATATTGATAGTCTATTATAAGAACATTCTGGAGCTTAAGGTTTGACATATATAAAGAGAGTTCTTGGACACAACAAGTGTAGTATAGGAGAATAGAAGGAGTTAACACACCATATTGGGATCTTTTGAGTTTTCATGTCACTGCAACATGTTTCTTGTCAGCAAGTTATAATGGTAGATGCAGTGTGCATATAGTTTAAGAGTTATTCAATATAGACCAATGAATTTCGTAATCTAGATCTTAGTACTTGTTATATCTGAAAATTCGTGAAGATTTTGCTTATTAATATTATTAATACCAGCTGATTGATTCAAGTTAAGATTATTCATTTGGACTAGTACTTGATTAGGGAATACAGAAGCCTGATGACTATGCCTTGTTTGTGCAGTGGATTTTTTGGGTGGGTCCTTTTGTGGGAGTTACACTAGCTACTGCCTACTACCAATACATTTTGAGAGTAGCAACTGTCAATTCCTTGGGGTCATTCAGAGGAAAAGTTAATGCTTAATTAGGAAAGATTCATTGTAGGTTAGACTTGTCTGTGTATTAGGTACGTAGGTTTACAATAAATGAATAGTTGCCAAGAAGTATCACTAACAATGGATGAGAAACCAGTGAAGAAAATTTATTTGTGGAGGGTAACTTCTTCTCTCAGAGCCTAGATTTGGGGAAGTTGGCACAGACAAGGTTGTAGTAGACTTGCTTCTTTGTATTGAAAGTATTGTTGCATTAGTAGTAAAAATGCTTGTAGTTTCTCCAGAGACATCATATTTCACCGCTCACTATAGTAATCTACTAAAAAAATTAAGTACAACGAAGAGTAATGTTTCTCTTATTATACTTGAGCACATATTCTTTTGACTTTTGCTGGACCTTCTTCAGCTTGTAATATACTATTCTTCTTGTTTAGAATGCATAGATAAATTCTGTAATTTGAAATTTTGATTCTACATCTCGGAGTGTATTTTTTCACTTTAGATCCTTCATTGTCTCACCTGTACATAATACTCCATTAATGATCCAGGTGGACGTTGGTGGCCACCCACCTATCCCATTTGGACCCCCACAACTGTCTCTTTAAGTTTTTCAGTTTCCTTAATTATAGCACAGTTTACTATTTTTAGCAGTTTTTCGGGTCCTAAACTTCCGGAGCCGTTTTCAGGCCCTAAACGACGTTTTTTGGGAAATCCACCGCCATCAATTTTTCTAATAAAAGTTGTCTTTTTCGTCGTATTCCACGGAGAGATCTTTCCAACAGGCTATCATGCGCGTCAAACGGAGATAATACGACCAATTCGCGACCCCGGGAAGTTGGCTGTCCAACTCACCCCAAAACGGGGCCCACAATTTGGCATTTCATCTTCTAGGGTTAGGTTTCGGAATGTGAAGGGTTTTCCATTGTTTCTCAACAATAAATAGGCCTTTGAGCCTCATTGTAAAGACACTTTGAAACAGTTCAGAGGCATGTAGCCGACACATCTCTTCTCAGAGATAAGCTACCATCGCCCTAGCTAGGTTATTTCTATTTGTAAGCATATTTCAGTATCCTCCATTAATGAAATGAAGTATTATTTCCGCTACATCTCTGTTTTTATGGTTATCGCATCTCTATATTTATGGTTATCTCTGTAATCTATTGTGTTCCTGCTTAAATCCGGATCAATTAATCAAGTAAAAGGCATTCAAAATACTTGATAGAAACAGAGTAAGCTATGTAGAAAATGGTTTTGGCTAAAAAGAATTTCTTCATTACACCTTTATTTCTACTACACAAAATGAGAACAATTTACATGGTATCAACAATAATAAGGTAATGATCAAAATTTCTATCAAATGAGTAAAAAATATCTTATCATAAAGGAAGAAATCTACATTTACCCATCATAATGTCACAAGGATTTCAAACTCTAGCAAAGACCATCTAATTTGTATATGAAAGAGAGCCTTCTAAATGAAACAAGATTTCAATGCTTGGTACATACGAATGATATACAAACTCGTGATGGAAGTAATTGGAAACTATTCATGGAAGGTAAGTACAACAACCAATTTTACACTTTTATTCATCACTGATGTAAACTAGCAACAACGACCCTTAGTCAATAATATTAAATGTGCAAACATGGGTTTTGTAAATCGCAAGTCACACATCAATGAGTTGAAACCAATGCATAAGAGAATGGGTATGAACACCTATGGAAACTGAACAACGAGAATTGAATTATGTCCACATAGAAAAATTATTATTGATCCATTTTATCCTGTTGCTCAAGATATTCAATAATGCATGCAACCAATTATTGCAGTTGCATTTCTAACAAAATTTAGCAAGTATGTAGATTGGGAGATTTCCTGTGAATAAGGATCTTGAGAATATAATAATGTTATCGCATCCATTCCCAATGAGGATGTGGAAAAAATATATTTATGAAGTTTTAAATCAGTAATCCATATATGTGAAATATACACAAGAAACCAAAATATTGATATGAACCATGGAAGAAATAAAACTCACCTTTTAGATGAAGCTTCTATGTATAAATACTGCGAAGAAAAATACAAGTGTTATCATCTTCAATTTGTGTTGTCAAAAAATTTAGAGAAAAACTGGTACACAAACATATGATTATCTATAAATGTAGTAGTCAAATATCCAAACGAATTTGTGGATGAAAGAGATATATAGTGATACAATTACTAACAATATCATTTCAAAAAATAAAATTGCAAATCTCTTAGTGAGTTCCATAAGATTAATAAATAATAGTTTGAAGTAAATAAAAAAAATGAGTGAAAGTTAGGAAAAATTAAATAAGGTTATATATATATATATATATATATATATATATACACACACACACACACACACACAGAGATATATATGTATATATATATATATATTATATTTATATATGTGTATATATATATATATATTATATTTCTATGTATTTGCAGGAATAATTAACCGAGTATAAAGGGGAAGCCTCTTCTCAAAGATGTTGGAAATAATACTGAGAGGGGGGGTGAATCAGTATTATCACATTAATAAAACTTTTTCATTTCCATAATCAGATTCATATATGCTATTTCCACAACTTCTTATGATTAAGTTAATTGATCTTCAATCAGTGCATTAGAACATTATCAACCATATTATCAGTTAACAGATGCAGTAACATAGAGTAGATCATCACACATAAGGCACACACATGAACACCATGATATAAGGTGGAAACCCAATGCGGGAGAAAACCACATGCTGCAAGTCATCTCAATCTTCTTCTTAATAGGAAAATCCTTTTAAAATATTTTCTACTGGTGCAGTCTTATACCAGTACAGGAGCTACAACCCCTTTTGCTCTTGTACTAGCCGATCCATTTACTAGTACGTAGGCTACTACCTGCTACAATGCTCCAAAGATTTCCTTTAGCTCTTGTACTAGCTTAGATAATAGTACGTAGGTGCTGACCTACAATCTTCTCTCCTCCAGGTACCACGTTTCATCAATTTTCAGACTAGATACACTGAAGTACAACACATAATCTGAAAGGCCACATTTCATCCAATATTCATACTGGACCCAACAACATTGAAGCTCATAATCAAACAACCTTCTGAATTACCCAAGCACTAGATCAATACATATACAAGTGAGTCATCAATCAGATCTAGTCCATCAGATCACATAGAATGAGTCAATAAGAACCTGATCCATTCATCCATCAATGTATAATCAATCACTGCTGTTATCAGAACTTAATACCAGAAACCAGACATCACTTCAAAACCCAGAACACAACAATAATCAACAGAGGCAGCTAAATAGGTTTCATGAGAAGTACGCAGCTTCACCCATATAACACCTGCGTAGAAGTACGCACTGTGTCCAACTGCGTTCCTGCGTACCCACGCACTGTGCCTCACAGACTCCCTGCGTACCGGCGCTCTGTGTCCAATGAGCTGCCTACGTGCCTCCGCATTTGCAGCACTTCTGCGCCTGCGTATCGCCGCACTTTTCTTTCACTGTACTTGCGTACCTGCGGGTAAAGATAATTTCAAGACTTCAAGGATAACCCAGACTATCAGATCTATAGATCTGAACATGCGCCGAGGAGATATCAACCCATTAGTAGATCCGACTTGTAGTTCTCATGTTTCTCCTTGATTTAGATTCAACTCTCTCTCACAAACCGATTACAAGCATTTCAGATCTAGCTTCTCTTAAGATCTTCTCATTTCACACGTATCTAGCCAAATGATCTCCTTTGCTTTATATAGGCAATCTATTCCTAAAATCATGGATCAATAGTGGCTCAATAATAATAATATAAAACAATACCACGGGCCAAAACCCTAGAATCAAGAACGGCGGGCTAGATACCACGGGCCAAACATAAGAAACCCCAAGTGAGCGCGCTTCTCTGCCTTGAAGTAAGTGAACTGGGGGTACGCACCTCTTACATGGGATACCTGCGTGTATGTATGCACATTATGTATGACATGCCTGCGTGTACGCACCTTTTGTAAGGTGTACCTGCGTACCTCTTGTTTTCTTCATTATTTGTGAGCTAATCATCAATCTCTGTTATTGACCTGTTGTACAGTGATCCATCACCTGTATGAGTTGCCATCAAGGACAACACTTTAGCCATAATGCCAACAATCTCCCCCTTTGGACTTGATGGCAAAGCTTACTAAGAACTTGCCATTTGATTCCTTTGAACTGTCCTGCATCTATGTATTATGTCACATCTGATATCTCTTCTGTAGATTCATCTGAATGTATATAAGTGAGATGATCTTCTATGAGATAGTTGCCATCAAGTACAACACATGCATCATAATGCCAACAATCTCCCCCTTTGGACTTGATGGCAACAACACCAAATCACTCTCCCCCTTTGACATCAAGGGCAAAGGGTTATGCTCCCCCTAAGAACACGCTCCCCTTGACTATAAACCAGATCTACTGAAGTTTCTGAATGAGCTGCCCCTTTGTATATGCCATGGTGCACCAATCTGATAATGCTCTTTCTGAGAACAAGCTCAATTATCTGCTCTACTATATAGTGTTGTTCATGCTCAAGCTCCCCCTGACTGTAAGCAAGGTCTGCAAAAAGATGTTCTACAAGAAGAACATGACTCTATATATCATAAATGACCTTCCTATCACCAAAAGACTTAATACGTACATCCATCACCCAACCAAGTGGGGATACATCAGGAACTAAATGCATTACATCTTCATCCCAGGCATAGTGGGGAAACCAACATGGGTCGTTACATGACTTGAAGAGATGACTACAATAGATAGAGACATACTATGACATTTATAACAGAGATCAATCACCTAAGATAAACATCAGCAACAACACTGTATGATCTGCTCCATAGTATCTGTCAACAGCAACTTGCATTAGTGCATGAATCATCAAGGTATGTCCGCACCAATAGAATGTCAAACACCATGATGATCATCTATCATCACATAGGTAAGAGCTCATCATCATCACGTCTTCAACAATGCAGCTTTGAATAATCATCCCTGTATCCTACCAACAATCCTCATCCATTTGTGGCAAGAATGAAAGGAATCATGCATCATAATTGTAATATATGATCTTTATTCATATGTCAACAACAGCATATGAGTGACTCATCATCAAGAAGATGTGAATTTAAGCTAAGTGCTTCTCCTTATCCTCATTAGAGAATCAACCACAAATCTGATCCAAGAACCATGTGAACAACTCATAGCAAGATGAATCATTTAAGCATCATCACCAAGGAATATTACCCATAATGAAAACAATGCATTAGAAACATATGCTCCCCCTAAACTGGTGCCATCTGTCAGATCTTATCAACAAGAAAAGTCAGCCATTAAATGCCTTAAGGCAGATATGCAGTTTTTCATTATATGACCTGCATGGCTCCGCACATCATCTTTCGCTTCTCTCCGTATCCACGCACCTGTCCTTATGTGTTTCTACGTACTCACGCAGACAGCCTTCTACTACAGTGTGTACCCACGCACCTACGCCATCAGTTGCGCCGTGTACCTCACGCATCCTTTGCTTCTATCGCGCCGCGTACTTCTATGTACCTCCGCAGGTTATCCTTCTATCGTGCCCCGTACCTTCGATCTTGCTACGCACCTCTTCTTCTACCTCGCCGCGTTCGTCCGCATGTGCTCTTTCGTTACACCGCGTACATACGCACTAGGACTGTGCCTTTGCTGCGTATCCTCACACTTTCACTGTGTATCACCTGCGTACGCCCACACTTTCACAGTGAATGGTCTGCGTACCTCCGATTAGAACCCAATTAACAGTCCTCCTTTGTGCAACTGACATTCAGATTCCCAGATCTGATCTTGTGCTCGAGAGATCATACTTCATAGATTCACTTCACTTTCCCTACTGCCTTTCTTCAAACAATCATATACGCGATTGTGCAGTATCCAACTCGCGTATATACGCGACTTCCCTTTATGGAGTTTGCATATGAGATTCAGGACACTGAAGTTTTGTACTTTCAGCTCCCTCTGATTCTGGTATGTCTGTACGTTGTGCTGTGCCACCTTTTTTTGACTGTACTTCCTTTTTCCTCCATATCTTCAAGCGTGATGATGACATTTTCTCCTTTTGATATGGTGCCCACACTTTGTTCCTGCAATTCTTGGCTATATGTCCAAGCTTGTTACATGCATAACATCTTACATGTTTCATATTCCATTTGTAGCAATCAGCAGCTTTGTGACCATACATATTGAAAGCAAAGCAATGTCCATTAAAGTACCTTGAATGTGATGATCTTTCTGCATAATGGTCTTGAGCCCTTCTTCTTCTACATCTAGCTGCAACATGTCCAAGATTATGACATACATAACATTCAACATTATTCATGGGAGGAGTAAAGGATTTTCTTTGAGGAATCTCTTTCCTTGGTTGATGGTGAGATTGGTCTTTCATTTCTTCGTTGATCACTTTAGAGTTCCTTGCCTCACCTTGTGAACTAGATTCACCTTCAACAGATTCATGGAAACCAAGACCAGTCTTTATAGCAGGAGACCTTTGACTACTAAGAATATCATCCAAGACTTTAGAACTATCTTGAAATCATAAAAGCTTATCTTTTTCTTCTAATTTACCTTTCAAGATATTTACCTCAACCTGAAGCTGTTCTTCCTTTTCAAGAGATTGCCTTTTCAAATCTTCTTCAACTTTCCTTCCTTCTTCCATTTGTTCCCTTAGTTTGAGAATCTCCTTTTCTTGTTCTTCATTCAGATCCTGCTGCATTTGATGAACTCGGAAGACACATTCCAGATGAGATTTTAAGCTGATGACTTCATTGTCTTGTTTTTCAATTGCTTGATGTAGATCTTCATTCTGCTTCTTTGATTCTTCAAGATCTCCTTTTAGTGAGAGGATTGTAGCTTCAAGATTTTCATAGTAGCTGGATCTATCTTTGAGTTTCTTGATGGTTGTGCTTCTTTCGTTGACTTCTTTTCTTAATGATGTCACTTCATGCTACAATTTTTGACATTGGTCCTCCTTGTCCCTGAGTATTTTTCTTACCTTGTTTCCTTCTTCTAGTTGGGCCTTTAGTTTGGTAGCTTATTCTTTGAAGTCACATTCCCTTTTGTTCAATAGATCTTGTTGATCTCTAATTTTTTCTGTCAGCCTTTTAAATTCTGCCTCTATTTGATATCTTTC
The DNA here is from genome assembly GCA_031772625.1 of Pinus tabuliformis. Lineage (NCBI taxonomy): Eukaryota > Viridiplantae > Streptophyta > Pinopsida > Pinales > Pinaceae > Pinus > Pinus tabuliformis. The sequence goes on from CM062816.1 coordinate 784,682,298, forward strand.
TTGTTCACCCATAAGAGCAAATTCAGTAGTTTCGCTATCACTTTCATCTTTTCCAAAAGGAAAGATAGATGGAACATCAGAGGATAATATATTCGTACCTGATAATGATTCTGAATCTGATTCTGAATCTGAAGAGCTTCTTATACCTAGTCCCCAATCGATTCTCCCATTGTCATAGTTCTTCTGAGATGACTTCTTCTTCTTAGGTGCTTTCTTCTTAAGTTTCTTTCCCATTGTTCCACGGATCTCCTTCAAGCGATCAAGCTTCTATCAAAGGACTGGCTCTGATACCAATTGTTGGAAATAATACTGAGAGGGGGGGTGAATCAGTATTATCACATTAATAAAACTTTTTCATTTCCATAATCAGATTCATATATGCTATTTCCACAACTTCTTATGATTAAGTTAATTGATCTTCAATCAGTGCATTAGAACATTATCGACCATATTATCAGTTAACAGATGCAGTAACATAGAGTAGATCATCACACATAAGGCACACACATGAACACCATGATATAAGGTGGAAACCCAATGCGGGAGAAAACCACCTGCTGCAAGTCATCTCAATCTTCTTCTTAATAAGAAAATCCTTTTACAATATTTTGTACTGGTGCAGTCTTATACCAGTACGGGAGATACAAACCCTTTTGCTCTTGTACTAGCCGATCCATTTACTAGTACGTAGGCTACTACCTACTACAATGCTCCAAAGATTTCCTTTAGCTCTTGTACTGGCTTAGATACTAGTACGTAGGTGCTGACCTACAATCTTCTCTCCTCCAGGTAACATGTTTCATCAATTTTCAGACTAGATACACTGAAGCACAACACATAATCTTAAAGGCCACATTTCATCCAATATTCATACTGGACCCAACAACATTGAAGCTCATAATCAAACAACCTTCTGAATTACCCAAGCACTAGATCAATACATATACAAGTGAGTCATCAATCAGATCTAGTCCATCAGATCACATAGAATGAGTTAATAAGAACTTGATCCATTCATCGATCAATGTATAATCAATCACTGCTGTTATCAGAACTTAATACCAGAAACCAGACATCACTTCAAAACCCAGAACACAACAATAATCAAAAGAGGCAGCTAAATAGGTTTCATGAGAAGTACGCAGCTTCGCCCATATAACACCTGCGTAGAAGTATGCACTGTGTCCAACTGCATTCCTGCGTACCCACGCACTGTGCCTCACAGACTCCCTGCGTACCGGCGCTCTGTGTCCAATGAACTGCCTGCGTGCCTCCGCATCTGCAGCGTTTCTGGGCCTGCGTATCTGCGCACCTGCAGCACTTCTGCGCCTGCGTATCGCCGCACTTTTCTTTCACTGTACTTGCGTACCTGCAGGTAAAGATAATTTCAAGACTTCAAGGATAACCCAGACTATCAGATCTACAGATCTGAACATGCGCCGAGGAGATATCAACCCATTAGTAGATCCGACTTGTAGTTCTCATGTTTCTCCTTGATTTAGATTCAACTCTCTCTCACAAACCGATTACAAGCATTTCAGATCTAGCTTCTCTTAAGATCTTCTAATTTCACAAGTGTCTAGCCAAATGATCTCCTTTGCTTTATATAGGCAAGCTCTTCCTAAAATCATGGATCAATAGGGGCTCAATAATAATAATATAAAACAATACCACGAGCCAAAACCATAGAATGAAGAACGGCGGGCTAGATACCACCGGCCAAACATAAGAAACCCCAGGTGAGCGCGCTTCTCTGCCTTGAAGTAAGTGAACTGGGGGTACGCACCTCTTACACGGGATACCTACGTGTATGTACGCACATTATGTATGACATGCCTGCGTGTACGCAACTTTTGTAAGGTGTACCTGCGTGCCTCTTGTTTTCTTCATTATTTGTGAGCTAATCATCAATCTCTGCTACTGACCTGTTGTACAGTGATCCATCACCTGTATGAGTTGCCATCAAGGACAACACTTTAGCCATAATGCCAACAAAAGAACCCTCTCATATTCAGAAATGTTGGAAGAGTAGAGAGTATGGATCCTTGAGAGGGGACACGTACTAGTTAGAGCTAATTAATATATGTAGTCAATAGATTTGTATCGACAGTTGAAACTCCTTTTGAGACGCACACTATTGGACAAGAATCAGTCTACAAAGGACCTATTACAAGCCTTAGATCATATTTATGGATACCTAAAACATTATGCTTGCTCACTGAGAATGATGGATGGGAGGTTGGTGAGAATTGACCAGCATTTCACCATCCGTCCAACAGCCAATAGACCCTCGACAAACCCAACAAGAACCTATCTTAGTGGCCTAGTCCATGTGATGGATCATGTTTATGTTTATGGATTTATTTTTGAAACTGATTATATATATGACAAGATATGCCAATATCCTAATTAAGCTCGTTTGAATTTAGTTCTATTAGTTTTGATAGTTTCCAACAGAGGTATGATTTTGATTATGGTTTTGTATTCCCTACGACAGATCAATGAGACATGATAATCTTTCATGTAATCTCCTATTTTTGAAAACTATAAAATTCACTACATAAAAAACATATTAAATTATTAAAAATGCACTTTAAAAAATATTAAAATTTGTTTTATTACAATTAACTAATGGTAACTATCACATAGTTAACTGAAATCATTATTACCTCCCATTATTTACACTCACACAAATTCAAGCACTATTTAATAAATCTCTATGTCTTCAATGAATAAATCACATTTACAATTTTCACAATCCACTCACCTGAATTCTGCATATAGAAGCATGGTTTGTTTTCATATGACCTCCTTGCATTCCCAGGAGACATTACAAAAAGGATATGATATATGAATCATAATATATTGCTTCGAGAAATTCACATGCTTTTGGGTAGGAAATTTGGAATTACTAAAATCTGGTTGTATTTAATTTTCACAGTCCACTCACATAAAGTATGCATATATAAACATGGTTGTATTTCATATGACCTCTTCTCATTCCTAGGAGACGAGTCATCTCTTGTGATGAAGGAGACGATGATAAGAAGCAAAGAAATACTACTGGTGCCCATAGATGGCAGCATATTTGTGACAGGGTAACTTTCTCCTAGGATAGAGGATTTAAGAATGGTTTGTTGGATTTGATTGATTATTACATCAATAGAAATATGAGCATGTGCAGAACAAACACAGACACACTTTTTACTGCGTAAATTACCAATTCAAGAAACATCTCCAATCCTACCCATTGTGTATATAGATACATCCCCTAGCCCATTGTATTACATATGCCTCCTAATTTTGAAAATTACTTCTCATCAATAATAGCTCATTTATTGATTGATGTGAGAGCCACCTCTGCCAACATTATCAACAGTTAAATGTATTATTATCTAGGACAAGTGATGAAGTCAGATAACTTGTCTCTGCATAGTTTTCTCTATGCAATGCAACTTTTAGGGCAGATTTCTTAAAGCACTCTCAGAAAGATTTGTTGAGACAAAAACTATTAGGAGTAGGGCACACTCTGTACTACCACTCTATTTTGTTTTCGATTAAAAAATCCTAACAATTGACAATGTATGATAGAGATACATTTCTACACTCACCAGATGAAAGAAAACATAGGAAAATATGCTCGGTTTCAATGGAAACCTCATTTATTCCCAAAATTTCAATGAAACCTTGGTAACTTGTGGGCTCCTCTAGCCCCAATTCTCACTATGGTGTGCCCGACCAAAATGACATTTCAAAAAGGAATGTGGCTTTTTTTATTTTACACAAATATAACACCACAAAGAATTATAAGAGAAAGCATGCATCCTGAGGTCTCTAATTTTCCACTCTTCCCATGACATGAAAACTAGAGGTGAATTTTCACAGAAAGTACAAAACTAAATGAGATCTATATCTTTTTAATTTATATAAAATGTATTCTAATCATGATATAAGAAATATAGTTCTGAATTCCCTAAAATAAACCAAAAATAGAGAGATGGGCCACAAAGGGAAATTTTTGTCAATGTCATCTCCCAGGGTTTTAACAAAGAAAAAAATCAATAAGATTTGAGCAAGAATCATAATTAAGACATAAAAAACTAATTTTAGTTCAGGTTCCATACCTCAACATGCAACAAATATTCATAATTTCAGTTCTGGCGATATTGTGAAAATATTACCCTTGTCGTAGCTGTTGAAAATCATGGAGACATTTGATGGAGCAAAGGCTATGGAAACCCTCCATTTTGTAGTGCATGGCATGATAGTCGCAATGTCATATTGAGAGTGGCATGACCGATAAAAAATGGTTTCCAAGCCTCTTAGTGGCAATATTGAATGCATGAAAACCTAACTGCCCATTTCCATTAGCCTTCATAGATAGATAAAGTTGGTAACACAATGTAGTCGAGGGTGGATATATCCCCATTTTATTAGCCCCTTACAATACCATACCCATATACCCATATCATTAAGCATATAATATGCAAAAACGCTGAGGTGAAAAATCTCGTCATATGCACCTCTCTCCAAAGACATGTACCATCACCTTTGACCCTGCTGCTCCTTGGGAAAGAGACAAGTACTCGGACACATCCAACCAAACTTTGTTACCAAATACAAGGCCCTCTCTCAAACCTCCCAGATTCGTGGCAATCGTAATTTGATTCTCTATCTTGCAGCTCTGGCTTGAGCCTGAATTCCCTAGATAAGCTGCTAATCAACCCTAAACAAGAAGTCCATCTTTGCCACAGTCTTGGCATGGCTTCCCTTTAAGACAACCAGTGTTTTCCTTAACCCCTTTGTCCCTAATCAACACCAATGCATCCACCCGATCCACAGATTTGTAGCATGTAACTCGGTCATCCCATAGCCTGAAACAGGGATTCCAGGTTCGCCACAGCCTCTTCACGACCCTCCACCAAGATAGACAATGTTTTCATTATCCCCTTTGTCCCCGCTAGAAATTTGCACATCCATGGATTCACAGATCCCATAACCCTAAATAGGGAGTCTAGGTTGGCCATAGTCTCGACATGCTTCTCCACCAAGATAGCCAAAGTATACTTAGCTTGTTTGTCCCTACTCGACACAGACGCATCCATGGATTTGCAGATTTACCTTTGCCTACTTCATATACTTCCCTAGAGGATAGGCTATGGATCAAATCAACCAAGATGATTGCATTCCCAAGGGCCATGAATCCCTTTTCACAAGGCATATGATCTTTCCAGGCGTCTAGACATAACATGTAGTGAGTTGTTTGCATAATTCCTCCCCAAGCATAGTAGGTATCAACTACTTGCGCTCTTTTTCCCAAAGACATAACAGATAGCTCTTTCCTCGATAATAACATAGTCATCAAAATAAAAATTCAATACAAAATAATTTTTCGAAACAATGTAATTATAATTTTTTCTCTTTATATGGTGTCACTTGTGTAATTTTAATTGATACGTTAAATTTATTGAAGTGTCTTCATTGTTCCTAATAGGTAGAACTAGTGGAATGCAATTCCAACGTGAACAAATGTCATTCCACTATCGAGATTTATATATTTAGAATTCATTAATAAATGTTATTGCTTGATATGTTTCTCAAGAAAGGAACCCATTGGAGTACACGGAAAAACAAAATGCATCGATGTATAAAACAATTTCCATGAAAACCATAGAACTAAGTTACTTCAGTGATATTTGTCCTCGTGTCATTGATAAAATTTTCCCTTATAACTAATTGATATTGCGATTGTTAAGTTACTTGATAAATTCTAATATATCAATGATTAATTATACATGTTTTTAATAATAAAGCGTTAAAGGTTTAGTTAACATCTAGTAGCAATAAGGATTACTTAAATTGGTAAATGCACTTACAAAAGAGTTCATAGAGCTCTCGATACAAAATCTTATTAGTTCCTTTAGGGTTACTAGTTGGTATTTTAGTTTCCAGTTGTTGGCTTGTTGGGGCTTGACCCAGGTTCAGAGTTAGTTATCCAAACAAATCCCGGTACTACTGGCCCTTTCGGCAACAGTCCACGTAGCATATACTGAGGTCTCACTCGAAGTAGTATGGGAGGGTGCTAGAACCAGGTTTCCGCACCCTGGAGATGTCTGGTGAGTTCGACTGGTCCGCAGTTTGACCATGCACGCAGGTTGCTTCGCGCACTTTCCTGTACCTTGCAGCCTAATATACTACCTTCACGTAGCACTACCCAAGGGTTGAACATCATGCTCTTGCATTATTACCCATGACCTTACTAATATTTAGTTGTTAGTTGATTATTTTATCCTACTTGCGTGCTTTAAGTTATACTTAATAACATAAACCATTCATTCAGGTGCATGCAGTAAATAAACAATATAATTGGAAATTATATCAAACATGCATTAACCCAAGACCAAATACACAAAATCATGATAAAACTTCTCTTTATTAATTTCTTCCTTGGTTACAAACTCGACTCCGCCTTGCGCACTCAACTGTGGACTACTAGGCTTCTATGCACTCAGCTACAGAGCCTTCTCTTACTCTATGACCCAAAGACACACTTCGCACTATGATTCAATCACTTAGACTTCTCATGCTTTTACTTATATTATTAGATGATTCTTATAAAATTAGATCCTCACTCTATTTATATAATCCCATGGTTCGCAGACCATGGTTAGGTCTATCCAGTCAACATTACATTTACAAAATTAGGGCGGACAACCCTATGACTCTATCATACTCTCGTGCACTGTGCCCACAATTCGTGGAGCTTTACAACAAGATTCGGTCAAAACTTGGGCTTTGAGCCCCAAAACATGCCTTGGGGGGATTCGGCCCCCAACACAAACATCATGACTCGCCCTCGAGTCACTCTGTCAGTGCGACAATCTTTGCACATAGTACCTCCAAGTGTTCTCGAACTATGCAAAGGTTAGTAGTGCACAAAGCTGCTGCTTACTGGATCTCTTGCATAAGTTGTTCCAAAACCTTTCTGTCGGGAGTGCTTCTTTGCATCAATATGTGCATCCCTTGCATGTGTGCAAGTTTTCCTTCGATGTGTGCTATGATGGTGAAGACCTCGTCCATCCAAGGCTGAACGTGTGCCTTCAAGACTACTTCCTTATGTCATGCTGCATCCACCTACTCCTTCAATGCTTTATCCTACTACATCCGTGCTAGCCTCTAGGTGAGGACCACTATCTATGCAGTTCCTTAGACACTGTCATGCTACTATTGGAGTTCTTGCACCTTTGTCTCCAAGCGCTGGATGTCGGGGTCCTCCTGCAGAGTTGTGAGGACTTCAAGTGATTCTTTGTTTCTGCATGCAACTCCAACCTCGTGCAGCTCCTGGGTACAAAAGTTTATAGTCGCGCGCTCCCTTCCAACTGCCTGGAGCACTAAGGCCATTCCTTCCTCGGCTAGTCAGGCGGCTATGCCACCTATGTGTAGTTTCCTCTGATCACCTAGCATTCCTTCTAGGAAATACCTACCTTTTACCGTTACTGCCTGCATCGTGCACCTTATCCTCTGTAGCACAGCAGCTGGGTTACTTCTCTTAGTAATATGCGGTCCAAGCCAAGGCATCAGATTGATCAATTCACGACAACAGTCCTCAAGCTTGTCAACGTGATCGTGTGCACCCTGTTTTGTCACCGTAGTCTTCTTATCGAGAAACTCATCCCTTATCTCATCTTTCGGCTTCTTGACTTCTGCATCTACCAGCGTGCTTTTCTTTCTTAACCGTACCCTTTCTTCTACAAGTTCTTGGAGTCTAAGGTTTCCCTATTGGGTTTTAGCTTCCAAGGTTCTGCGAACCGTCATCCCTACCAATGCTAGATTATGCCTTCCAAGTAATAGAGGGATTACAACGTTCATCTCGTATTCCAGCCTTGGTGGTGCCTATGCGGTCAGGTTCTTACACGTGGTCCTATATGCCCATAGAACTGTTGGTACGCGCAGGTCCCGTTCAGTCCGTTTTGCATTGTGGACCCTGTTCAGTACTTCGCACACTTTATCAAAGGATTTCATGCGGATAACCTTCTACGTGCTTGGTCTTATCATAGCTCCTGGTCCCAAACGGAGGGGTAGTTCATGCCATTGTCTTGCCCATTCCTTCTTGTTGATCGTGTTGCTTATCGCGAGGATGGTGTGCGTTCGTGCGGGTTGCGTACCATATGCATGTATCCATCTAGAAAGGTGGGTGTGCATGTCGTTTTGTCCTAATACTTGGCTTTTATCCGCATCTGAATTTTCCCAAATCATAGGTGCATCATCCCTCTGCATTCACTCCATTCCTCAAAACTCTGCTAGTGTGTACCTCACCACCTTGCAGGTGTAGCGCGCAGTACCCATTTCAGAGCATTGAAACGTTGTTGTTCTGGTACTCCTCTCTAAAAAAATTTCAGAAAATCATCCACCTCGCTCAACCCATCATACATAGGTAGATCTCTTGCCACTTTTTCCACGCAGTGCAACGACCTCGTCATCATGCTATAGTTGAGTGTTGTTACCTCGTGCAACCGATTCTGACATCGTTCTATTTCCTCATCTGAATCCGAGGTGCAGGAGCTTTCACACTACCATGAAATCTTACCATCCACTGTTGGATTTACCCAGTCCCACTCCCACACTGTTATCTTGTAGATACAGTCTAGATCGTCACCACTATCGTAGTCGTGCACTCATTCTGTATAGTGCGATCCTTCCGCAGGGTCCAAAGGTACCACTACACGCAATGACATTTTCTCAAAAATCATCTGCTGCTTCTTTAGATTTATTACTTCATTCATGTCAGTGGCCCAATCTATTCCCAGTAGCACAGGATAGGAATTGGCGTCATCAACAATCTCTATCACTTCGAAATTTTCAAGCGTGCTCACTCCTTCGATATCTATTGTTATTACTTGCAATCTCCCCATAGGTAGGATCTTCTACTAGTTTGCCATTCGCAGTTGGATTGGAGACCATTGCAGCACAGTCCTGCCCATGCACTCCCATGTCTTCTTTGGGAGGACATTCATGTCTGATCCTAGATCCAGAATTACTTGATCCATTTCATACTCCCCGATTTGCGCGATCAATCTCATCTCCCTTCCTATTCACATCATGTGCTTCCGAAGCTTCTAGACTACACACGGTTCTCCTGGCGTGGTCCCAACACATCTAGTTATGGTTTCTTGCAACCCCTTCACAACCATGTTGTCGTGTATCAGCTTCATGCATGTTTCCAAAAATGTATTGAGAATTGATGGGTCCATTTCCGGTTCCAGCCTGTCTTTACTTCCTAAAGTAGAGGCATCTGAGAAACTCTTCTTAGCTTCCATGAATGTCTCTTTAGCGCGCTCCAGATCAAATTCCGGTTCCTTCATCGGATCCTTGTGAACCCATGCACTTTCTTCGAGATGCTTGCCTTGTCATCCCCCGTTGTGATACTGCTTCGGAGTATGATATTTACATTCAGGTCTTCCTCGGATAGCTCAGACCTCATCATTTACAGGCTTTGGGTTGCTGAAGGTTGGAGTGCTCCTTTATTGCGAAACCTTGCTATTAGCGTGGGACATTACTCCGTCTCATGGTAAAAATGCATATAATATAAGCATGATTGTCATGTTGGATTTGTAAAATCATAGGCATAATGCCCCAGTCCTCCGTAATTGTAACATTTCAGTTGGCCGCAACCTATTCCTGGTCCCATTCCTCTGCCGCCTCATCCGCGCCCCTGAAATCTAGCGCACGCCATTCTTGCATTCTGATTGAGGGGCCATGTCTCCATATGAAATTTGTAGGTAGGAGTTTGATCCATCATCATTTCGTAACTTCTACAGGTGTGCTCATCATGGCCTACTGACATGCAGAAATTATAGAACAACTACTGGAAATTCTCCGTATACTTCTATAATAGATGGTAGTTATTTGTAGCATGATTCCCTCCTATCTAAAAAACCACGCACCACAACCTAGGCACCATGCTTGGTCCTCCCTGTGCCTCCGGTCTTAAAGTCATTGGTCCTCCTCCCGCCAGGTAGTTTGCGAAAACTGGACAATGGTCCTTTTCATGTCCCTGGCCTTTGCACTTTATGCACCATACCTCCTCGCATGCTTCTGGGTGAGGTGTCTTGTCTTGTTCCAAACTCTGCATCTCAAGGGACAAGTTCTTTAACTGTGCGTGAATCTGTTGGATTCCCAGGTTTGGATCTTGTACTGGAGTATTGTGCAATCTCATAGCGACCTCCAAAGCTTCTGCTTGAGTGGTTAGCCTTTGTTGCGACAACAGGTTCCGTAAATGTGGTGTTAATGAGGCTACAAACCATTCACGGTGTTGCCCATCTGTTAATGTCATGTTCACTACACAAATTGTTCCCTTCAGTCTTTCATCCAACTACCATGGGGTTTCGCCTGGTAGCATGGCGATCTCCTTGAATCCAATAATCGACTGTGCCTCCAATTTTGGCCTGCTAAATTATTTGTTTAGCGAACTCTAGATATCCGTTGTCCCTGCATTTGGATTGTCATTGGAATGTTTAATTTAACAAGTCACCGCGCGATCTTGTAGAGCATTGACTAATGTCGCCTTCTTTTTATTGTCATCCATGACACCTTGTACTTCCTGTACCGCTTTTACCACGAACCAAAATTGGTCTGGATCTTCATTCCCTACTCCCTTGAACACTGGTAGTGTTATCACGCTAGCCATACTGCTTCAAGGTGGCGGAGGAGGTGGTGTGGGCGAAGTCAGGCGTGACGATGGTGAAACTGGTGGTGGTGTGGACGCGGGTGGTATGCGCGGAATTCTCTTCCTTATCAGACTGATCGCACTTCTTGGTTAAGCCTTCATGAGCTCTTCTTTGCCACCTCACAGAGGTGATATCAAGGGCTGGTTTTGAGGCTTGTGCTACTTTCATTTCTATAGATCCTCACACTCCAAGCATCCCCAAACATCAGTTTATTCACATAACCCGCTTTTCACACAATATCATTTTAATCCAAGTGTTCAAAGATTTGACATACTTACCTTGTGGTCCCTTGAGGAAGCGTCATTCTGCCTAACTATAGCTGACTGAAGTATCTACCACAAATTTAGTGATGAACCCTCATATAATCCAATCTAGCAAGTGATCGACAACACGTGCGATCTTGTCTTCTAATTCTTCTAGTCTATGCACCAACTCTGGAGTCAAGATAATAGGTTTATTAAGCCTACACCTTCCTTGACTGTCTGCTAGCTTCGCGATCTACTCGTACAACTCAGTAGGGAAGGATGCAAAGAAAATTTTTGGATTTCCATATATAAGTAGCAATCTAACCACTCTTCAATTCGTTTCTTTGTCAGATTCCAGTGATGTGACATTAGACATCTCTTATGCAGATCCCGGTCCCAACAATGGAACCATTTGTTGGCTTGTTGGGGCCTAACCTAGGTTCAGAGTTAGTTAGCCAAACAAATCCTGGTACTACTGGCCCTTTCAGCAACAATCCATGGAGTGCGAATTGAGGTCTCACATGAAGTAGTATGGGAGGGTGCTAGAACCAGGTTAACACACCCTAGAGATTTCTAGTGAGTTCGACTCGTCCGCCGTTTGACCCAGTGCGCAGTTTGCTTTGCGCACTTTCTTGTACCTTGCATCCTGATATACTGCCTTTATGCAGGCCTACACAGGGGCTGAACATCACACTCTTGCATTATTACCCAATACCTTACTGATATTTAGTTGTTAGTTTATTATTTTAGCCTACTTGCATGCTTTAATTTATACTTAACAACATAAAGAATTCATTTAAGTGCGTGCAGTAAATAATCAATATATTTTCCAATTATATCAAACATGCATTAACCCAAGAACAGATACACAAAATTATCATAAAACTTATCTTTATTAATTCCTTCCTTGGTTACAAACTCGACTCCACCCTACGCACTCAGCTACAGGGGTTCGTGTACTCAGCTGCAGACTACTAAGCTTTTGTGCACTTAGCTGCAAAGCCTTCTCCTACTCCACGACACAAAGACACACTTCGCATTGTGACTCAATCACTTAGAATTATCATGCTCTTACTTAGATTATTAGATTATTATTATACACTTATAGCCTCACTCTATTTATACAATCCCATGGTCTGCGGACCATTGGTAGGTCTATCCAGCTGACATTACATTTACAAAACTAGGGTTGGCAACCCTATGACTCTGTCATACTCTCACGCCTCGAGCCCGCAATTCCCAGAGCTTTACAACAAGATTCGGTCAAAACATGGGCTTTGAGCCCCAAAACATGCCTTGGGGGGATTCCATGCCCAACACTAGTTACTATTGTGCTCCATTTGAAGACCAAGAGAGGGGGTAAACCTATGGGGATTGAAAATGTATCACCATCCTCCTTTAGCACTTTTCATACACTAATGAGTGAGGAAAAACATTTTTTGAAAAATGAAATGATAAATAGTTCATTTACTAAGTAACAGCCAAATATTAATAATATATAAGGTATATATGGTAAAATTAATGAACCCATTTGTAACACCAACTCCCCAACTATTTTATGTTATGATTACTTATTATCCTACCTACTAAAAGATTGATTGCTTGGGAATTTCTTGTTGGTGTTATTAGTATATATACAAGGTATGTGTATGCTATCTACATATCCATAACTCATGTGGATATGATAGTATTCTATGGTCTATTATGTTAAAAGGTTCCTTAATGACTAAGCTTATGATTCGAGTTAAGTTTGATTATGTTTGATTATCCTTTTAAGTATAGCCATATGAATAATTTATTAGTAAATTAATTTTGGTCCTCTCATGACTATTCGGCTTTGATTAAATATAACTAAAATTGTTTGATTATTTATCATGTATTAATTCTTATTATTTGAGGTGGGGTGTCTGTTATGGGACTTAATGAATGGGTATGTGAACCATTAATGGGGAATAAATATTTTGGGGAAGGAGAGGGAATAAGTCTTGGAAGGAGAGGATGGCGAGAAGGAACACTGATCATTTTGTTATATTAGGGTTTGCTGAAGTTTTGGGGAGAGAGGAGATGAATAAAGTTGAAAGAGTTTGGATATTAAGGGTTCTCTAAGGAGGCTAAGAGAGGTGATAGGAACTTGATTATTTAAGCACAATATTTGAAAACACTATGGATGGTAATTAGGGCCTGGGCACATAGGGTAAGGTAATTTGTGGAGGTTTCATAGGGTTAGGATGTCAGGAAGATTGTTCCTAGTTCGTTGGCTCACAACTCCAGTCAGGTGGGCTTGAAGGTCATGGAAAGGAAACCAGCTTCATGGACCTCACAAAATTTATGTACTCTTCTTATTGTTGATGTTATCTAAATTAGTTTATGAATATTATGTGTGTGTGTACATATTTCCACATATATATTTACATGCTTGTAAAATGTTGTTAATTCAAATGAATATGCAAAATGTAACATGGGCACATGGTAGTTCAAAATTCTTGATGCCTTCTCTTAGGAATCACAAATGGTATCAGAGCCCAGATTCAAAATATAGGACCTAAAACTACTATAATAGCCTTAAACACTATTCATCCATCGGTAAAATTTATTACCTCCAATCTAGCAAACTAGGTGCATAGGCCTACATAAAAGAACCCTTAGAAAAGGGTACATCTCTCAAATTCCCAAATTTATGCATAAAACCATTACATAATAGGTAAAAACCCAAACATATAACCATGAATAAAATGCCACAAGGCCACAAATAGAGCCACCATCGAATAACCCAAAGCATATATGATAGGAACCAAACCAATTATGAAGCCCCAAGCATTGCCACCGCATTGCAAGCCAATAACACACACTAGAAGATAAGCAGAGAAAAAGGACCGCAAGGCCCATGGAATCACAACATCCTTCACACCGACGAACCCCATCCCTAATTGTCTCAATCATATTGTTCCCCAGCACTAGCTAACCAACACGACAACACATTGAGAAGAATATGTGATCAACGATGGCATCAAAAGGCACAAATGTATTTGCTAGTGCCCCCTTGTTGTGTATATATCTCACCAAAGAAGATGAGTTTAATATGCTCTTCCTCAGTGAAGAACAATTGTCATTGTCCTTTCCATCCGCTAGAACAAACCTCACAACCTTTAGCATCTTCACCATGACCAAACCTACGGTCATGAGTGGGATAGAAGAAGAAATACTTTTGAATCTGCAAGTAACCTCTACTGATGCACAAAATATTTCATGTAGTTATCGTTATGATGAAGGTACACTTCTATCAAGTCTTTTATGGCATGCTAGATTTGGACATTTGAACTATGGAAACCTTTCTTTGTTGAAGAAAAATGGTGTTGCTGGTTTGCTCATTGTTCCTAGGAAACTTAAGCAATGTCATGCTTGTATCTTAGGAAAGCACAACAAACAATCATTTCATGATTCTCATTCCAAAGCACATAGAAATATTGAACTCATTCATTCTGATTTGTGTGGCCCAATGTTTGTTCCTTCTGTAAATGGAAATAAATATATGATGACATTTAATGATGACTACACCATAATTTGTTGGGTTTATTTATTGAAGAACAAATATGAAGAATTTGAAGCATTTAAGAACTTTCATACATGGATCAATGACATCCATCCTAAGCAAACATGCCATCAGTGACACTAACATAAGTATAAATGGTGTTCCTATTTGCACAATCTCAAGAATAACCATCAAGGTTGATGAATGTACTCCAAGGAAAATATGGACCTACTCTATATCTATGTGTGAATTTCATATCAATGAATTGTACATATAAGCCTTGTATAGTCAACAGAGGATAATTTCATTTCACTGTTTCAGGAAGTTGTAGGTCTTCTTGTCTTTGATTCATCAAAAGGATGCAACCATACATATACATATAATGCATAATCCCTACTGTCAAAATGGTATGCAAGGCTTGCTGGAGAAAAGGTATGTGGCAGCCTAGGCAAATACAAACTTGAAAATATTTTTGGTGAAAAGGTGCTTTAATTATTTTTTTAAGACAATATTAAACAAAGTTACAACCTACAAGCATGCAAACTTTGAAATTTCCATATTTTATATGATAATATAAGACAGTAAAATGATATTGCCTCCTTGAGAGCTTGAGGTGGCTACATTGGTTCACAAATTTTAGTTTAGAAATATTGTGGTAAGGATGAGATTTTGGGGTTCTCAAGTGTTCCCAAGTGTTCCCAAGACAAACAAGTGTATCCAAGTTGGAGCTAGATGTTAACCACAATATTGTGGGGTAACCTTGGATGGTCCTAAAACTATTTCTTGAAGAAAATGATTTTGTTGTTATCTGTGGAGCTAGATTTGGATTTTAATCGTGTTGAACGTGTGAGGATAATGAAAATAAAATAAAGGTAGAGAGTGAAACAGAGTTGTTCCTAAGCAGAAAGAAGTAGAGAAGGAGTGACACAGAGGCCTCGCATCATCATTCTGAGCCAGAGAAAGGGCCAATGCAGAAGAAGTGAGTGACTCACAAAGAGCCACATCATCCTCCTCAGCCAGTCATGAGTGACACAGTTGGCCAGGAGAGTGATTGAGCCACTGTCGGGATTGCATAGAGCCAAGAGGCTCAGTTTATTTAGTTGTTGGGGCATAGGAAGTTGTGGGAAGATTGTGGATTGTGAAGCTGGTGGGGTATTGTTGCTATCGAAATAGAACAACTAATGGGATAGAACCAAGGTAGGGGGAGTCGCTACCTAGGAGGATTTCTAGCCAAGAAATCCAGATCAGTATTAGAGGAGCAAAGGGATTGGAGAGGAGCGGTTTGTCAGTTGGCATAAGAACCTCCAGGAGGGACGTAGAGACTCAGAGGGAGTCAAAGTGAGAAATTCTAGGAGGGAAGTAGAGACTCAGAGGGATTCGAAAAGAAGAGAAGAAATGATCATGAATGGACTGAGGGATTGGGACAGACCATCCAACTTTGTCATCTGGAAGGCCAAGATCAAGACCTTCTCCTTAAGAACTATGGCTATCCGAGTTGACCCAGCTGAAAATGAAAGGTATTAGGATGTAATTGCCAAGGAAAAGTATGCAATCCTTGATGGAGTCAAGGATCATGTAGTTCAACATATTGCTGAGAAGAATACGATAAAGGAGATGTGGGACACCTTGACAACATTGTATCAAGGAACTAATGTGCAGAGGAAGATGCTACTAGAGAATCAGTTGCGGTCGTATCAGATGTAGAAGGGGGAGCAGATAGATTTATTCATCGGCGGGTTGCAAGAGATTCAGGACTAACTTACCTCAATACGGGCCACGCCAGATTAGGAGTTAATGGTGGGGACTATTCTGAACGCAGTCTTCGAGGAGTGGGAGACATTCGTCAAAAGAATTTTGGGTAGACTGAATCTTCTAGTATGGGAAGAATTGTGGGTAGCTCTTTGCCAATAAGAGATCAAATGGCTGACCAAGGCAGGAAGTAGAAGCAAAGGAGGTTGAATCAAGAATAGGGAGGAAGAGTATGCGGCTATGACATCTACAAGGTAGAAATGGAAGAGGAAGAAGAATGGCATATCCAAGATTAAATGCTTCAACTATGGGTAGTTGGGCCATTATGCAACCTAGTGTCCCAGAAAGAAGAATGAGGGAGAGGGTTTTGACTCCAAGGAAGTGCCAACTAAGGTAGAGAAGGAGGTAGAGGATGATGGTGATTGTGCCATGAGTGCTCATGTACCTTTAGGGAAGAGGTGGGGAGACATTGAGCTATAGTCATGAGGAATACAAGAGATTTGGGGAAGGATACTTGAGGTAACCAAAATCTTGGATCATATCTGGCTACGGGAGCCGCGAAGTGACAGTAATAGGATGATGGATGTCGGTAGAAGCAGATGCAGATGCAGTGGAAGAGATTGCTAGAGTGCAGGGATCTGTAGCAATGTAATGGGGGTTGCAGCAATGCGAGAGGCACATAGGAGGTTGCAGCAGTGCAGGAAGGCACAAAGGGGTCTGTAGCGGTGCGAGAGGAACATAATTGTTGCTGCAGCATAGAGAGCTTGAACATCAGGAGGGTTTCCAGCCTGACAAGGCAATCCATAGTTGGTTAGATCAGTTACCATCATCTCAGTAACTGAGTTTCAGTGTAGCAATAGAAGTGGTAGTGCTATAGGTAGCACAATGCAACAAGAAGAGAGAGGGTTACATTGCAGATACAGTGTTGGGAGAAAGGACCAACAACAACGCGGATGTAGAGGGAGCTGTTGTATAGATGTAGCAGTGGTAGTGGTAGAGCCATGGGAAGTAGTACAGAATGTAGCAATGTAGAGGATGTTAGGCAGCAGGCCAAGCATTAGCACAGGTATCGGTGTCAGATGATCATAGTGATGTTTAGTGGTCGAGTAATACTAGAGCACATTCCTTGCTAAGAGTGGTTGTTTATTTTGGGTAGCATCACATTTGCTATAGCCATGAAAATTGATGGGGAGACTAATGTATATGAGATCTCCAAGACCCAGAAATGGTTTGGGGAAATTCTACCCGGTGAGAGAGATATTAAAATAATTAATATTTTTAATGGATTCCTAAGTCTAAACTTAGGAAAATAAAAATATTAATGGGTATTAATATAAAATTGGGTTAGAAGGTTCTAAATGACATGGATCAAGCCAAATCAAATCTTAGCCGTTGATTAGAGATTTCATCTCGGCTATTCAACGCTTAACGAAAAATGTATAAGAGGAGCCTTGAGGGTCAGATGGAGATACACCAAGATTGATGAGTCAGTTCAATTTTCTGGAGAGGGGTTTGCTGAGAGAAATTGAACCAATGATCAAATTTGCAGTGAGGGGTGGTGAGTGCATAGCAGAGAGATAGAGATAGTGCCGAGAGACCAGCGCAAAGGCAAAGAAGGCTACGCAGAGCCAACAGGAGCCACGCAAAGGGCCAAAGTGACTGCGGAGAGGGGAAGAGGGCCTCCGTGAGTGACGCAGAGGGCCGGAGAGCCAACACAAAGCTTCTGTAGGCTGACACAGAGGGTTCTAGGCTGACGCAGAGGCCAGGAGGGCTCACACAGAGCCTCAAAGAGGTGTTGGAGAGAGTTTCATGGAGAAGATTTGCCAAATATATGCTTCCGAAGAGAGGTATTATTGCTAGATTGATTTCTCTATTGGGTGAGCTAGTTTGGCACCCAGTTGTACTCAAGAAAAGCTGCTTAATACAAAACCCTCATAACTATTGCATTGGTTTTCCCATGTAGGGTTTTTCCTTCAACAATTGCCAAAAAAGAATTGTGTCCCCTGTGTGTTTGTCTATTTCTTTTAGTTGATGATTTGTAGATGGTTGAGACTGTGTTTGTATTTAATTTAGTATTTATATGGTTAATTAACTTATTCAGTAATTAAAAAAGTAGGTGAAATAAACTAGATAGTGTAGGAAATTTCGAATGAGTTAGACATAGAAATTTCAACAAAAGAAACCTTTTGTGCACAGGTAAATATCACACTCTCTGGTCCACTTGAGGTAGATCCATTCATTAAGCTCTTCATATTTTGGCCAGAACCCATTAAAACGACAAATGATGGATTTTGTGTGTAAAATTGGGAAGAAATCACTTACTTCTGGTAATTCAAGGGAATGATATGGAGCCTTTTCCATGTTTTCTACAATATATGGACTTGGGATTGTTAGATTTGGGGCTTGTTTGTCTTATGTTGCATGTTTCCCTCTTAAGGCATCTTTGAGAGAAGCCTGATCCTTGTCAGTCAGATCACTCTTTCTATTGTGCTTTCTCGTGGGGCCCTGCCTTCCAAAATTTCTCTATGAAAAGAGGCACTCGTAATTTTATTCATGGCATTCAAAATTGGAAAATCAACTATCCTTTTAGCAATGATCTAGCATTTGTCTACTAGCAATAATGTTGTTTTGTCAAGGTAAGGTACGCAGAAGGTCATAATAATGTAAATGTTGACACCTAATCATAGGGATTGGGTGAACAACTGTAATTATTGTAAATAAATAATGAAGGAAATAGAGAGTCATCGGGAGATGAACTGAATAGTCGCTCCCTCTTGTATATAATAATGAACAACCTGAATGAATAAAACAATTACATTTGAGGAGTTACCTCCTGGTCTGACATGGTATCAGAGCCAAGTTCCCAAAATTAGTTGTAACTCCTTGTATCAGTTTTTCTACCATATTTTCTCTCTCATATTCTTTGCGCTCTCTGGGCTCTCTGCCATATCATATTTTTCAATCATTGTTTGTGCCCTTTGCACTCCCTGGGCTATGCATAATTGTCCTCCTGCATTTTCTCTTCCCTCCTAATAGTTGGCACGCCCGGTGGGACATGACCCTCTCCCCTTAGCCTCGCTCCCATTACCATCATGGACGTTCCACCGAATACGCGGTCTCTGCATTTTCATAAGTCCGGCCTACAATTTCTGGTTGGAAGGATTGCTCAGATGTGAGACCAGGCGACTGGTATTGCTCTTCAGGTAGGTGAGGATTTGCTTCTTTTAATAGTGGTTCTGGTGCACATTCTGGTTGGAAGGAGCAGTGTTTGGAGGTTATGTTTAGGAACCAACATAGCATTGTTTGGAGGCTGTGTTTAGGAGCAGGTGGAGCAGTGTTTGGAGGCTGTGTGGTATACGCTGTGGTATACACCATTTTACACCTCTCCACAGACCTTCCCTTAGTTGTGCCTCCACCCGCATACATCATTCATATGCTTGCTTACCTATACTGCCATCACCACACCCTGCATACTTTAATGCTACCTGGTTATATTAATGTTGTCTGGTTTGAATACACAGTTCTTGTATTACGTTGAATCCAGTTAATACAAAATTTTGTGTATTACGTTGAATGCTGATATACTTTTTCCATAATACGCTCACCATATATTTACGCTGCCCCACCCATATATTCCATACTTTAATGCTGTCCAGTTTAATGCATATTGATATTTGAATTTATGGTCCTGTCATATTAGAATCAGATTTTTTTTTTCCAATAGGAGTAAAATTTTGCAACAGAATTATTTTTCTACAGAACACAGTTTTTAAAATGCATTCATTGATATCTATTATGGGAGTGGTTCTCACCGGCAAGGAGAAATATCCAGAATGGTCACGCAAAATTAAACTCACTCTCATTTTTAATGAGCTATGGAAAGGAGTATGTTGGAAATGGAGACAAAGAGCAATAACAGCCTACCTCAGACAAGGAATTCGCCATTTGGGAACATAAGAACAACAAGGCTTATGCATTGATTGCAGCATCAGTAAATGAAGAGGTGAGTCACCACATTTTTCCATTTTCAAATGCTTTCGAAGCCTTACAAAAACTGAAGATACTCTATGAATCACACTCTGCTCTTGAAGTTATTCAACTCATGATTAAATTGTTCACCCTTGAATTCGAAAACGATGATCCTCTTGATCTTGCATCATAAGTAAAATCTATTATGCATGATATCAAAGTCACTAATGTTGAACTAGATATTCCTCTGATAGCTTTTCTCAAGGCACTTTATCCCACTTACTCAAATTATCTTGAGTCATTGCAAGCAAATGGAAACCTCCAAGAAATTACCTTTGACTCCCTTGTAAAAAAAATTGTTGAAAGAGAGAAAGCTTTTTGGAAGAAGGCAACTCCTTAGTCTTCTAAAGAGGTTGTGTGCCTTACACATAGAGAAAATAATCTTGCTCAAGATTCTTCCAGACGAAGAGGTGGTCGAAGAGGAAGAGGAAGAAATTTCAGAGGCAAGGGGCAAGACACTCTTAAAGAGAAAAGTCAGATTTGCAC
Source organism: Pinus tabuliformis (assembly GCA_031772625.1). Classification (NCBI taxonomy): domain Eukaryota; kingdom Viridiplantae; phylum Streptophyta; class Pinopsida; order Pinales; family Pinaceae; genus Pinus; species Pinus tabuliformis. The sequence goes on from CM062816.1 coordinate 784,703,063, forward strand.
TACATACACTGCAAAAGAGATGGATCACATGATGCATCCACATGCAAGTTTCCTTGGGACAGAATTGAGCAGGAGAGAAACCAACCCAAAGGTAAAACTAATGACAAAGAGAAAGGTAAAGAACCTGAATCGACTTACTATGTTGTGGCACATTTTAATATTGGAGTAAATGAAGGCTTATTTAATGCTTCACTTGCTTCTTGGAAAAATGATTGGTTGCTTGATTCAGGAGCAACCTACCACATGACTTTTAGAAGAGATTTTTTTTAAGAATTCAGTGACAATGTTTATGGAGAAGAGTACTTTGTAGACAAATCAAAACTCAAGCCATCAGGGCTTGCCACAATCAGGCTTAAATTGCCTGGTCTTTCAGACTTTCTTCTGCATCGTGTTCTATATCTCCCACAGCTAAGGAAAAACTTGTTGTCCTTGGTCCACATCCACCAGCAAGGAAACTCCATTCATATGTTTGATGGCAAGCTTGAGGTGAGAAAAACATCAGGCCACTCACTTGTCATGACGGGAATAGAAGAAGAAAGGCTTCTCAAGCTGTAGGGTACCTCTGCTCGTGCACAAAATATCTCATACAATTCTCATTATGAAGAAGGTACATTTCCATCAAGTTTATTATGGCATGCTAGATTTGGACACTTGAACTATGAAAGCCTCCACTTGTTGAAGAAAAATGGTGTTACTCGTTTGCCTGCAATTCCAAGGAAACTTAAGCAATGTGATGCTTGCATTCTAGGAAAGCATAACAAATAGTATTTTCATGATTCACATTCCAGAGCACATAGAAAACTTGAACTCATTCATTCAAACTTATGTGGTCTAATGCCTATTCCTTTTGCAAATGGAAATAAATATATGATGACATTTATTGATGACTACACAAGAATGTGTTGGATTTATTTATTGAAGAACAAATCTGATGCTTTTCAAACATTCAAGAACTTTCATACATGGATTGAAAATGATGCACAATCTCATATTGGATCTATTTGCACTGATAGTGGAAAATAATACACTTCAAATGAATTTGAAAACTATCTTCGCCAACATGGGATCAAACCTCAAACAACCATGCCTTATAATCCCCAACAGAATAGAGTAGCTGAAAGAATGAATAGGACAATCTTAAATATGGTGCACTCCATGATGTTTTTCAAAAATGTAAAATTGATGTTTTGGGATAATGCAGTTCTATGTGCTGTATATGTAAAGAACATATGTCCATCGAATGATCTTAGAAACAAGACTCCTTATGAAATGGGGTATGGGCACATTCCTTGAGTAAAGAAACTCAGGGTTTTTTGTTCCACATGTTATGCCTTGATACCAAAGGTAAATAGAAACAAACTTTGTGCAAGAAGTGATAAGTGTATCTTCCCGTGGTATTCAAACACCTCCAAAGCATACCATCTCTATGATGAAGTCAATAAAAAGTTTGTTGTATCTAGAGATGTAATCTTTCTTGAATCATCCCAAACTAACATTGTTGTTGAGCAACAAATTGATCACTTGGATAGATTCGCAAATTGAAAATCATTTCAAGAATTTGATAATGAGATTCCACATCTTGAAGGGGGATTCCTATACTAGATCAACCTATGGAATCTTCTTTTGAAGCACTCTCTCCCCTGCATGAAACTCCAAAAACAGATGATACTTTAAGAGATGTGATTGACAGAATTGGGAGACTCAATATTGATTTAGTTCCAACTCAATCAATGGAGTAGCCTAGACCATCTAAGAAAGGTCCCCCAAAGTGGCTGACAAAGACACTTGAAAGTGTTCATCCTACTAAGGTTGGAAAGACATGAACTAGAAATTCAAACCAACAAAATGGAGGTGATGTAGATGACTCTAATTCACCTATTGATATGGATGTTTCTTATGACTATGAATTGAATTTGTTGATAGATTTTGAGCCAACTTCCTTCAAAGAAGCTGCTTCTCATGATGAATGGAAAGAAGAAATGAAAAAGGAGTATGATGCCTTAATAAAGAATGGCATTTGGAAGCTGCTTGATACTCCATTGGGAACCAAACCAATTGGCTACAAGTGGGTCTAAAAGAACAAATATAAAGCTGATGGCTCACTTGACAAGCACAAATCCAAGCTTGTGGCAAAAGGTTTTGCACAAAAGGAAGGGGTTGATTATGAGGAGACTTTTGCCTCCACAGCAAAATGGGCTACCATCTGGACACTCTTTTCCCTAGAAGCTTAGAATGATTGGAAAATCCATCAAATGGATGTAAAATCTGCTTTCTTGAATGGAGATATAAAATAGAATGTTTTTATGTCCCAGCCTGAAGGATTTTCTATGAAAGGAAATGAAAATAAAGTATGCGAACTTGTGAAATCCTTGTATGGCCTCAAACAAGCACCGCAAGCTTGGTATGAAAAACTAACTGATCATCTTCTTAAACTCAATTTCAAATATTATGATCTTGATGATGCAACTTTGTTTGTCAAGAAGGTTGGCAAAATAGTGGTATATCTTATGGTTTATGTAAATGATCTTTTGATGACAGGGAACAATGAGATCTATATTTCGTCCATAAAGAAGGAATTGAGGAAAGGTTTTGAAATGACTGATTTGGGCTATGTTCATTACTATCTTGGTATTGAAGTAACTCAACATCTGAAGTCCATATTCCTTTCTAAAAAGAAGTACATTGGAGATCTATTGAATAGGTTTGGCATGAATGAATGCAATCCTCTGACTAGTCCAATGGAATAAAACTTAAATCTCACATCCATTGAAGGAAAATAATTTGAGGATGCAACAATGTATAGATAGCTTGTAGGAAGTCTCAACTACCTAACTACTACTAGACCAGATATTTCGTTTGTTGTTGGAATCCTCTCCAAGTTTATGCAAAAGCGTTGTGAGGGACATTTTTCTTCTGCAAAAAGAGTTCTAAAGTACTTGAAGTGAACTCAAGACTTTGAAATCAACTATACATAGGTGGGTGACTTCAGCTTGATTGGATACTCTGATTCAGACTTCGATGGAGACAAAGAAACTGGGGTATCTACTTCAGGTTATGCCATGAGTCTTGGATCAGCAGTTGTCTCTTAGAGATCACGAAAACAATCAGTTGCAACAGGTTCCACAACAGAGGAAAAATATGTTGCAGTAGCTGAGGCAACAAAAGAAATTGTGTGTCTCAGGAAAATTATTGAAGATTTGTAGGTAAAACAAGTACAATCTACTCCACCCATGATTAACAATACCTCGAAAATAAAGCTGGACAAGAACCCAAAGTTCCATGATCGGACGAAGCACATCAATACAAAATATCATCTTATTCGACATCATGTTGGGTCCAAAACAATCCATCTCCAGCATTGTTCCACTAATGAACAGATTGTAGACATCTTCACCAAAGTGCTTAGAAGAGAAAATCTTGAAAGATTTAGGATGATGCTTGGACTCACCAACATCCCTTCAGATTAAGGGGGGGAATGTTGACACCTAATCATAGGAATTGGGTGAACAACTATAACTAGTGTAAATAGATAATCGAGGAAATGGAGAGTCATCAGGAGATGAATTGAATAGACACTCCCTCTTGTATATAATAATGAACAACCTGAATGAATAAAACAATTACATTTGAGGAGTTACCTCCTGGTCTGACAATAAATTGCAAGAAAAATTCTAAAATCAGTTCTACAACAAATAAGCCTCATTTTTTCTCCTCAATATACCCAAATTCAAATGGTGGAAGCCTCCTTTCTTCTCCTTGATAAACCCAAACTAAACTGGAAAAATCCACACTGAGTACAACACTAGTAGGATCATACCCTTCGGTTAGGGTTTTCCATAACCTTTCAAGGGTTCTATAATATTAGATAAATGTGCGGTGGGTAGATTTTCCAAGAGATGAATCACCAAAAGAAGAATATTTTTTTTTCTTATAAATTCTAAAACATATAAAACAAGATATATAAAACTAAAAGAAAAGGACTCAATATTGTAATTCTCTAATGTCGGGTTCTTTAGGTTTTGATTTCTTTGAGTCTCCTTCTTCTACAAATATGGCTTGATCTATTCCTCTCTTCTTATTCCTCATATTCTCGAGACAATCACTTTTATAGTGACCCTTTTTGTGACATTGATAGGACTCTATCTTAGACATGTCAACTTTTTTCTTTGGTCCCTTGGATCTCTTTGCTTTATGATGAGTAACATAATAATTTAATACTCCTTTGGGATTGGTAGACATAAGTATCCTTAATTATTCTTGACTACATGAAACCCACAATTATTCAAAGGTGGGAGCTACTTTCCAGTTGTTCAGAGCTAAAGCAAATGCACTCCAAAATGGTGGCAATCCTAATATAGTAGTGAACACCAATTATTTGTCTAGAATAATCTCATCAATGGCCAAAAGAACGTCCCTAAGTCTAGCTATTTTCGCAAAGAAGGTTGCCACAATATCTTCCTTTGTCCTCTTTATATTTGACAACTCATTCTTCAAACTTGCGACTTGACTGATGTTCTTAATAGTGACTAGATTTGACAAGGCTTCATACATCTCTTGAGCATGATTTATTTTAGCTACTAATGGGACATGGTGGTATTTTATCCCTTCTACCATTAGAGTCATAGCCACCAATTCTAGATCCATGCATTTTGCTTTGTCAGCATCAATGGCTTCTTCTGTAGCCTTCTTTACATTTCTTTTTACTAAATCTAGTACCTTGTTCTTCTCGAGGATCAGGTCAATGCTCTTATTTTAGGATATGGAGTTAGATTCTCCTTCAATCTTGTTCTCACCCTTTATAGAGTTAGGCATCTTCCTTGAATCTGATAGATTCCTTCCCTGAGATAGTGCCTTTGAATGGATCTGCCTCTTTCTTCTTTCTTCACCAAAACTCCAATACCATGTTGGAAAATAAGAAAGGTAGTAAATATTTTCTTCATCTTGATAATTACTTGTGATGTTTCTTGTTATTACAATTCTTTGTTTCTCCTATCCCTAGTTCATCAAGAAATTACAAAAAGAAACAACACATAAAAAATGGACACAAAATGTAGGCACATCCCACAACAAAACCCCCCTCGAGGGGAAAACCTAGTCAAATTAATTCTTCCTTTCAATAGTGTTTTTAAGACTATTCACCCTAGACCTTGACCATGCCTTCCCTCTACACAATGTCATCCTCTAGAAGATTGATCCCTTCCCAGCAACGCCGACTATGCAACAACTTGTAGCAGCTAACAACTTTCGACAATAGTTTAACTTGGGAGACTTTGTTCTCCCAAACCAAAACAAAAAAATCAGAGAGACCACCACTAAAATTTAGATTTTCCTTGACTCCTTAGACTCCCAAAAGCTCTCATTCACTTCGACTTCCAGGACATAGACTTTCCCAACTTCCTACTTCACACTTTTTTCCCAACAAATAGATTTTCGCACTTCTGCCCATAAGAGAGAGAATGAGAAGTGATGTTGCAAATGAATTCATAGTCCTCCCTTTTATAGGCTTCTTTTGGGATTGAAAGGGTCCTTAGGCTAACTTGATATTCTCTTAGGCCGACATGCTTTGAAGGTTCCATAATTCATATTTGAATCAATACTAAAGTTTTTTTATTATTCAAAATCCTAAGAAGGGTCTCTTTAAAGATACAATAATTCTATAGACCTAGAATAAATCCTAGAAGTCCTCAATGGGGACTTCGACCTAAAACATGGTGACCCAAGCATGAAACCCATGCTTTAATAATTCACAACAATAATAATAAAAATCCTTTTCTTTATTATTTTGTCAAGTACATTACATAATGACTCAAGTACATTATTGAAGATGGCACATAGTTACTTTTTCCAACATCCCGTTCACTGAATCTTGATAGCTATGCCAAATCTTGGGAAGGCCCAGAAGGGTTATGCTTACCAAGTCATCCTCTGAAACAATAACACCAACTCCTACAAGATCATTACATACTTGTGTGAACCTCCTAAGATAATGCGGGATAAGGTCATTCTTCTACATCTTGATATTTAAAAGTTTATTCATGAGCACCAATTTCCTGTGGACACTACTATTCCAGAACATATATGTCAGTTCCTACCACATTGCATAAGGATTTTCTTTCCCATGGAAACTGGTGAAAATGCAGTCTCGTACTCCCTCCAATATTATTCTACATGACTTGGCTACATCTTTCTTCCATTGAGAAATGTTTTCAGCATCATATTTTGTTTGTTTTGCAACATCTCTCTTAATGTTTTCTAGCAATCCATTGTCATCGAATACCTCCTCCATGTGATCCTTCCATGCAATGAAATTAGAGTTTCCTTCCAATGCATACCCTATCCTCAGCCTGTTGAAGGTCATCTTCTCAGCTTTTAAGAGATCCTGCTACACTGAATTGCAAATTCGAACCTCCTGAGAAACAACTTTGAAACTTCTAATCTAATGTGAATCCTGCTATGATACCATGTATAAATTATGATGTATATTTTCAATTGATCATGATTTTTTTCAAAATCACAAGACACAAGTCTGCCCTAATGCTCTGCATAAGTTAAATCACAATTTAGAACAAAACTTTTAGACATGCAATAAGAAATAAAAAACATGCACACAATATTTTTTCTAGGGAAAGCAATCTTCTAAAAATAACAATGCCTTCTTGCATTAATTTGATCAATATATATTTATCGCAATTTGTTTGCCCAACTGAACACAACCTACATGTTAATAACCTATCTCTCTGCACACTAAGAAGGTCTAACCCAAACTTAGTCAATTTATGCCTCTAACCCAAACTTAGTCAATTTATGCCCCTATTTCCTTGCGCAATTCCTTGAGAAATTAGGCCACTATTATTTAGGAAATTTTCCAAAATGGATTGCGCAATTCCTAAGGTTGATCACCTGACTGCATGCAATGTTTATACACTCAATACCAGTCTATAACTGATGTTACACTGCCTTCGAATCTCCACCACAACTAGGGAACTCGAATTATTTTCATGCACTAGCTATTTTGGTTTGATTGATCATTTAACTAGATGATCACTGAGTTTGACTGATGTCCCACTACACAATTGACCTTCCACTAGTTCCTCCAATAATTAGAACTAGTTTAATTGAAAACAACATGAGATAACTCACTTTTATTGCTACAAATTAGCAATCACACATGCTTAACTAAAATCTAGCTTCTCTAACACAAATTTTCAGAGTAAAAAGGGTGACACAAGCCATGTTATACAAGTTAATTGCATCCAAGTTGCATGCTCATGTAGAAATTCAAATTTTCTCAATGTAATCAAGGCAAAATCAAATTGAGAATTTCTTGCTGCATTTTTCAACAATCCTTCAGGTGAATCTGATCCATGTTCCCAATGAAAATTAGGAGTTCCAACACAACAATGTGCTAATGACAACAACCAACGGATAGAAGTAGCATTTAAAATAAATAAAATACTAAAAAGCACATATTAAAACACATTTTATGCAGACCCCAATGTTGATCTAAAGATGATTTGAGGTTGTCATTGATGTCAACCCAAGAAGCACCAAGGATGACCCTGAACTTCCATGGCACATTGGGCATCATCATTCATGGTCTCCTGTCTCATAACTATTATAGGAATACTATACTCAAAAATATATTTCTATCGGTATATAGCTCTCCTCATAATTCCTCGCGGTTTGCACGTTATTCAAGATTGAAGTTAGTAACCCCAATTAGTGGGCTAAAACCCCATGGGGTTATGGCATGACATTTATCATCGATTTTGGTCATTTAATAGTCAATAACTAATAATTTTTTAAGCTCCTAAAATCCATCCAACATTCTCTATAGAATCCCCTCTCAACAATATAAAAGTAAATCTCATATATCCTCCAAAAGTAGTGATCGTGGCATATTCGCTATAACTGCATTTCTATGAACTCTTAGATGTTGAAACTAAAAGCCCATTTCAACTGAAATCTGGATCAATGGCATGAATGAATTGTAGATCTTGGTTCACTAAATTTTCGGAGATATGATATGTGAAAGCTAGGGTTTTTGCAGGCTCCCGAATTTCATCTCAAAGAGGTGACCTTGGAGAAATCGTCATAACTCTCTCTGAGAAGCGGATTAGTATTCTATAAAATGTGGCGGATAGTGTATGGATTGTAGTTTTCTGTATATCAATTTCAAATCTGAGGGAGGAAACAGTGACAAGTGATACATTGTACAAGTTCGCTCTACTGAACTAGTCCATAATTAGGTCATTGTGAGAGATTGGGCATAAATTTTCCTTGAAGAATCCCAATCGGATCAGACCTATGGCATTGGAAACAAGACTTAGAGGGCTACTACAAGACTGAAGATCACATATTGGGGATCTGAAATCACAAACATACATCAGATTGAATATCATGCTCCTAGAAGTGAAGAAAAAACTAAATCATGTGTTGTCAAGGGGTGCAAAGGACCAGACTTTCTAGGGCAACAAAGAGAAAGGGGTAGAAAAGTGATGCAGCAAAGGTAAGATCCAAGTAAGTATCTTCTGTATATGCATGTTCTTCTTTTAATTGCATTAGGTTCTTTATATTCTAATTTGTTATTTTTGTTTAGCACTGACATATGCTCTGTAGGATGAGTTAAGTTTTGTTATTATCATGTCATGGGTATTTCCTTGAAGGAGTTTTGCATGAATTATATATTCATCAAGAAAATACTCAACGCATAATCTAATGTTATGAATAGTGAGAAAGGGTAGCATGACAACAGAAACAATAAAGGTGCAAAACATCAGCAATAAGTTCACCACATGAAGTCTTCAAGTGGGCATCACTGCATATAGTCATTGTAAAAGTATCATTGTACAGAGTCATTGTAAAATCATCATTGTAAAAGTTGTACAAGTGTCTATCTGCGAAGAGTTGAAGAGGTAGTGTCGGGAGGTCTAGGATCATCATTAGGTGGTGGTGTCATAGTTGGGGTCATGGTCTAGTGTGTTTTTTTCTCCTACATCATTCTATATCATTGTAAAGTGGAACATTTTCCCTGGTACAAGAGTCCATTCTTATTTTATTCTTCTATAGGTTGGTAGGGTGATGCTAGGTTGGTGCATGAAGTTACCAATAGGTTCAAGCCTATGAAAACATCATATGGTGGTGCTTGGATGAGTTGTAGCTCATTCGGTGTTGGGGCATCCACTCAATTAACTACTGAAGAATCTCGGGCGTTGGAGCATCCATCCAGTGGGAGCTGGAGAATAATGTTTTTCTAGATTCTAGGAAGTTATAACTTTCTTTTCAATTGGAGTTGAAGATTAAAGAATTATTAGAAAAGCGTTGAGGTGATTTTTGTCTCCGATGGGGTTTCCACCTTAAAAACTGTGCGCATTTGTGTTCCTTTTGTTTACTGCTATCATTGTACAAACACTAATAATATGTGAAGATTAAGTAATGCTCTAAAAGATTAATAATAATACTAATTGAAAGGAATATTGATTCAGCCCCCTCTCAATATTTCCAACAACTGAAAACTACTCCAACTATGTTACTGCCTATCCACCTTCATCGAAATTGCCTCCATCGCTCCTCTCATGAAGCACACCTATGTTGTTGGCCTTCATCGCCTTAAATTCCATAAGTTGTTATCGGCCTCCATCCCTCTGCTTCCTGAAGAACCCATCAATAGCGTAAAGACGGACCCCTAATCCTTTACATTTTTTACTAGCGCCTCGTATTGAAAATTTTAAGACAAAAGATTTGTTTTGTCTTAAAAAAATATCTTAAAATCCCCCACCATGTAGTAGTGTCAAATGCAATGACATACAAGTTGTCTCTATTCGCATCAGTAGAGATCTAGGGGACAAAAGAGGAATTGATGTATGAGAAATCTTGTGAGGAAAAGTTGTCACATTCTTCAAAGTCAGCTACCCTCGCAAAATTAAGAGACGAACAAATCATTGTATTTATATTAGATAACGTGAATGGAAAGTGAAATAATAGCCTTGGTATAGGCACGGGTGAGTAGTAGTCTGCAAGTTGGCAGTCTTAGGGCGCACTGTGAGAGTCAGTGTTGTAGTTGTTAGATAATATTTTCTTAAATTGATATGTTTTTGTCTTAATTGTTAATTGTCTTAAATGAGTTTTGTCTTAAGTGACCATTGTCTTAAATATGAAGTTTTGTCTTAAATTGTCTTAAACTGCTTTTGTCTTAAATATAAAGTTTTCTTAAAATATTTTTGTTTTAAACTATTTTTGTTTTAAATTTAAAGTTTTGTTTTAAAATATGTTTTTATTTTAAATTTAAAGTTTTGTCTTAAAATATTTTTGTCTTAAACTATTTTTGTCTTAAATATAAAGTTTTATCTCTCATTGTTTTTATCTTAAACTTTATATTTAAGACAATTCAATTGATATTAAATTTTAATGTAAAATAAATAAAATAAAAAATAACTTTTAGAAGATATGGAAATTTGCACGAAAAAATACTCAAACTGTTATTACTTGAAGAAAGAACTGCAAGCCTAATTGAAATCACATTTGGATATTAAAATGCAACTATGAGATTTTTCACCTAAACACACATCTGAATTTTAAACGCAGTTATGAGATTTTTAAGGTAAATAAATATTGACATTTTTCCTGCGCGATGAAGTGCGAAGTTGAACATCATGCTTCTCTCATTGGACCTGAATTTTTAAAGTTAGTACAGTAACTTAGGTGCTTTTCAACGATAACAAAAGTTGGTTAAGTTTCACGTATAGATGAGTGCCACCAAATTCGGTGGTGTCCATGCCTGACACAAAAGTCACAGCCTTTTTAATTCCAGTGGATGAGAGATGCTGTATAAAATAGGTTATACAGCCTTTTTAAAAATTAAAAAAGAAATTTCGCGTGATGAAAAAGAAGTCCATTTCAATTTTTATTTTTTACAAGAGCTCAGATATAAGGTGATAGATTTCACAGAAAATTTATATGGTTTTAATCCCGTTGATGAGGTCTATTGTATAAAATAGGTTATACAAACCTTTTTATTAAGAGTAAAGAAGTAATTCCGCATCTTCCCTACAGTGTAATGTCCGGATTGAAACAAAGACTTCTACATTACAATAATGAGTTTAATAATGAGTTCATTGATAAATGGCAATATATATTACGTATACAGTGTTAAATTTGGAAGCATGATTCAAAGATTAGGACATACCGGTCATATCGGATTATATTTTATAATGAGTTTATTGATAAATGGCAATATATATATATATATTAGATATAGTCTTAAATTTGGAAAGATGATTTAAACATTAGGACATACGGTGATATTGGATTTTATTTTATAATATATAATAGTTATTGATATTTTAATATAAAGTTATTTTTACTAATTTATTTCATACTAATTTATTCCATAGTTTAATATAAGTAATTATTAAGTGGCTAATGTCAATATTAATATTAATATTGTGTCGTTCTTCCAAATTTAATATAGTAAAGATGTTGTAATGTCATGTTTAAAATTGACAATAAGTCAAATTACATAAAAATAAAAATAAATAAAAAATTAATGTAATATAAACATTTAGCTTGCTCAAAATAAAATATACTATAATATAAAAAAATAAAATAATTTTATAAAAATACAATTATAATAAAAATATAAATGGTCATAGTACTAACCCATGGTATTGAGAAACTATAATATTGATTTGGAATGTAATTTAAAGAGAAATTAAATTAACTTAGATCTATCAAAAATCCACAAAAATTAAATCGATAAAAAAAAATAAATCCGTAACAATAACAATAAAATGATTAAAAGTATTAAGTTAAATAAGCCACAGGTATCGATAACTGACTAGAAAATTATATAAATTACGACTTTGTATAAATATCATCAGTGAAAATCCTAGTAATATGAAAGCATTTATGCAGTGTTTTCTTATTTGATCGATCAACCATCTAAATAAAAACCTGACTAGGGTAAAAATATCAGTGTTAAAATCGACGAGCATCGAGCTAGGGTTTTTCCTGCGTGTTAATGAGTTTATGGATTTGGCAGCCATTACCGGTTCCTTGGAGGGCCCGAAGAGTAGACATGAAGACCCCCGTTCATGGAGGCAAGGACTCGGCTAGGCCTTCGCAGCTACTCCTCCCAACTTAACCCATGGGCTCCCCATAGTCTGCTCCCCCAGGATGTACAGGTGTAGCTACTTGCCGACTCAGGTGGTTTCAGTTCCCCGATGACTATGGCAAACTTCTAACTTCGAACGGTTTTGAACTGAGGAGGTGGACCTAGCTTGGGTATTGCTCGGCAACTGCATAGGTACTCGGGCTCATTTATTTTTTTTCCGAAGGCTAGCTGCAAGGGGATTTGCGGCAAGCCTAAGGTGGCTTTAGTGTTTTGGGAATGGTTTTTGGTGGGATGCTCTACATGTTTTGGAAACTTGGTTTCTGGGATGTTGGCTCCTTCGTCCTCCATGTGGTTACTGCTTCCGTGAAATCTGTGGCTGCAAACAGCCTGAACCAATGCCCTTCCATGCGCATGCCAAGGTCTCCCATGAAGCTGCCGATTTGTTTGTGCTGGGTAAAGGGGTTTTGAGAATACACCTACTCTGATAGGCCCAATATGCTCTATTCGGTCCGATCATTGGTGATGTTCGATCTTCCCCATGCTGCGTAGTTGGTCTCTGCCATTAAAGGGGAAGCTGGCTCATAAAACTAGATTTATGATATTCAACCGACACCCACCATTGTTCACAACCTAAGATTAAGAGGGAGGGCAGGGACTGTCAAACATCCTGCTATGGCTGGAAAGAATTCCATGAGCAATACAATGAAATACTTAGAAGACAAAACAAACCAAATGAATGGAGGCCCCTCATTCAAAAATATTCTCCAGGGGAAAAGAAGAGACTATGTTGAACAAATGGGACCTGGGAAACAGGTAAGCTCAAACTGTTTCCAATTTTTTTAAAAACTCCTACTGGATCTTCAGGTTTACTTTGGGTCAAAAATATAGACAAAGTATTAGATCTGAACCAAAGCATCATGGGGAAATACAGATGCCTTGGCCATTCACATAACTTGATCTTTGAAGGAAAAATACTACAAGACCACTAGCCCTTGATAGAGTATCACATCCAAGTTGATTCCACCATTACACTCAACCTGAGATTATGCGGTGGGGCTACCCAAGGGCAAAACAGTTTCGGAGGCAACACCTAGATAGGCTCAAGATCAAAACAGAAGCACGTAAATAGGGGACTCTCATTCAAGAACATTCTGCAGGGGAAAAAGATAGCCTTAGAACCATCCAATCAGGTAGGAAATGCTCCAAGCCCACACATAGTGGAGTAGCTAAACTACACCCCAGAATTAAACATAGATATGCTGGAAACTGATGAGAAATGCACCTCTTATGAATCCTTGACAATTATTTGTCATTTTAACTGCTTCTAGCCTAAACCAGTAGAGCTCCTCCACTAGATTTTAACAAACTGGTCATTAGAATGTGATATTCATCTCTGCTCAAAAGGTTTCTTTATTGTAAAATTCTCAACTCCTGAAGCTAGAGACAAAATTTTACAGGAAGGACCATGGTTCTGGGGCTCAGCTGGCCTATTAACCACTCCCTGGTTCCCTGAATTTGATGAAAACACCATGGTTGTCGTCTCCAAAATACATGTCTAGGTCCGAATGCACAATCTCCCCCTTCATTTCTAGGAGGATTGAGTTCTAGCTGGAATTGGCAACAATTTTGGGCAATTCATAAATACGGACTCTTAAAGAATAGAGGAAAGGGTTTTCACTTATGCACGCATATGTGTTGAGGTAGACCTCAGTAAAGGCCTTCTGGACAGCATCTGACTAATCCACAATAAGCGGATCTAGACACAGATTTTGGATTATGAGAACGCAGCTTGCAGATGTAGGAATTGTAGACAAATAGGGAATTTACACAACTTTTGTCCAGAAGCTGTAAAGGATACTCGAAGGAAAAGGAATTTATGGAAAAAGCCCAAAGGATGGCAATATCCCCCACTAGAACTTGAAGAGGAGGAGGATGAAGCTGGGGATGAACCATCCCCACAAGGGAAAATTCAGAATCCAATGGAACCTGAAACACAAGGGGAACCCCACAAAACCCAATAGAAGCTCGGAATCACAGGGTGCAGGCCTACTTGATCCCTGATGAGGAGGACATCAGTGGGAATAAGTGAATTCATCATCAGATAATTCAAACTTAGACAAGGACAACGCCAAAATTGATGCAGGGAATCATCTTTCTCTTGTCTCTTTAGTGCCCTCCCAAGGGTAATGGCGAAGGGTTGAGAAAAAGAAGGGGTGAAAAGTTTAGCTTTTTCCCATCATGTACGTTATCTTGAATTTTTCTGCTTGTATCTGTTTATCATTTGGTCTCTGACTTGATGATGTGGCATTTTAGCCAGTTCAACATGTAATTTTTTTTCATTAACAAAATTACGCCTTTTCCTTGGAAAAAAAACTTGACTAAAAAAATTATATATATAGTACGACGAATGGACCCCGCAAATTTGTATACATATTATCGGTAAGAATCCTAGTGGTATGGCAACATTTTTGCAGTGTTTTTTTATTTGATTGATCAACCATCTAAATACAAAGTAACATACAAATTGTAGTTGGAAAAATCTAAATTATAATTATAATTAGATTAGTTACACTTTGGTAAAATTTTATAATTAAAGATCAAATAAAAAAATATAATAATATAAATAAAGATAAATTCTATTAATAAATTTAATTGAATATTATATGTGTTTTGTGTTTAAATTGTTTTCAAGTGATTGGACACTCTTATTCATATTATTAGAAAATTTTGGAATAGCACTGTGTAATATGTTTGACTTATTCAACGTTTAAGATGGAGACTTCATCTATCATCAGGGACAAGGATCTGTCTCTTGTCCTTAATGATAGATGGAATCACCCTTCCAAAAATTAAACTGATCACACATATTACATACTACTATTCCTCAAATCTCTAACAAAATTGTTTTTGTGAAAATAATCTTAAAATTTTTGTATTTAAACATTTTGAATTATCTAATATAGTTAATCAAGATTAATAAAAGAATCGATATTCTAACACATTTTTCTGACAAAAACACACACGCGCGCGCACACACACACACACACACACATACACACATACGTGCATTCTGCCAAAAAAGTTTAACGTAAAGCAATTAAATTTGAGGTGATGTTCTTTTTTTCCTTGTATCTCTAACTCACTGCAACAAGAAAAATTCAAATGGTAGATGTTCAGGTGGAGGTGAGAAAGATTTGAATAACTCATTAGTGTAGTTTTTAACAGTTTTGACATAAAATATTAATAATCAAAGGAAAATAAACGAAAGATGAGGTAGACTGTAGAGTGACGAGCAAATTTATGTCGGTTCTAGGAACCCGCAATCGATTTAAGTTTAGGATAGAGGGACAAAGCTCATCTATTTTTACTATAATGTATTGTAGTTGTGGTATCAAAAGATTATTTTGAAAAAAAAAATGTAATTTCGATTTTCATTTTGTTTTAATATCGATTCTCGGTTAATTAAACATTTATTATTATTATAATACATGGTATTCTATTTTCTTAGTTTACAATGTTAGTACGAGTGGGTTACACAACTACAACATAAAGGAGGTTTTAAGACAATATCTAAAATAATTTTTGGACAAATTGTCTTAAATTGACACAAAAGAAAACTTGTGTATTGTCTTAAATATTGTCTTTAAGGGGTGTGTCAACTTAAATTGTCTTAAAATATTGTCTCTATATAACACATGCATTTTGGTCTCTATAGAGATAATAGTTGAGATTAAAGACATATTGTCTTTAAATATACAATGTCATTGATCCTAACTATTGTCTCTCTAGATACAATAAAAATTACATTCAAAGATAATACAATATCAATTTTGTCTCTTTAGAAGCGATATAAAATAATGAATCTAGAAAAATATCTCACCATTGAAATAAACCAATATTAAAAGTATTTAATTAAAAATAAACTGTAATATCATTGATTAATTCATATTAGGGCACATTGGAATCGAACCACTCACCTGCTACTTATAATGTAGGTGCTCTTCCATTGACCTAGCACCCTTTAAAGAATTATATGAGATTTATGGTAGTTCTTCAAATTGCATATATAGGCATTCATTTAAAAAAAATGCTTCACACATAATCGCGTAATCTTTGTAAAATATAAAATCATGTAGCCCCTATTTTTAACTTGATAAAAATAACTAAATGGAGTTAGTTCAATGTCACACGAATGTAGCATGGCTCAAACAACAAGCTACTATTATAAATAATTTACAAACTATTTAGTTTAGTCATATAGGAAAAAGTAACTAGAATTATCACAAGCCTTCAATATCTTGCCACAACTATTGTTTAGCATATTTCCACTCTTCATATATTCCAGCAATATGATTTTTTGCAAGGAATTTTTTACATCAACTAAATTTAAAGTATAGAGAAATTGGCATAGCCATCGTCCTATCTATCCCCAAACTTTTTGCAGTAAGTTAGATAATCCAGCACAATTATCATTACCTATTAGTAACGATAAAAAATGAGGGTCAACCATGTCCTTATGTTTAACTTGCACCCTAGAAGAGAAGGTTAGTGCAGAACGAGCATCTGCTTGGCCATTCAATGTAACTAAAGCTAGCAGCCTACTCTGCAATTACAATTCCAAAGATGTCATGCGTAGCTTTGAAAGCTCGATTTAATCCTACTGCATGGCAGCCAAAAGAGTATGGTATATTCTGTCTTACAACATATCCAAATTACACCTCGAATCCACAAAAGTTGAAGTCCTAATTAAAAAGAAAAGTGATCAAATTGCCTTGAATTCATCCTCAAGAGTTGTAGTAGGGTCTAACTCATAACAATTTTGGGGTAAATTTGGGGATTCTTCCCACAAAAGTCTCTTTGCTAGAACTTGATGAGAAAATCTAAGAAGCTCCTTCTTGGGAAACATGTTAACTTCCTACTTCCTCTCTGATACATAGAATTGAAACCATCAATCCTAACAAGAGGAACCACACTCACTCCAACCTCTTCCATAAGTCATTTTCAATTTCTCTCATTTCATACTTGCATATAACTTCTAGAGGAGTGTTTTCATTCCGAGGAGAATTCCACTTTGTACAGGGCCCAAGCATCGCCCTTTTGGGGAAATATCCTAATAGATCATTTAGGACTTTTATGCCATGCAACAATATGAGAAATAATATTTAGCACGTTTTTGTTCATAAATTTTCCATGCTTAGACTGCAAACAACCCTGATAAAATCCATCATCAAGCCAGTTAGTGATAGTCATACCTACAATGAAATTAAGATCCATTTTACAAGAATTACAATCTAGGGAAACTAGTTGAAAAGTGCAAAGTCTTAACTAAAATTCTAAGCACAATTAGAAAAGTAGTTAGATTAGAAAGCACATAGACATAAAAAGCAATCCTAAATACTACATACAAAACTTTTGCTGAAAAACCAAAGAAATAAATAATAACATAAATACTCTGCCAAATCAGAAGGTATTGTAGATAGAACAGAGAATAACCAAGGTGCACATGGAAGCAATTTATCAAGAGGTTCCTTATAGAGATATTCAATGGAAACGCACTCACATGAAATATTCCCTACATTAATCTCAATGGTTGGACCATCATTGTTGGAATTTCCAAAAGTATCCTCTCATTTGCCCCAATCACTATATATCCAGGCAGTATTATGGCATTATTGGCAATCTCCTTGATATTTATTATATTTAACTCAGTCCAGTGTTGATTCATCTTATGGTTCAGATATATCCTCTGAAGATACAAAACCATGCTCTAAATAATCCTTTTTATCTTCAGTGATTTCAAAATTACTTCTAGTTCCTTCATCTTCATGTCCTTCTTCAAGAAAACTTTCCTCTGGCAATAACAAAGAAGCATTTGTAGGGAGAGAATTTCCCAGTGAACTTTCACCCTCATTGCCGGAATCCCTGCTCCCTTCAATGTTGTGTTGACCCATAGGTTTAAAATCATCATAATTTGCAAATGCTCCTTTATGTGTTGTTCCATTGTAGTTCCTCTTAAGAAGTCTTCACATAAGAAGAGAGATTTCCACAAAATCCAACTTCCAGTGTAAATGTGTATATGTTGTACATATTCAATTAAAAATTATACATACTTGAAATAAATAGCCTGTGAAACATTGTATAGGCAAAGACAATTCTTATTTAAGTAAAGGTCATATAAAGGCATTGAATTATATTATCTACTTTCAAAGACATGGAAAAATACAGTAAAATGATTCAAAACTAACTCATTCTGGATTACTGAGATGGTATCCTAGTAGCCCAAAGAGAGCTTCATGTTCAATCAAGTAGCAGATAAGTATATGCCATGCACGTGCTCCCCCTTTTGCCTGAAATCCATCGGCAGCAACAACTAATGCGCGCCTGTCAATATGCATATAATAATAAGAGAGAAGTAATCAAAATTATAAATTATAATTCAAATTATACCAAAAAAAAAATTTCCTCGATCATAAAGCAATATATATACCTCTTCTTACCTCATGTTTCTTGCTTTATCAACCATCGTAGCCAATGCTTGAATATATTTCAATACAATCATATAAAAATCATTTTCTAAAGCCATAGCAAGATAAGCTAATTCACGACATTCCAACCATGCAGTTCCCACTGCCTAAAAATTACTACATCTGTGCTGATGTTGCCATTACAACAGTGTTTAGACCCCTTCCAGAACCAATATTGGCACTCCGCTCAAGATCTCGTGCAGCTGCTAAAGTTGTCGCCTTTGCAACTACCTTGTCCTTTGGTACAAGTTGAGAACTTCATGATAAAGTAAGTTCCTTTTGAAATATTGTAAAGTTACACAGACTTCATTCTCTTCCTTCCAGAACTGGCATCTCATGTCTCAAGGATGTATTTTTGGAAGATGTAACATCACCACCACTTGTCGCAACAAATGTCATTGCTAATGTCATTGCAGCTTGAGAAGCAAATAAAGAAGCCCAACTTGGAGATATCACTGCAAGGACAACCTACAAAGGACATACATTTTCTCACTAACATGAAATGAAGGAAAAGGTAGAGATTGAAACATAAAATATTTTTCTGAAGAGGCTTCGAAGACAATGCCTCGTAAAGCTCAATTCTAGGGAATGTAATTAAGGAAAAAAATATGCTATCGTTAGACATTGTACAGTTGTTCCCATATCCTGGTACTATATAATTAACCATATTATATGAGTAGGATATATATTAAAAGAATTACATAGTTAAGCATAGTAGTTGGCTATAGAAATCAATCCATTTATTGAATTTACACATCCATATTTCCAAGGATCCACTAGTTTATCAATGCACCAAGGATAACATAGAGTGACGGATCTCTTATGAAATCAGAAGTAGGATCATTATGCACTCAAGCTCCATACACATAAGCAGAACAAAAAATAATTAACAGAGAGTCAATACCAACTCCAACAAAAAGGAAGAAGAAAATCAATCTAACTAGCTCTTGTGAAATCAGAAATGGGATAATTATTCACTTCAACTCCGTACATAGATAGAGAACAACAAATAATTAGCAGAGATTCAAAACCAACAAAAGGAACCAGAAAATCATTGTATTTATTAGATTTGTCTATAAAAATCACTGCATTTATTAGATTTGTCCAGTAAATTCCATACATAAAAGAATAAATGAGTAGAAAATTAATAGACTCAAAAACCAACAAAAGGAACACAGTTATCATCTGACTCGAGGCCATATCAAGCAAAAAGAGAGTTAGCTATGTTACCAAGAAATATAGCATGAAACCCTTCATTTATATCAGACTTGTGAGAAGCCTCACATTTAAGAAGGGTATTGGTTGTGTCAAAAAATACTGAGAGGGGGGTGTGAATCAATATTCTTTAGCAATTAGAACTTTTAAATATTTTTAGAGAATTAGTTAATATTCAATTATTATTAACATTTATGCAGTAATAAAAGTAAATAAAAGAACCTAGGACGCACAAATATTTTAGGTGGAAAACCCCCTCTGGGTCAAAAACCACCGAACACTTTTTTAATAAATTCTTAAATCTTAAACCCCAACTAAAATGAAAGCAACAACTTCCTAGAATTCTAGAAAATCATTCTTCTCTAGCTCCTAACACCCATTGAGCTACAACTCACCCTAGCACCACCCTACCACCCTATAGAATAATAAAGGAAGAATGGACTCCCCTACCAGGGAAAGTGGTCTACTTTACAATGATATAGAATGATGTGGAAGAAGAAGACACACTAGACCATAACCCCAACTATGACACAACCACCTAATGATGATCCTAGAACACTCAACATTACCTCTTCAACTCTTTGCAAATAGACACTTGTACAACTTTTACAATGATGATTTTACAATGACTTTGTACAATGGTATTTTTACAATGATTGTATGCATTGCTTCCCACTTGAAGACTTCATATGGTGAAATTCTTGTTGTTGTTCTACACCTTGATTGCTCCTCTTGTCATGTTACACTTTCTCACTCTTCAGAAAATTGGATTATGCATTGAGTCTTCTCTTGATGAATTTATAATACCTGCAAAAAGTCTTCAAGGAAATACCCATGACATGATAATAGCAAAACTTACCTCATCCTGCAGAGCATATGTCAGTTCTAAAAAAAACAACAAATTAGAATACAAAGAACCTAATGTAATAAAGAAATGAACATATACTTACCTGTAGCTTACCTCCACTGCATCATTTTGTTGCACCTTGCTCTTTGCTACCTTAGAAAGTATGGTCCTTTGTACCCCTTGACAACACGTGATCTAGTTTTCTCTCCTTCTAGGAGCATAATATTTAATATGAGGTATCTCTATGATTTCAGATCCCTTATATGTGATCTTCAATCCTATAATATCCCTCTTAGTATTTTTTCCAATTCCATAGGTCCGATCCGATTTGAAGTCTTCAAGACAAAGTTATGCCCAATCTCTCACAGTGACTTAATTATGGACTAGTTCAGTAGATCAAACTTGTATGGCGTGCCATGTGTCACTGGTTCCTCCTTCAGCTCTGAAATTTATATACATAAAACTATCGTCCATTCACTATCCGCCACTTTTTGCAAAATTCTAATCCTCTTCTCAGCGAGAGAGTTATGACGATTTTCCCAAGCTCACTTCTTTGAGATGAAATTCGGGAGCCTGTAAAAACCCTAACTTCTACAGATCATATCTGCGAAAATATAGTGAACCAAGATCTGAAATTTGGTCACGACCTTCATCAAGATTTCAAATCACATGGGTTTTCATTTCAAAATCTAAGACTTCGCAGAAATGAAGTTATAGGAAAAATGCAACGATCACTACATTTGGAGGACATATAAGATTTCTTTCTATAGAGTTGAGAGGGCTTCTATAGAGAATGTTGGAGGGATTTTAGGATCTTAAAAAATTATTGATTAATGAATATTCAATTATCAAAAACAATTATGAGTGCCATGCCACAACCCCATAGGGTTTTAACCGACTAGCAAGGGTTACTAACTTCAAACATGAATATCTCTCAAACAGTGAAGAATTACTTGGCGTGCCATATATCAATTGAAATATCTCGACAAGTAGAATATATATACAAGATCCTTCACTCAAAATAGAGTAAGTTGTCAAGTCAAAATTCCCTTTCAAGATTAGGGTAGCACATGGTTCCACTTGGGTTAATATCAATGACAACCTCAAATCATCTTTATATCAACAATCTCCCCCTTTGGAATTGATGGAAACACAAGTAATCCCCCTACGATCAGGGCACCTCTTCCTACTACCTTCTCTCCCACTTTGAAATCAATGGCAAACGGTAACTCCCCCTGACATGCAACCATCCCATGGATCTATACACACTTCCACTCCCCCTTTATTTTCTGAATAAGGAAAATCTAATGAGAACTTGGGAAAATCCCAAGCTTCTGGCGAAGATATTCAAATGCTTCATGAGGTAAAGGTTTAGTGAAGATATTAGCAATTTTTTCTTTTGTACGAAGATATTCAAGTTTGATATTCTTTTCAGTGACTTGTTCTCTAACAAAATGATATTTTATTGGAATGTGTTTTGTTTTTGAATGCATGAAAGGATCCTTGGAGATGTCGATGGCACTGGTGTTATCACAGAAGATGGGCATAGGCTCATTGAATTGTACTTGAAGATCTTGCAAAGTTTGTTTCATCCAAAGAACTTGAGTAGAACAAGTTGTCGCTACAATGTATTCTACTTTTTTTGTAGATAATGAGATTGAGGTTTGCTTTTTTCTCAACCATGAGACGAGACAACCACCTAGATAGAATGTTTCTCCACTAATACTCTTATGATCATCAATTCTTCCTACACAATCTGCATCTGTAAAGGCTTGACTAATGAGATTGTTGCCCTTGGGATACCACAAGCCATATTCTGTTGTGCCCTTTAGATATTGAAGAATTCTTTTGACGACCATAATATGTGATTCTTTTGGTGCTACTTGGAATCTTGCTACTTGTCCAACTACTTGCGTAACATTTGGTCGGGAGGCTGTTACATATAGAAGACTACCAATCATAGATTTGTACAACCTTTGATCCATATCCTTAGATGAGTCGTCTATGCTCAATTTGCAACCTTTTACCATTGGAGTAAGGACAGGTTTGCAATCTTCCATTTTGAATTTGTTGAGCATTTCCTTGATTTACTTGGCTTGAAATATAAATATTCCTTTCTCTTGATGAGATATTTGAAGCCCCAAGAAGCATGTCAGCTCACCAAGTAAAGACATCTCGAACTCACTTTGCATCTTTGTAGAAAAGTTCTTACTTAGTAGATCATCATTTCTACCAAAGATTATATCATCCACATATACCTCAACGATTGTTAAATTATCCTTATCTATTTGTACATAAATATTGATATCAACAATACCTTTCTTGAATCCTTGTTGATGTAGATATCCATCAAGACGAGCATACCATGCTCTGGGAGCTTGCTTGAGACCATACAGTGGCTTCTTTAACCTGCAAACATTGTCTTCTTTTTCTGATAGTAGAAAACCTTCAGGTTGTTCGATGTAAACTTCTTCTTCTAATTCTTCATTCAGAAATGTTGACTTAACATCCATTTGGTAGAATTTTATTTTTCTTGAACATGCATAGGCAAGAAACATATGAATGGCTTCCATTCTGGAAACTGGTGCAAATGTTTCATCGAAATCAATTCCTTCCACATGTGCATATCCTTTGCAGACTAATCTTGTCTTGTTCCTGGTAACCTGTAATCCTGACACTGTTTTTGCTCCCCCTGAACCTTTAATGAAACTACCATCTTGTTCAAATTACCTTCCTATCAATCGTAGACTTGTTCCATATACTACTGCATAGACTCCTCTTGTACAAACATTAAGGTGTCGATAAGCCATATTGTTCAAAATAGTGAGTCACATAACGGGCCATCTTGACTTGAGTAATTATTTGAAGCAACTACTAATTCCTCATGACCTTTTTCTCTTACAACTCCTAAAAGCATAACTACTGAAACCTTGTTATCTGCTTTGTCTTCCTGTACCTGTTTCCTTTTCTAGGCCTTCTTATTCCTGCAATCTCGAGCCATGTTCCCATGTTATGACACTTGAAGCATTAAATGTTGTCCATAGGCAACTCTATCTAATATTTGCAACCACAAGTGTTATGGCCATAGTTCTTGCATTTGAAACATTCAATATTTTTCCCATCTAGCACGTATTCTCTTTTGAAAAAATCATCGTGGAACCTATCTCGTGATCCTGCAAACTTGCTTCTAGGGTTTTGCAGATAATGATTGTACCTTTCAAAAACTTCAAAATCCCTAGCCATACGTCCAAAGCTAGCACATAAAAAGCAATAACCATTAAATAAATGAACATACCTCGAATATTTTTCATTCTTCTTTGGAGGTGGTGTTGTAGTTTCTTGTGGTCCTTTGTTCTTGGTCACTTTGGTCTTCTTCTTTGGAGTTGCAACATTCTTCTTTGGCTTCTCACTTTGATCAAATTCCTTTTTAGAATCATCCTATGAAGCTGTGGAGATTGTACCTTGATCAACTGGAGCTTTACCATCTTTAATTGCCTTCATTTTCGCTTATTCATGTGTCTTATCTTGTATGTATTATTTTTGTGATCCCTTAAGTTTCTTGATCTCATCACGAGTTGCATCAAGTTATTCTTTCTTTTGAGCAAGATATTCTTTAAACCATCTTTTCAAGATCTCCCTTCTTTTTTCTGCCTCCTCAACCTGTAGCTTGAGAAGAGTGGTCTTCTCTACTTATCTATTGAGAACCTATATCTGTTCCTACTGCTTCTCATTTTCAATCCTTAGCCTGCTTATTTCTGTTGAAGATGTTTATAATTTCCTTTTCTTTTGGTCAACGACAGATATGTATCTTTGATCACATTCATTCCTTTCCATTTATGCTTCCTGCATCTGTTGTGTAATCCTTCTAATCTCTGCAAATGATCTGTTGAGTTCTTGTTGCTTTTGTTGGACTTCTCTCTTGAGGTTTCATGTCGTTGTCTTATTGATTTCTTCCAAATTCTTTTGAAGTGACTCTTTAATACATTTGTGTTCTTCAACTTCAATTTTGAGACCTTGAACTTATTCTTCAAGACCATTGGAATAGATCTTCTTAGCCTTGAGCTCTTTTATAAGCTTGATTGCCTCCTTAGAAAATTATTCTATGGTCAACCCTTCTTCATCATACTCAGAAGGATCTAAGTTTTCAATAACATCTTGACCTGATTTCTTTGTTGAATAGAGATTATGAAGCTTTTCCCAAAGAGCTTTAGCTATTGAACATTGACCGACTTTTGTTTTCACAGAATTTGGAAAAACATTCAAAATTACATTCATGGCCTTTGAATTGTACCCTTTAGCTTCGTTGGTAGATGTGTCTTGAGAAACAATTGATTCCCATACTCCATGTGCCTGCAAAGATACTTCCATCTTGGATTCCCATATCCAGTAATTATCTGCATAAAAAACAGGGGTTTGTACACAAACTCACTTTCTTGAGATTTTGTTGTACATGTACCTTCCTTTGAAATCCTCGTAACCTGCTTCTTTGACTTTCCCATCTCTATGCTCAGAAAACCGACTTCCAGCGGTTAAGTTGTTACTGAAGGAACCAATTGTTGGAAAATACTAGGGCGGGGTGTGGTAAATCAGTATTCCTTAGAAATTAAAACTTTTAAATATTTTTACAGAATTAGTCAATCTCCAATTATTATTAACATTTATGCAGTAATAACAGTAACTATAATAACCTAGGAGGCACAAAGATTTTAGGTGGAAAACGCCCTCCGGGTCAAAAACCACCGAACACTTTTCTAATAAATTTGTTAATATTCAACCCCAACTAAAATGAAAGCAACAACTTCCTTGAATTATAGAAAAGAATTCTTCTACAGCTCCCAATGGATGGATTCGCCAATGCCGGAGATTCTTCACATGTCAACTGAATGGATGCCCCAACACCCAATGAGCTACAACTCACCCTAGCACCACCATACCACCATGAAGTTTTTATAGGATTGAACCTATTGGTGACTTCATGCACCAGCCTAGCACCAGCCTAGCACCCAATAGAAGAATAAAAGAAGAATGGACTCCCGTACTAGGGAAAATGGTCCACTTTATAATGATATACAATGATGTCGAAGAATAAGACACACTAGAACATAACCCTAACTATGACACAACCAACTAATGATGATCCTAGACCCCCCAACACTGCCTCGTCAAATCTTGGTAGATAGACACTTGTACAACTTTTACAATGATGCTTTTACAATGACTCTGCACATTGATACTTGTACAATGATTGTATGCAATGCTTCCCGCTTGAAGACTTCATATGGTGAACTTCTTGCTATTGTTATGCACCTTGATTGTTGCTCTTGTCATGCTACCCTTTCTCACTCTTCAAAACATTAGATTATTAATTGAGTCTTCTCTTGATGAATATATAATACCTGCAAAAAGTCTTCAAGGAAATACCCATGACATGATAATAGCAAAACTTACCTCATCCTGAAGAGCATATTTGAGTGCTAAACAAAAACAACAAATTAGAATACAAAGAACCTAATGCAATTGAAAAATGAACATGCATATGCAGAAGATACTTACCTGTAGCTTACCTCTGGTGCATCATTTTGCTACATATTGCTCCTTTCTACCCTAGAAAGTCTGGTCCTTTGCACCCCTTGATAACATTTGGTCTAGTTTTTCTCGCCTTCTAGGAGCATGATATTTAATATGATGTATCTCTATGATTTCAGATCCCTAATATGTGATCTTTGGTCTTGTAGTATACCTCTGATTCTTCTTTCTAATGCCATAGGTATGACCCGATTTGGACTCTTCAAGGCAAAGTTATGCCCAATCTCTCACAATGGCCTAATTATGGACTAGTTTAGTAGAGTGAACTTGTATGGTGTTCCACGTGTCAATGTTTCCTCCTTAAGCTCTGAAATCGATACATAGAAAACTATGTTATGCATTATCCACTACTTTTTACAGAATTCCAATCCTCTTCTTAGAGAGAGAGCTATGATGATTTTCCCAAGGTCACTTCTTTGAGATGAAATTTGGGAGCTTGCAAAAACCCTAAGTTCCATAGATCATATATCCGAAAATATAGTGAACTAAGATCTAATATTCGATCACAACACTCATTGAGATTTTTAATCAAATGGGTTTTTATTTTAGAATCTAAGACTTTGCAAAACTGAATCTATAGCGAACATTAGAGGATCACTACATTTGGAGGATATGTGAGATTTGCTTTAATAGAGTTCAGAGGGGCTTCTATAGAGAATGTTGGAGGGATTTTAGGAGCTTAAAAAATTATTAGTTAATGACTATTCAATGACAGAAACCAATTATGAGTGCCATGCCACAACCCCATAGGGTTTTAGCCCAATAACTGGGCTTACTAAATTCAAACATGAATATCTCTCAAACCCTGAAGAATTACTTGGCATGTCATATATCAATGGAAACATCTCGATGAGTAGAATCTATCTAGAAGATTGTTGGCTATAAATAGAGTAAGTTTTCAAGTCAAAATTCCCTTGCAAGATCAGGGTAGCCCTTGGTGCTACTTGGGTTGACATCAATGACAACCTCAGATCATCTTGAGATCAACAGGTTGATATGCCAATTGGATAATAAATGAGAGTTTGTTGATATGCCAATTGTACAATAAATTACTTACTAAGTGTGCTTACAATTATGTACATTGAGATGTCCTCCTAGCACCCTGTCTCAAGTGATACCTAGGGAGGCATGAAAGCGAGGTTCAAGCTAAAAAAGCTTCTTAAAAAAATAGGAGGAAAGGAGAACTCATACTAACTCCCTACCATCACAAGGAAAAATTTATCAACCCCAAGGCAAGTCTTTGGCAAGTGCTTAGTGAAGATGTCAGCAACATGCAATTTAGTGCAATAACATTGCAAATCAATAGTGCCTATGAATCAATTTTTGGTTGTAATGCATGTGGAATTTTATATCTTTGGTGCATTGAACATCTAGTGGCTCCTTAGAAAGATGGATAATTAAAGTGAAAAGTAATTATGTATAAGCATCACATAAAAGAAATTAAGAAGCGAATTTCTCCACTTAAAACCAATCCAAAAAATACCATACCTACATGGGCAACTCTATGAATTCCACCAAGATGAGACAACATTATTTGGTAGCTTACTCAGCTAACAATTTTTACATCACATGGAGACAAAACCACTAAGGTATTACAACAAATTTAGGGGCCTCAAGAAACAATATTAGCATAGTCAAATTCTTTTTTAAATGAAAACAAATAACATAGTTTATTAGCCCAAAAATACTTACATCGAGACGTGGTTTCCAAATTTCCTATACCCAAGCCTTAAAAATCAAATTAGATAGACTCAAACAAAAAGCACACGGCGTGTGAATTTCTTGAACTTATCACATACACCAAAATTAAAACCAACAAATATGTCTATAGGAGTTTCATTAGAAGGGATTCTATTACCTTAAGGAATCCCTTTAAGACAACCTTTCTTGGAGTTTTTTGACAAACAATCATTACAATTTTTACATCCATGAATAAACAAAGAAATGGTTGAGCCATTAAATTGAATTCACGCCCTAGGGCACCCATTTTTAGGTTCTATAATGCCTTGTGAAAATGTTAAATGCCCAGGGCCATTGCAAAAGGTCCAGACTATCAAAGAAAAGAATTAAAGACAAATAATGGGCATTGAATGTTAATAGTACCAAGCATTAAGCCCTAGAAGAACACATATAAAACCCCAGTTCAGAGGTATTCATCCCATGTCCTTTCTAAAAAGCCAACACCAAGTGATACTTCCTTCTACCTTATTCATTTAGGGAGATTATCCATTCTTCCACAAAAATATATAATTTGCAAAGAGATCAACTTGGAAAAGATAATTATCAAAATAAACTATGATAGATGCCATATACCTTTGCTTATACTACCTATGCATTGAATTTGACCTATGCTTTCCTTGATGCTACAGGGTCTCATGATTTTAAAGTTTACATGTTACCAACCGACTTTGTATTTTGTTTCACCATGATAGTCTACTGTTATGAAATATTTTTGGTAAAATATTGCACTCCTCAAAACCTAGAAGAAATCTTAGCATCCTATATTTTTCAATCCTGACATTAAGCCCCATAGCATAAGATCATCCATGCACATATATTATGAGGTACCAAATTATGGGATATTTTTTAAATCCAACCTAGCCTTCTTATATGTTGCTAAATAGTAGAAGTTATCCTTCCACAATAATTATTGGCAGAGGAATTATTCCATCTAATTGAGAAACCATAGAAAGATACGTCAAAACATTGAATTTAACCCAGGATGCAAAAGTAGCCTCCTATGCAATAGTTTGGATGGTTTCCTATAGAAGAATTTTGAAAAAGGCCAGTTTCGAAAACGTACTTCCCAAAAAAATTCTAAAATTTAAGAATGTCTTTGATATGCATGATCTTCAATGAGTATAGACACCTAAAAAAATCTTGTTGAATAGCAAGAAATATAGAAGAGGCAACAAAGATAAATGCATTGAATCAATGACAAAGAGTTTAAAAAACTATATATCTTTAATACCTTAGTAAAAATATCAAATTGAAAAAAAAAGTTGCTTCATCCTATGTGGAAAAAAAGAGTGAAATAACAAATTGCAAACCATATTCTCTAAAAGTATTCCAACTATCGTATGTTGTAATAGATTTTTATTCCAAAATATATGGTGTAGACACAATACTTGATTTCAAAGTTTCTATATCTAAAGCTTGTAAATTTTAATGTTTTCTTCATGCCAAAGAAAAATTGTAGTTCAAAGAGTCATCACTGGCCTAGAATATTTGTCTAATAGTTAGTGTGAGAAAGGAGAACCATATTTTATAAGGGTCTATAAATAATAATTTCCAACAATTTCTAACAGAGTTTTTGGTAAAATGGTCAAACCATTTTGTAGTTTGCAACCGTTTCCGGTATTACTGCCAAGTTTCTAAAAAAGTTTGTTAGACACCTAATCTATTAGGATTGGTTGGGAGGAATTCCAATAGTCATTGAAGTCCAAGTGACCTCTTGGAGGATGAAAACCAAGCGTCATAAAATTATGTATTAATATGTAAATCTTGTGAATATAATAAATCCACACAAGTTATTCAAATATTTCCTATCAATTTTATGTGTGTTTGACCTAGTATCATTGTAGGTTCCTGTATAATGTACTGAAATGTGTGAAAGCCATTAGTTTTTCGGCCTTAATGTGTGCACCCTCATCAAAATTGTTCCCTCTCTATGCATGCCAATGTTTCCTGTTGAAACTACACCTAAGCATTTTATCATTTATGTTTTCCATATTAGAAACCTAACACACTTAGCTACCCCTCTGCCTAGTTTTGTCATAGCTCTAACCAATGTTTGCCTACAGGTTTGTGAGTCCTATTTAATGCATGTTAAGGAAACATTGGCATATGATGCTTCCTCCAATCCTACACCCATTTCTCTCCTACATCATTTGAAACCCTAGAAATGCACCCTACTCTTCTCTAGTGGACTCTCTTATGTCTGTTGTAACCCTATTTACCCACAATTAACCTTCAAATATAGTCATCCCTATATTCAAAGAAAATATCATTTATTTATGTGTAATAAGCACTTACCACCATTAGATGGAATAGTATCCTTACCAACTGAATATCATGCATCAAAAGAATTGATATAACAAAATTTGCCATGTATTGGAGGAACTAAACCTTGAAAGAAATGTTGCATGACACTTTGCAAATTGCAACCTCATCAGCAGCTCCAATCTTCAAACTTTCCAATAATTCTTTAGACTTCCAAAATAGTTTTCTTCCCTTGGAGTCCTCACTTCCATGAAATATCCTCCGAACATAATCAAATTCCTTCATGAGGGCTTCCCTATCCCAATGAGGGGCACAATGCTGAAACACATCCTTCACCCACCCTAATAGTTCTGATGTCCTCTTACAGGCCCTACACCTAAAAAGCATTTCAGATGACCCTATACCATGCTCCCATATCTTAAACAGTCAATAAGTCAACATATAACATCCTGATATGCATATTAAAAAGAATCATCACTTATTTTAAACGACTAAATATATCACAACAAAGATGACAATCAAATTCCTTCATGAGGGATTTCCTACCACAATGAGGGGCATAGTGTTGAAACACATTCTTCACGCACCCTAATAGTTCTAATGTCCTCTTACAAACCCTACACCTGAAAAGAATTTTATATGTCCCTACACCATGCTCCCATATCTTGAATAGTTAATAAGTAAACATATAACATCCTAATATGCATATTAAAGAGAATCGAAAATTATTTTAAATGACTAAATATATCACAACAAAGTGGCATATTGATAGTATTAGGATTTATTAACACGTTGGTAGTAATAGAATTTGTTTAAGTTCTCATCCAGCTAGAATATGATAAACCTAAAATTCTAAAATTTTTGTCAAACTTTATAAAACAAATATATATAAGGTTTCAACATCATTTCAATTTTCAATATTTTTCAATAGCTTCTTCAATTGTAAATTAAACAAATAAGATTGATACTAAATACCATGGAATTTAAGAAACTCGTGATGCATAATTTTCAGTCCCAATTGGATATGTTTCATATCCACCAGGTCAATAATTACAAGACACTAACATTAAATCTCTTCTCCAAAAACAACTTAACAAAAACAAGAAATAAAACTAAGGAGAAAACCTAGAGGATTTACAAACTCTTATCTACTCCCCAAAAAATCGTTGAAAGACTAGTACCTTCAATTATTTGTCTGGCACGGATTACACAATCTATGTGTGTACAATGGGAACAACTATCATAACGCCCCCATCGAGAAGTAAAAATAACATAACTACATGGGAAACTCCATGAATTCCACCAAGATGAGACAACCTTATTTGGTACCTTACTCAACTAACAATTTTGTAGTAATAATGTCCATCCCCACTCCATAGTGAGTGACCCTTTCTTTGTACTTATATTTCATAATTGAAAATGAGAGACTAGAGCATATGCCTCATCTTGTAGCTAGGATTTCTCTCGTATTAGGTTTCCCAATTCATATATTATATTCATTTGTGTGTATGGTTTGTTTATTTTCTTGTTTCATCCATTTTTATTTAAAATATATCCATAATTTGGAGTGATACACTAGTAATATTCAGTCTAAGATCTATGATAATAAACTACGTAATAAGATATATTAAAACAATGTAAGAACTAGTGTGACAAACTATTCTAATAGAATATCCACAACAATTTAAAGATCAATGGAATATTTCTTAATGATTGTCAATCATTGGATTGACAAATTCACAATATAACCTAAATTTTCCTACCTATGAGCACTCTCCAGTGAAAACCTTATTATATTGTGTAATGTGGTATGTGTATGTTCTTATGTTTGGCTATCTATTTTTTTCTTGTTATTTTGATTATGGACCAAAGTAATAAATAGAATGAAGCATATGCACAATAATTTTTGTATAGACAAAGAATATATATTAAACTCTAATATAGTGTTAAGCACTAATGAATAGATAAATAATATATTGTCTTGATCTCATTGACACTAATGAATTCAAACTCTGGTAATTCTATAGAGCACTGATAGCAGAATTCACTGCCACATTTATTTTTCTCTATATCACCATTGCCACCATGTTTGGATATGCTAGAACCTCATCTCACTGTGGGAGTTTTGGGGTGTTCGGTATTTCCTGGTCGTTAGAGGGCATGATTTTCGTTTTGGTTTACTGCACTACTTGTATTCCAAGTCAGTAAAGCTTCGAAGACGATGAATTATCATGTATAAATATTGTTAGCGCTGAAAGACTTGGAGAAACATAGTGACAGAGACACTCTTTTGGTTGTGATTCCGAATTTTTTGTTTTGCTTGTTTTTGATGTTTGGTGTTGCAGGAGGGCATATCAATCTTGCTGTCACTTTTGGCATGTTTCTAGCTAGGAAGGTTTCCTCACCAAGGGTTATTCTGGATATGATAGCCCAATGTTTGGGGGCCATTTGTGGGACTCGATTAGTTAAAGCATTTCATAAGATTTTCTAAGATAGATATGGAGGTGAAGCTAACTTTGTGCACCTTGGATATGCCAAGGATGTGGGTCTGGCTGTTGAATCCATAGACATCTTTGTGATTGTTTACACTATTTTCTCTGCAACTGACCCCAAGCGTAGTGCTTGGGACTCCCATGTTCATGTATGTTTAAATATACATATATGTGGTAGTTTCATATTTGTATAGGGACATACAAAGTGTAGGAATTTTTATTAGACCTGCTTTTGGTGTGTAGGTCTTGGCTCCATTTCCTATTGGTTTTGTTTCTTTCATGGTACATTTGGCCACCATTCCCATCACAGGGACCGGCATAAAGCCTGTAAGGAACTTCAGAGCAATAGTGATTTATGTCCATAAACAATCCTGAGATGACAATGTAAGTGTTTATTTCCATTTTTTTGTCCTTGTTAGGGTATATTGATAGTATATTATAAGCACATTCTGGAGCTTAAGGTTTGACATATATAAAGAGAGTTCTTGGATACAACAAGTGTAGTATAGGACAATAGAAGGAGCTAACACACCATATTGGGATCTTTTGAGTTTTCATGTGACTGCAACTTGTTTCTTGTGAGAAAGTTATAATGGTAGATGCAACGTGCCTATTCTATATGTTAGAATGTATGCACATGACTTGCTTTACAGTTTAAAAGTTATTCAGTATGGACCAATGAATTTCATATTCTAGATCTTAGTACTTGTTATATCTGAAAATTTGTGAAGCTTTTTCTTATTAATATTATTAATACCAGTTAATTGATTCAAGTTAAGATTATTCATCTAGACTAGTACTTGCTTAGGAAATATAGAACCCTGATGATTATGCCTTGCTTGTGCAGTGGATTTTTTGGGTGGGTCCTTTTGTGGGAGTTGCACTAGCTGTTGCCTACCACCTATACATTTTGACAGCAGCAACCAGTAAGGCCTTGGGGTCATTCCGAGGCAACATTAATGCTTAATTAGGCAACACTGGTTGCAAGTTATACTTGTATGTATATCAGGTATGTAGGTTTACAATAAATGAAAAGTTTATAAGAAGTATCACTAACAATGGATGAGAAACCAATGAAGATAATTTATTTGTTGAGGGTAAGTTCTTCTGTCAGAGCCTAGATTTCGGGAAGTTGGCATAAACAGGGTTTTAGTATGTTTTCTTCTTTGGATTGAAAGTATTGTTGCATCAACAGTGAAAACGCTTATAGTTTCATCGGAGACATCATCTTTCACGCCTCACTATAGTAATATGCTAAGACGATTGAGTACAATGTAGAGTAATGTATCTCTTATTATACTCGAGTACATATTCTTTTTACTTTTGGTGGATCTTCCTCATCTCGTAATATACTATTCTTCTTGTTCATAATGGATAGATAAATTTAGTATTTTCAAATTCTGATTCTACATCTTGGAGTGTATTTTTTCACTTTAGCTCCTGCATTGTCTCACTCGTACATAATACTCCATTAATCAAGTAAAATGCATTCAAAATACTTGATCGAAACAGAGTAAGCTATGTACTAAAGGGTTTTGGCTAAAAGTAATTGCTTGATTACACCTTTATTTCTACTACACAAAATGCGAACAATTTACATGGTATTAACAATAATTAGGTAATGATCAAAATTTTTATCAAATGAATAAAAGATACCTTATCATAAAGGAATAAATCTAAATTTACCCATCATAAGGTCACAAGGATTTCAAAATCTAGCAAAGAACATCTAATTTGTATATGGAAGAGATCTTTCTAAATGAAACAAGATTTCAGTACTTGGTACATACGAATGATATACAACCTCGTGATGGAAGTAATTCAAAACTATTCATGTAAGATAAGTACAACAACCATTTTTATACTTTTATTCATCACTGAAGTAAACTAGCAAGAATGACCCTTAGTCAATAATATTAAATGGGCAAACATGGGTTTTGTAACTTGCAAGTCACACACGAATGAGTCAAAACCAATGCATAAGAGAATGGGTATGAACACCTATGGACACTGAACACTAAGAATTGAATTATGTTCACATAGAAAAATTGTTATTGATCCATTTTATCCTACGACTTGAGATATTCAATAATGCATGCAACAAGTTATTGCGGTTGCATTTCTAAAAAAAGTTAGCAAGTATGCACATTGGAAGATTTCCTGTAAAAAACGATATTCAGAATAAAATAATGCTATCACATCCATTCCCAATGAGGATGTGGCAAAAATCTATCTACAAGAAACCAAAATATTCAGATGAACCATTGAAGAAATAAAACTCACTTTTTAGATGAAGCTTCTCTGCAGAAAGCATCCGAAGAAAAATACAAGTGTCAACATCTTCAATTTGTGTTGTCAGGAAATTTAGAGGAAAATTGGTACACAAACATATGATTTTCTATAAATGCAGTGGTCGAATATCCAAATGAAGTCATGGACGAAAGACATATATAGTTATACAGTTACGAAGGATATCTTTCCAAAAAATAAAACTGCAAATTTCTGAGTGAGTTCCATAAGATTAATAAATAAGAGATTGAAGTACATAAAAAAAAATTAGTAAAAGTTGGGAAAAATTATATGTATATATGTATGTATGTATGTATTTGCAGGAAGAATTAATCGGGTCTAAAGGGGAAGCCTCTTCTCAAAGAACCCTCTCATATTCAGAAATGTTGGTAGAGTCGAGAGTATGGATCCTTGAGAGGTGACAAATACTAGTTAGAGCTAATTAATATATGTAGACAATAGATTTGTACTAGCAGTTGAATCTCCTTTTGAGGTGCACACTATTGGACAACCATGAGTCTATGAAGGACCTATTACAATCCTTAGATCATATGTATGGATACCTGAAACATTATGATTGCTGGTTGGAAATGATGGATGCCTCGTTGGTGATAATTGAACTGTATTTCAACATCCCTCCAACATTCAATAGACCCTCGACAACCTAGCAGTAGCCTATCTCAGTGGCCTGGTCCATGTGATGGATCATGTATATGTTTATTGATTTATTTTTGTAACTGATTATATATATGACCAAATATAACAATATCCTAACTGAGCTCATTTGAATTTAGTTCTATTAGTTTTGTTAGTTTCCAATTGTCTTTGGAGGTACAATTTTGATTATTGTTTCATCTTCCTATGACACATCAATGGGACATGATAATCTTTCATGTAATCTGCTGTTTATGAAGACTAATAAAATTTATTGCACAACAAACATATTAAATTATTAAAAATACACTTTAAAAAATATTAAAATTTGTTTTATTACAATTAACTGATGGTACATTTTACACAGTTAACTGAAATAATTATTACATCCAATTATTTATACTCACAAAATTTCAAGCACTATGTAATAACTCTCTATGTCTTCGACGAATAAATCACATTTACAATTTTCACAATCCACTCACCTAAAGTCAGCATATAAAAACATGGTTACCTTTCATATGACCTACTCGCATTCCCAGGAGACCCTACAAAAAGGATATGTTATTTGAATCATAAAATGTTGCTTCGAAAAATTCACATGCTTTTGGGTATGAAATTTGGCATTACTAAAATTTCGTTGTATTTAATTTTCAAGTCCACTCATCTAAAGTTTGCATATAGAAACACGGTTGGCTTTCATTTGACCTCCTCACATTCCCATGAGACAAGTGGTTTCTTGTGATGAAGGAGGCGAAGATAAGAATCAAAGAAATACCACTAGTGCCCATAGATGACAACATATTTGTGACAGGGTAACTTTCTCCTATGATAGATTATTTAGGAGTGCTTCGTTGGATTTGTTTGATTATTACATCAATAGAAATATGAACATGTGCGGAACAAACATAGACACACCTTTTACAGCGTAAATTTCCAATTCAAGAAACATCTATAATCCTATCCATTATGCATATAAAGACATCCTGCAGACCATTATATTACATATGCCTCCAAATTTGGAAAATTACTTTTAATCAGCAATAGCTCATTCTAAGGGAATTACTTTCATCAGTTTGTTGTATTCCTATTGCCATTTGGACATTTCATGTTCTGTCTTTAATATAAGAAACTATGCACTACATTTCATTTCATTGAGTGGTTGACATGAGAGCCACCTCTACTGACATTATCAATAGTTAAAAGTATTATTATCCAGGACAAGTGATTAAGTCATGCAACTTGTTTTTGCATAGTTTTCATTTTTAGGGCAGATTTCTTAAAGCATTCTCAGAAAGAATTGCTGAGACAAAAACTAGTAGGAGTAAACCACACTCTGTACTACCACTCTATTCAGTTGTTGATTACAAATGACTAAAAAATGACAATGTCTATTAGGGATACATTTCTATAGTCGCTAGATGAAAGAAAACATAGGAAAACATGCTCGGTTTCAATGGAAACCTCATTCATTCCCAAAATTCCAATTAAACTTTGGTAACTTGTGAGCTCCTCTAGCCCTAATTCTCACTATGGTGTGCCCGACTAGAATGAAATTTCAAAAGGGAACGAGGATTTTTTTTATTTTACACAAATATAACACCATAAAGAATTCTAAGAGCAAGCATGCATCTCGAGGTCTCTAATTTGCGACTCTGCCCATGACATGAAAAATGGAGGTGAATATTCACAAAAAATACACAACTAAATGAGATATATATCCTTCTAATGTATATACAATGTATGTTAATCATGATATAAGAAATTGAGTTCAAAATTCCCTAAAATAAACCAAAAATATAGCAATGGGTCACAAAGGGAAATTTTTATCAATGTCATCTCCAAGGGTTTTAGCAAAGAAAAAAAATTAATAAGAATTGAGCAAGAAGTATAGTTAAGACATAAAACCCTAATCTTAGTTGAGGTTCCATACCTCAACATGTAACTAATAGTAATAAGTTCAGTTCTGGTGATATTGTGAAAATATTACCCTTGTCGTGATTGTTGAAAATCATGGAGACATTGGATGGAGCAAAGGCTATGGAAAACCTCCATTTTGTAGTGCATGGCATGATAGTCGCAATGTTAGATTGAGAGTGGTGGAACTGAAAAAGAATGGTTTCCAAGCCTCTCAGTGGCAATAATAAACGGATGAAAACCCAACCGCCCATCTCCATTAGCCTTCATAGATAGATAAAGTTGGTGACACAATGTAGTCCAGGGTAGAGAAATCCAATGCGCCTCTCTCCAAATAGATGTTCCATCACCTTTGACCCTGCTTCTCCCTAGGAAAGAGACAAGTACTTGGACACATCCAGCCAAACTTTGTCAGGAAATACAAGGCCCTTGCTCAGACCTCCCAGATTGGTCACAACCATAATTTGATTCGCTATCTTGTAGCTATGGCCTGGGCATGAATGCCCCAGATAAGCCACTAATCCCATAGCCATGAAAAATGATTCCATCTTTGCCACAGTCTTGGCATGGCTCCCCACAAAGATAGCTAGTGTTGTCCTTAACCCCTTT
The DNA here is from genome assembly GCA_031772625.1 of Pinus tabuliformis. NCBI lineage: Eukaryota > Viridiplantae > Streptophyta > Pinopsida > Pinales > Pinaceae > Pinus > Pinus tabuliformis. Next base: position 784,741,310 of record CM062816.1, read on the forward strand.
GTCCCCGCTTAACACCGATGCATCCACTGCATCCACGGATTCACAGCTTGTAACTCGGTCATCTGATAGCTTGAAACATGGATTACAAGCTCGCCATAGTCTCTTCATGACCCTCCACCAACATAGCCATTGTTTTCCTTATCCCCTTTGTCCCCACTAGACATTGGGGTGTCCATGGATTTGAAATCCCATAGCCCTAAATAGGGAGTCTAGGTTGGCTTCAGTCTCGGCATGCTCCTCCGCCAAGATAGCCAAAGTGTCCTTAGCCCCTTTTTCCCCACTCGACACAGATGCATCCATAGATTTGCAGATTTACCTTGGTCTACTTCATAGATTTCCCTAGAGGATAGGCTATGGATCAAATCAACCAAGATGATTCCATTCCTAGGGGCCATGAATCACTTTTCACAAGGCATATGATCTTGCTAGGAGTCCAGACATAACAGGTAGCAAGTTTTTTGTGCAATTCCTCCCCAAGCATAATAGGTATCAGTTGCTTATGATATTTTTCCTAAAGACATAATGGGTAGCTCTTTCATGGATAATAACTTAGACATCAAAAAAAAAATTAATATAAAATAATCTTTCGAAAGATGTAATTTTAAGCCGAAATTATATTTTCATTTTATGATTTGGGTAGGTGAACCATTAATGGGGAATAAACATTTTGGGGAAGGATATGGAATAAGTCTTGGAAGGAGAGGATGGCGAGAAGTAAATCTGGTCACTTTTTCATATTAGGGTTTGTTGAAGTTTTTGGGAGAGAGGAGAGGAATAAAGTTGAAAGAGTTTGGATATTAAGGGTTTTCTAAGAAGGCTAAGAGAGGTCATAGGAACTTCATGATTTAAGCACTGAATTTGAAAACACTATGGGTGGTAATTAGGGCTTGGGCACAATGGGAATTTGTGGATGTTTCGTAGGGCTAGGATGTCAGAAAGGTTGTAACTATTTCGTTGGGCCACAAATTCAGTTAGGTGGGCTTGAATCTCATGGAAAGGAAACTGACTTCATGGATCTCAAAAAATCCATGTACTCTTCTTACTGTTGATGTTGTCTAAATTAGTTTATGAATATTATGTGTGTGCATACATATTTCTACATATATATTTACATGCTTGCAAAATGTTGTTAATTCAAATGAATATACAAAATGTAACATGGGCACATGCTAGTTCAAAATTCTTGATGCCTTGTCTTAGGAATAACACATTTTATCAGAGCCCAGATTCAAAATATAGGGCCTAAAACCACCATAATAGCCTTAAACACCCTTCATCCATTGGTAAAATTTATTACCTGCAATCTAGCAAACTGGGGCATAGGCCTACATAAAAGAACCGTTAGAAAAGGGTAAATCTCTGAAATTTAGGTATAAAACCATTACAAAATAGGTAAAAATTCCAACATATAACCATGAAGAAAATGGCACAAGGCCACCAATAGAGCCACCATGGAATAACCCAAACCATATATGATAGGAACCAAACTGATTATGAATCCCTAACCATGGCCACCTCAATGCAATCTAAAAACACACACTAGCAAATAAGCAGAGAAAAAGGACGCAAGGCCCATGGCATCACAACATCCTTCACACTGATGAACCCCATCCTTGATTGTCTCCATCATATTGTGCCACAACACTAGCTAACCAACACGACAACCCATGGAGGAGAAAATGTGATCGACGATGGCATGAAAAGGCACAAATGTATTTTCTAGTGTCCCCATGTTGTGTATATCTGTCACCAAAGAAGAGGATTTTAATCTTCTCTTCCTCAGTGAAGAAGAATTGTCATTTTCCTTTCCATCCACTAGAACGAAGCTCGCAACCTTTAGCATCTTCACCATGACAAAACATATAATCATGAGTGGGATAGAAGAAGAAGTACTTCCGAATCTGCAAGGAACCTCTGCTAATGCACAAAGAAAATCATATAGTTATCATTATGATGAAGGTACACTTGTATCAAGTATTTTATGGCATGCTAGATTTGGAAATTTGAACTATGGAAAACTTTTTTTGTTGAAGAAAAATGGTGCTACTAGTTTTCCAACTCTTCCTAGGAAACATAAGCAATGTGCTACTTGTACCTTAGGAAATCACAACAAACAAAGATTTCATGATTCTCATTCCAAAGCACATAGAAAGCTTGAACTCATTCATTCTGATTTGTGTGGCCCTATGTTTGTTCCTTCTGTAAATGGAAATAAATATATGATGACATTTATTGATGACTACGCCATAAATTGTTGGGTTTATTTATTGAATAACAAATTTGAAACATTTGAAAAATTTAAGAACTTTCATACATTGATGAGTGACATCCATCCTAAGAAAACATGCCATCATGACACTAACATAAGTATAAATGTTTGCACAATCTCAAGGATAACCATAAAGGTTCATGAGTCTACTCCAAATAAAAGATAAACCTACTCTATATCTATCTGTGAATTTCATATCAATGAACTGTACACATAAGCCTTCTATAGTTAGCAAAAGATAACTTATTTTGTGCAAAGATTTAGGTCTTTATTTTTTTTATTCATCAGAAGGAAGCAACCATATGTATACATATAATGCAGAATCCTTACTATCAAAAGGGTATGTAAGGCTTGCAAGAGAAAAGATATGTGACATCTTAGGAAAATACAAACTTGAAAATATTTTTGGTGAAAAGGTGCTTTAATTAGTTTTTTAAGACAATATTAAACAAAGTTACAACCTACAAGCATGAAAACTTTGACATTGCCCTATTTTATATGTTAATATAACACAGTAAAAGAATATTTCCTCATTGAGAGCTTGAGGTGGCTACACTGGAATGCAAATTTCACTATAGAAATATTGTTGTAAGGATGAGATTTTGGAGTCCTCAAGTGCTCCTAAGAAAAACACTTGTATCCAAGTTGGAGGCAGATGTTACCCACAATACTGTGGGGTAATCTTGGATGGTCTCAAAACTATTTCTTGAAGACAATGATTGTGTTGTTATTTGTGGAGCTATATTTGGATTTTAATTGTGTTGAACGTGTGAGGATATAGAATATAAAATAAAGGTAGAGAGTGAAACAAAATTATTCCTATGAAGAAAGCAATATAGAAGGAGTAACATAGAGGGCCTATGTCATCATTCCGAGCCAGAGAAAGGGTTAGTGCAGAAGTAGTGAGGGGCTCAGGAAGAGCCACGTCATCTTGCTCAGCTAGGTAGGAGTGACATAGCTGGCGAGAGGAGAAATTCAACCACTACCCGGATTGCGCAGAGCCAAGAGGCTCAGTTTCTTTAGTTGCTGGGGTATAGGAAGTTGCGGGAAGATTGTGGATTGTGAATTTGGTGAGGTGTTTTTGCTGTCGAAATAGAAAAGTACCTAATGGGACAGAACTAAGGTAGAGGGAGTCGCTACCTAGGTGGATTTCTAGTCAAGAAATCTAGATCAGTATTGCAGGAGCAAAGGGATTGAAGAGGAGAAATTCGACAGTTGGCAGAAGAACTTCTAGGAGGGAAGTAAAGACTCAGAGGGAGTCAAAGAGAGAACTTCCAAGAGGGATGTAGAGGCTCAGAGAGAGTCGAAAAGAAGATCCTAAATGGAAATGAATGGAATGAGGGATCATGACATGTTAGACAAAGAATCCAACTTTGTCATCTGGAAGGCAAGGATCCTGTCTGTTCTAGATAGACATCGCATCAAGCCCTTCGCCTAGAGAAATGTGGCTACCCCAATCAACAAAGCTAAAAATGAAAGGTATGAGGATGTAATGGCCAAGGCAAAGTGCGTAATCCTTGATGGAGTCAAGGATCATGTAGTTCAACATATTGCCAAGAAGAATATGACAAAGGAGATCTGGGATACCTTGACGACATTGTATCAAGGAACTTCCATGTAGAGGAAGATGCTACTGGAGAAACAGTTATAGTTGTATCACATGCAGGAGGGGGAGCAAATAGATCTATTCCTCAACAGGTTTCATCAAATTCGGGACCAACTTACTTCCATAGGGTTGACACCGGAACAGGAGTTAATGGTGAGGACCACTCTAAATGCAATCTCCAAGGAGTGGGAGACATTCATCCAAGGCATTTTGGGTAGAGAGAATCTTCTAGGATGGGAAGAATTGCTGGCAGCTCTTCACCAAAAAGAGATCAAACGGCTCACCAATGCAAGAAGTGGCAACAAAGGAGGTCGAAACAATAAAGAGGAGGAAGAGGATGTGGCTCTAGCATCTGTGGGGCAACAAGGGAAGAGGAAGAAAAAGGAAATATCCAAGATAAAATGCTTGAACTGTGCGGAGCTGGGCCATTATGCAACCCAGTGTCCCAGAAGTAATAATAAAGGAGAGGCTTATGATTCCAAGGCAGCGCCGGCTAAGCCAGAGAAGGAGGTAAAGGGTGATGATGATTGTGCCATGAGTGCTCATGTCCATCTAGAGAAGAGGTGGGGAGACATCGAGCTATAGTCAGGAGGACTATAGGGGATGTGGGGAAGGATCCTTGTGGTACCCAAACTCTTGGATCATATCTAGCTATGGGAGCCCCGAAGTGAAAATAGTAGGATGGCGGATGTCAGTAAAAGCGAATGCAAATGGAGCAACAGAGAGTTCTAGAGTGCAAGGATCTATAGTATCGTAGTGGGGGTTGCAGCAGTGTGAGAGACATAGAGGAGGTTGCAGCAGTGCGAGAGGAACAAAGGAGGTTACAGTAGTGTAGGAAGGCACAAAGGGGTCTGTAGCAGTGGGAAAGGCACAAAATTGTTGCAACAACACAGAGGAATTAAAGGGAGCGCAAGATAGCAACAGAGAGAGCTCTAGCATCAGGAGGGTTTGTAGCCAGACAAGGATGTCACTAGTTAGGTAGATCAGTTACCATCGTCTCAGTAACTGAGTTGTAGTGTAGCAATAGCACTAGTAGTGCTATAGGCAACAAGATGGAACATGACTAGAGAGGGTTGCAGTGTAGATGCAATGTTGGAACAAAGGACCAGTAGTAGCACGGATGAAGAGGGAGATGTGGTACATATGTAGTAATGGAAATGGTGGAGCCATGGGCAACAATATAGGATGCAGCAGAGAAGAGGATGTTAGGCAGTAGGCCAAGCATCAACACAGGTACCAGTGCCAAATGATCAGAGTGATGTTCAGTGGTGAAGCATTGCTAGAGCACATTTCCCGCTAAGAGGGAGTGTTGATTTGGGGTAACATCAGATGTGCTCTAGCCATGAAAATTGTTGGAGAGGCTAAAGCACATGAGGTATCCAAGACCCATAACTTGTTTGGGGAAATTCTACTTGGTGAGAGAGATATTAAAATAATTAATATTTTAATGGGTTCCTAACTCTAAACTTAGGAAAATAAAAATATTAATGGGTATTAATATAAAATTGGGTTAGAAGGTTCTAAATGACTTAGATCAAGCCAAATATGATATTATCTATTGATTAGAGATTTAACACTAGTCGTTAAGACTCAACAGAAAAAGTATAAGAGGAGGCTTGAGGGTCAGTTAGTGATACACCAAGATTGATCAGTCAGTTCAATTTTCTTGAGCAGGGTTTGCTAAGAGAAATCTAACCAGTGATCAGATTTGTAGTGAGGGGTAGTGAGTACATAAAAGAGAGGTAGAGATAGTGCCAAAATACTAGTGCAAAGTAAGAGAAGGCTACACGAAGCCAGAAAGAGGGAGTGATACAGAGGGCCAGAGAGCCAGCAGGGAGTTTTTATAAGCTAATGTAGAGGGCTGTAGGCTGACAAAAAGGCCAAGAGGGCTGACATAGAGCCTCAAAGAGGCATTGGAGAGAGTTTCGTGGAGTAGACATGTGGAATATTTGCTTCCAAAGAGAGGTATTACTACCAGATTGATTTCTCTATTGGGTGAGCTACTCTGGCACCCAATTGTACTCAAGAAAAGCTACTTAATAATAAAACCCTCATAACTGCTGCAATGATTTTCCCTAGTTGGTTTTTCTCCGGGGACGATTGTCTAAAAATAACGATGTCCCTTGTGTGTTTGTCTATTTCTTTCAGTTGATGATCTATAGATTGTTGAGACTGCATTTGTGTTTAATTCTATATTTATATGGTTAAATAGCTTGTTCAGTAATTAAACAAGTACGTGAAGTAAAACAGATAGTGTAGGAAATTTCTAACGGGTTAGAATTAGAAATTTCAACAAAAACAACCTTTTGCACATAGGTAAATATCACATTCTCTGGTCCAGTTGACGTAAATCCATTCATTAAGCTCTTTAGATCTTGGCCAGAACCCATTAAAATGAAAAATGATGGCTTTTGTGTGTAAAATAGGGAAGATATCACTTCTCATAATTCAATGGATAGATCTGGAGACTTTTCCATCTTTTCTACAATGTATGGACCTAGGATTGTTATATTTGGGGCTTGTTTGTCCTATGTTGCAGGTTTACCTCTTAATGCGCCTTTGAAAGAAGCTTGAACCTTGTCAGTTGGATTTGCTCTTGTTGTTGTGCTTTCTCTTGGGGCCCCGCCTTTCAAAGTTTATTTATGAAAAGAGGCACTCATAATTTTCTTCATGGCATTCAAAACTGCAAAATTAGTTATCCGTTTAGCAATGATTTGGCATTTGTCTACTATAAATTATGTTCTTCTATCAAGGTATGGTACAAAGAAGGTCATAATAATATCAAATTCAAAGAAAAATTCTAAAATTGGGTCTACAACAAATAATCCTGCTTTTTTCTCCTCAATAAACCCAAATTCAAATGACGAAACCCTCCTTTCTTCTCCTCAATAAACCCAAACTAAAATGGAAATACCCACAATGAGTAAATCACTAGCAGGATCATACCCTTCGGTTATGGTTTTCTAGAACCTTTCAAGGGTTTTATAAGATCAGATAAGTGTGGGGTGGGTAGATTTGTCAAGAGATGAATCACCCAAACAAGAATCTCTAGGATTCAATACAACTAGTCATAACAAGGTTAGTAATAGATCATCAAATGAATCATCTTTTCAATTAGTGAATTCAAAGCATATCTTTGTTTCTTGACTAAACTTCTGCGGAGAGATCCTCCTTCTTGTACATTATTTCCCTAACTAAGACAACAGAGGGAGAATGGTGATTAGTATTTAACATAATCAAAACTAAATGAGTAAATGAACCCAAAATTGAAAAACACATAGGACACTTATCTTAGGTAGTTGTTGGAAGCTCCCTCCAAAGCTAGAGAGATACCTACAAACTTACAAAAATAATTAAAAATGTTTTTTTCTTATAAATTCTAAAACATATAAAACAAGATATATAAAAATAAAAGAAAAGGAATCAATAGTGTAAGTCCCTAATTTTAGGTTGTTCAAGTTTGGCTTTCTTTGAGTCTCCTTCTTCTATAAAGTTGGATTGATCACTTCCTCTCTTCTTATTCCTCGGATTCTCGGGACAATCACTTTTATAATGACCCTTTTTGTGACACTGATAGCACTCTATCTTAGACATGTAAACTTTCTTATTTGGTCCCTTGGATCTCTTTCCTTTATGATGAGAAACATAATCATTTAATACTTCTTCAGGATTAACAACCATAAATATCCTTAATTATTCTTAACTACATGCGACCCACAATTATTCAAAGGTGGGAGCCACTTTCCAATTGTTCAGACCTGAAGCAAATGCACTCCAAAAGGGTAGAAATCCTAATATAGTAGTGATCACCAATTCTTTATTTGGAATAATATCATCAATGGCAAAAATATCGTCCCTAAGTCTAGCTATTTTCACAAAGAAGGTTTCCACAATATCTTCCATTGTCATCTTTATATTCCACTACTCATTCTTCAAACTTACCACTTGACCGATGTTCAACAATGTAAACCTTGAAACGGGAATTGATACGATTACCTGTTTCATAGAGGTAGCAAAAAAGTGACCCGATTTTGAAAAGGGGCAATGCAGAATACACATATTGTTTTTAAGCATAGTTTTTGGCACATTAAATTTTTTTATGTACATTAGTTTTTAGAATGTTAGTGATTTTCATGCTGATTTTAAAAAGCGGTGATTCCGCATGAGGCCCTTTTTTTAAATTTTCTAATGTATGAAATGTAAATAATTATTTCCTAAATTTAACAATTTTTGAAGTCTTCTTCTTCTTCATATTTTCTATTTTAATTTTTTTTTTTTTTTTTTTGTAGTGAGTTTTTTATTATCTTGCATATTTAAAGAAGAGGGTCGATATTTTAAAGTTTCAATGTTCTACATATTTATACATCGTTAATTAATTTTTCAATGCACATCAAATAATTGTCTCTAAAAAACAATAATTTTCAACAATTGACATAAAAATAACCATTTTCAACATAAATATAACTAAAAAATTACTCATTTTGATAATCTTTTGCTAGAAATGACATGTCAAAATCACAATTTTTAGAGGAAAACTTTAACAAAAAATGGTTAAATAATAGTTTTTTTTAATGAATTTCATGTCAAAAAATAACAATAATCACTATTTTTTTCAAAAAATAATGATTAACATAAAAATTAACGCAAAAATCACATAATACAAATATTGAACACATAACAATATTAATTAAATGCTTATTCTTCTCATAAAATGTCAAAGTCAAAACATTACAAGTATAATTAATTAATAGTTATAAAAAATGAGCTTGATTTTCAAACATAACTTAAATTTAATCAACAATATCACTTAATCCAAACTCTTCATCATTGTCTTGTTCCTTCTGCTTCATTTTTCCCATTTTCCTCTTCTAATGGGTCTTCGATCTCTATGAATCTCTCAATGTATGCCTCTCCAATCATTCGATGTAATGTTGGTTAAGGTTCCTTTGCCTTTTTTTCCACACATGATTCACTAAAATCACCTTTCTTCAACCCAATTTATTGCATTACATCTGGAAGAAGTTGAAGAGCATTAATTCTTTGTTGAATAAAATTGCACTGTACTAGATCTTTTTCAATGGCAATGCAATTTCTTCGTTTTTAGAAGGAAACATGCTAGTGTTGTACCTAATTATCAAGCACAAAATAAATAATTAAGTAAATTAGTATAATGATTTATAAATTAAGAAAGAAAATATTGAAATTCAATTCCATATAATAAAACTTACCTCGCCATAAAATAAATCCAGAACCCAATCTCTTTCATTTGAACATATGTCTATAAGATAGTTAATGAGTAACTATGGTTTTTGATGAATGTTAGCTATATTTGCTTTTGCTTCTTTGTCTTCATATGTTAGTTTTTTAGAATAACATCATAAGTCAGTACATGGCTATGACTCTTTCCATCTACCTGATTAAAAATCATAGACATATAGCTATCATCTTTTCGCAAATATCAATATGGATGAACTCACAATCATTTATAAATTGTTGATCTTCATGGTTAAGAAGACTTGACTTTTCCCTATAACATGAAATAGTAAAAGTTCAATTAAAGTGTACATAAATGTTTTTTTAACATTAATTAAATATACATTTTCAACGTCTTACCATGTAAGCTACATCCTTGAGTTTGTTTTCCCCTTGAAGCTTGATAATAACATTGCCAATTGTGTGTCTAAATGAAATATCACAAATCTCCATAATGGTGATGATGTGACTTCTATAAATCCTGCCACTTTAATAAGAGCTTGATAAGTATAAGGGTCACTATCATAGTCAATGTTTGGGATATTGAAACCATGGGGAATATCTATAATAACTAGGGCATAATCCATTTTGGTATGAGTTTAACAATGTCTTCACAGTCGCCTTGTATTACTTGATATTTAATAGTGTGAAGCCCATTCCAAATGAAGTGAGTAAGAGTTGGATCAAGTTAAACATTCCTAGGACGTTTCTTCTTTAGTCTTTCGATCTTAATTTTTTCAATAAAGGTTCTCAAAATATCTTGTGCTCCATTTTCATCCTTCCTCATCTTTAATAAAATAAGCAAATATATGTATAAGTTATAAAATAAAAATAATATACAGATGAATAAAATTAAATCTATAGATCAACATACTTTTTGAAATGAAATATAATAAAAAAATTAGTGTTGATGTAGAACTTGAATCTGGATGGCTGCATACAACATCATCCCAACTACCTTCATTCAACAATTTAACCATTTGTTCTTGTATTTTCATGTAAACTTTGTGACTGCATAGATAAAGTAAAAAAATTAATATAATGATATTATAACAAATACTACCAAGAACAATATGTTATATTTAAAATAAAATTATAATCTAGAAATAAGTAAAATAATTCAACAAACTTTTGAAGTTCCTCACACATTTCCTCCAACGATAATTCCCCTGACCTCATTCGAGATAATATTTGAAACGTTTTTCATCCTTCACTCCTTGCAATGCTCTCCAAGGTGTGATAATCATATCTTCTGAAAGTTCCTTCATTTCAGGACCTGATTTACTGTTGCTACTATCAATGGTTTAGACCTTTTTGCCTTCTAGTTTTTAATGCTAATGTTCTCCCACATGATAAAAATCTCATTATAAATTCCCATATCTCTCCATTTCTAAATGCCAACTAGAAAATGTTATCAATACCTCTGAATAAATTAGTATTTACTCTGTCACCTTCTAAATTGATTTTCCCCTCAATTTCATAGCCTATTTCCATACAACATTCCTTTCGGAAATCTACATTAACATTTATCTTATCCCTACCACAGTTTTCTTCAAATTCACTTTGAATAAATCTAACCCTTTGGATGAAAGTCATAGACATCTTACATTCATTATCTAAATTATGATCCCATGCCACTAACTTTGCTTATGTATCTCATAAACCAACATAAATGATACATTTCATTGTTTCAAAGTGAGGGTTATTGGGACATTCCTCCATCAATTATCTTTGAGATTCTACAGAATGGTTCCCCCTAAGCAAATAATAATTTTATTCAAAACATTTTGACTTATCAAATTCTTCCTTGTTGGGAACTTGAACTGGATCAACAAGAAGCACATAACTAACAACACGAACATATGGATTGTACCTCATCAATGTCTGCAAGTTCTGAACATGGAGGTGATCTGGCTTTCTAATTTGATATTTACATTTTCCTTCACTTGCCTTATAGATTTGTCTCACATTAAGATGAAATGTATGACCACCCTCAATTAAGTTTCTCTTTGTCAAGTTTTGTCGAATGGAATTTTGTTTTGGTTTAATAATGTCATCCTCTAAATCAACTCCTGGTGTAATGATTACTTTACTTTGTTTTGAAGTTTCACTATGATATTCAATGTTGTTAATGACTACTTGAGAAAGTTCAACTTTACTTTTCTTCCTCATAAGATTCTCATCATTAAATAGAACATATTTATTCTTGGGCATTGTTACTTTTGGTATTTTATAGCTCTTCTCCTTTCTAACATCAGTTCCAATTTCATCCTCAGTAACAACAACATATTCTTTAGTTTTAGTTTCAACTTCCTCATCTTCAAAAGTAACCTGTCTACCTTTGCTAGATTTATGCAATAGAGGCATTTTTTTGATCCCTTGGATGTAGTTTTGTAGCATCATGAATTACTACCTTTGGTTTGCTTACCATATCTTCTTATGACCAGGGAAAATTTTGAGAACCCCTCCTAAATTTACATGTATAATAAATGGGCGAATCTCCATGGTATATAGGAAAAATGGAAGGTGATTTTATCAATAATATGATATGTATATATAATTTTTTGGCGAATCTCTTACCAAGCATGGCGAATATTTTACTCAATTATAAAATCTTGTGTCTATTGAATACACAAATGAAATCATTGCATTTCTTTAAAATATCTTTTGAAATCAAAATTACCGAAATTACATATCGATAACCTAGTGGGTGTAGGATAAAATTCACCTGTGCCATTCACAGAAAGCATGGGAAAAAACCTAATACTATATATAAAACCAAGACAAATTCAAATTCATCACTTCTGGGGACCTCGTAACCACCCTGCCAATACACAAGTATGTTCCTGTTTGCAATTAGAAAAATTACCCAAATTACAATCTGTTTACTCCAGCATATGTTGGAAAGTTATAGAAGGATGACTAGTGAAATCAATCCATTCCTTTTAGCCCTGGATTTGCTTCAGTTTAAAATAGAAGTATACAAATATACTTGTCAATGTCTATGCTTTAACCATTCACCTTAATATGTTTTCACAATATAATCTCCTAAGTCTATTTAATATCTTCATTATCATAAAAACCAACCTATATCCATCTTAACTCCACATCTACCACTCTTAGGGGGATGAAATCTATTTATCCCTCTGAGCACTCGGTAGACCCAGAACTAAGATGGATCTAAGATGATAGAATTTCCCCTTTAAATAGTCTATGCTCACATGAATACCATGGTATTAGCATGGGTCAATACCATGGGTTATCATAAACCTGGAGCTTAAAAATTATTAGTAGTAATTTATAAAAATTAATAAAATTAATAGTTGATTTTTATTTTATTTTTTATTTTAACCAAGCTAAAATTTTTAACATACATTAAATTACAACATCCATTTTTACTCTTGATCGGATCAAATATTTTTTCACTCTATGCTAGTTTGCATATCACGATATTTGATACCTCTTGAGGGTTAGTAGATCCAGAGTAAAGATGGATCCATGCTGGTTTAATTCCCCCATTTAAGTAGGATACATTCCAAGTGAATACCATGGGTCAATACCATGTGCCATTTTGGTGAATACCATGGATCAATGCCATATGCCATTTTTATTTTTATTAATACTAATATTAGGGTTAATAATGTTTTTTTGCATGGTATTAATAACAATCTAGTCCATGGTATTTGTCCCATAGTATTTTTCCCATAGGTTTCACCTAAATATAACGCATTTTTTGAGTGTTCGTAAATATAAGGTGCCTTATGGAGTAAATAAAAACAAAAATGTTTTATTTGTTTACCATACCTCTCATTTATTTATATTTTTATTAATTTACCATACCTCTTTTACAAATATGGTATTTGGCCCATAGGATTCACCTAAATAAAACCTCTTTCTTGAGCCTTCATAAATAGAATGAGGGTTATGGACTAAATATAAAAAGAGGTCTTATTTATTTACCATGCATCTAGTTTATTTATATTTTTATTTATTTACCATACCTTTTGAGTAAGTATAAAAAGACGTTTTATTTATTTACCATACCTCCACTTTACTTATATTTTTATTTGTTTACACCCTTGCATGTATATAAGGTGACTTATGGAGTAAATATAAAAAATGTTTTATTTATTTACCATACCTCTCATTTATTTATATTTTTATTAATTTACCATACCTCTATTATAAAATGGTATTTGGGCCTTTGGCCCATAGGATTCACTTAAATAAAAGCTATTCTTGAAAGTGGGTGAATAGATTAACTTAAATAAAACCTATTCTTGAAAATGGGCGAATGGAAGGTTGTAACTCCTAATTCAAGGGCTAAATTTACCTTTTTTACCCTCTCCCTTAAAATAATGTGGGCTATTTGAGGTGATTTGTAAAAATGTACTAGGATACAAAATATTCGTCCACTAAAAATTTAAAACCCCTTAATTTGGCCATATTCGCCCCTAAAATTTCTATGCTTATGACACTGATTAGAAATTGATGGCAACATTCATAATATCATGCTATATGAAATGAATGTCTCCCAACATAATTGAAACACTTTCAACAAAATTTTGTCAAATAAGATATCATATGCCAATAAAAACTAAGTTTTAAAAATATAGTGAGACAGTTACAATAACCCAAAACACAAATATAAATAACAATACATACGATATTTTGTGTAACCTCATTTATGATCTGTTTACACAGCTTTGTAAACACCTCTCTCGTGTCATACAATGAATATCATAACTGATATTTAAACCTTTCATGTGGCGTGGGTAGTTTTCTAAGTATATAAACAACTTCATTGTCTCGTACTGACCACATGTCTATGACCTTTCGTACCACCTCATAAATTCCACTATCATTAGGTATATCGGCATATAGATATATCTACACATCTCAACTTTCTCTTTCTTTCACATACCATATATTTCTTGGAAGTTTCAATTCTTTTGATTTCTTCCAATATGAAATCGTCTTCTTATCGTTTGAGGCACTTGAAAGATTTGTAGCTACCAGCTCATGTTTGGTTCGTTCAACAGGGATTTTTGACGATCCACCTTTAACAGCCTTTGCTCCAGAACGATTCACATAAATCTTCTTTGATGACATTTTCCTACAAAAAGAGACACATATATAAATCAATAAATTACAAAAAATAATAGTTTAAGTTAACAAGCAAAACGATAAATGATAATTAGTTTGGTAAAACATAACAATTTAAAAAAAAATAAAAAATTTAAAAAATACAGCCCCCTACTGCCCCACCCCGAAAATCAACCCACTAGAGTTGGTGGAGAGTCGAGCACCATCCCCCCTACCCCACCTCGACAATGCAACGGTTAAACCCCCCCCACACCCCACCCCTAGCCACCGTACCCCACCATGGTGGCCCAACGGCCGGCCAGCGCGGTGAATCGTTGCGCAACTAGGGTGGGGTGGAGAGTTGGCGCCTGGTCCCTCACCCCAACCTAGTAGCCCACCATCCCACCGTCGTTGTGGGCCGATTGCACCCAACCCCCCGCCCCACCGCGGCGGCCCAATAACTCGTGTCCCTGGTCAGCTGTTGGGCCACTAGGATGGGGTGGGTGGCTAGGTAACCAGTCCCCCCGCCCCTCCCCCACCGGCCTATTGGGCCGCCGGGAGAATGATCAGGCCCACCACACCCACCGTGGATGTAGTGGGTAAATCTGTAGCATTGAAATTTTTAATTTCTAAAAAAAATTGAAATTTCATTAAACTTATTTAATTTTAAAATTTGCAGACAGGAAAAAAATAAATTAACCTTTCAAATGTGATAATCATCCATTGAATATGTTGTAGTTGCTCCACAAATTCTCTCTAAGTCTTTTAACGAACCTCGTAAAACCTTGATGTGATATGAGGAATAGCGATAATGAAATCTATTATGGAGTAGAAATTACGAAATTGTTTTACCATACTGTTAATGTGGGACTATTTTTATTTTTTTTTTAACATGTAAATTTTGTTATGGTGATATATGGAACTATGATAAAGCGAATATTACGGAATTGTTTTACAACACGGTGAATGTGGGATTAATTTTTTTTAGAAGGTATAATAAAAATTAAAAAAACATTCAATTGTTTAGTAAATATTATATAGTTTAAGTAATAAATTAATTTAGGTAAAATATTTAGTTTACAATTTTAATTTAAAATATTTATTTCATAAAAGAATGTAGTTCAAATTTTTCAATAAATTCTAGAAGAAAATTATGAAGGGAAATACATGAAACAACATTTTTGGAGGGAAAAAATTTGGCGAAAAAATTTGGAGGGAAAATTTTGAGGGAAATCTTCATTCTTTAAGCTATATATTATCATTAGGAGATTCTGCATTTGTATCATTCAACCTCTTTTGTTTTAAAGGCATGGATTCTTCTCATAGTGAAGTTTTTCTTCGTGAAGCATCAACATCTTCGTCGCGTAACAACTCTATTCATATTGATGAATATAACAAAAAATTAGCCACTATGAAGAGAGAGTCAAATCTTCCACTTAGTCCTATTCCTAAGGACTATGAGAGTAGCAGTGATGAAAGATGAGATGAGGAATTTCAAATAAATAAAGAGTCACGGTTTCCACTTAGTCCTAGTCCTATGGATTGTCAGAGTAGCAGTGATGAAGAGCATGATGAAGAATTTCAAAAGAATGGAGTGTCACGATGTCCACTTAGTGCTAATCCTATGGACTATGAGAGCAGTAGTGATGAAGAGCATGATGAAGAATTTCAAAATATTGGAGTGTCACAGTGTCCACTTAGTCCTAATCCTATGGACTATGACAACAACAGTGATGAAGAGCATGATGAAGAATTTCAAAAGAATGGAGTGTCACAATGTCCACTTAGTCCTAATCCTATAGACTATGAGAGTAGTAGTGATGAAGAGCATGATGAATAATTTCAAATGAATCGAGTGTCATAGTGTCCACATAGTCTTAATCGTATGGACTATGAAAGCAACAGTGATAAAGAGCATGATGAAGAATTTCAAAAGAATGAAGTGTCATAGTGTTCAGGGTAAGAGCATGTTAATGTGTATCACTTTTTCCCTTTTTTTGGCAAAGAAGTTATAAAAAAATAAATGGAGTTGGAATGTTTACTCTTAAATTTACAAAATCATCAAGAATTAGGTGGTGGTTAAAGGAGACAAAACATGTCAAATTAAATTCAATTTCATGTCATATTTTTTCTAAAATTTAATATATATTTTTTATCTAATTTATTCATTTTCTTTAAAAGATATTCATTAATATTTTACATAAATTTTTAAGTAGTGACAAAACTGCGACCCGCCATTTCTCTATTGATTTATGTTTTTTAATTCCAATTTCTTTAAGAGATGTGTTGTAAACATTCTAAATATTGCTAAACAAATTTAAAAATAAAAAGTAAGCATATTTTTTTAACTATTATTAAAATACTAGTAAAAATGATAATCTTTTTGTATATATAAAACTTCGACCCAAGAAACTACCCTTTCAAGTTTATAAAATCAATTTTTTTAATAGAAATTTGAAAATAACATATAGCAAAATGTTAAAATTATTTTTTGAAAATTTTTAAAATATATTTTAAATTTTTTTTACTAAATTTTTTAAATATGATTATAATAACATATTTTATATTATTCAAAATATAATATATAAAATTATTAGTTTAGAAATTCTAATTCTATTTTTATATATATTTTTAAAGAGTTTTAGCATTTCATTTAACATTACATATTTAAACCTGCATATTTAAAAAAGTTTTTTATATTTTGTGAGTGATTAACCATAGTTTTTACCAATATTTACTATCTGTTGACTTATTTACAAATTTAGTATTTACTTTTTCTAAAATTATTTATATTTTTCTGAACCCATTAAATAGGTTCACTATAGCTTTTACCAAAATTTATTGTCAGTTAGCTTTGTTACAAATTTAGCATTTATTTTTTATAATTAACAAGTATGAAACTCAACTCATTTAATTGATATTTTTATATTCATTTTTTTAAGTAGTTTTTTGCTTTTGCCATATAATAAGACACATTAACATGCTTTTACCCTCCACTTAGTCCTAATTCTATCGACTATGAGAGTAGTAGTGATGAAGAGCATGATGAAGAACTTCAAATGAATAGAGTGTCACAGTGTCCACTTAGTCTTAATCCTATGGATTGTGAAAGAAGCAATGATGAAGAACCTGATGAAGAATTTCAAATGAATAGAGTGTCATAGTTTCCACTCAGTCCTAATCCTATGGACTATGAGAGCAGCAGTGATGAAGAACATGATGAATAATTTCAAATGAATAGAGTGTCACAGTGTCCACTTAGTCCTAATCCTATGGACTATGAGAACAACAGTGATGAAGACCATGATGAATATTTTCAAATAAATAAAGAGTCACAGTTTCCACTTAGTCCTAATCCTAAGGACTATGAGATTAGTAGTGACGAAGGATAGGATGAAGCACTTAGTCCTAATCCTAAGGACTATGAGAGTAGCAGTGACAAAGGGAAAGATGTAGAATTTTTAGTAAGTAAAAATTCACATTTTCGACGTAGCCCTAATCATATGGACTATGAGAGCAACACTGACAATGCACATGATGAAGAATATACAATAAACATCAAGTCAAATTTTCCATTTAGTCCTAATTCTAAGGACTATGACAGTAGCACTGAAGAAGGATGAGATGAATAATATCCTCCAAGTCAGTATTTCAAAAGCATAGATGATCATAGTGAGGATAACATTCCTCAGAATGATGATGAAAATTCTTATACAAATGATCCAATGATGGAGATGTTGCCAGGAAATATTGTATGGAGGATTAGGAGTAGACCTTTTCATATCAGTCTAAGATGTTATAGTTCTAAAAGGGGTAAAGCAGAATATATGATGATAAGAAGTTCTATCAAAGCTCTCATTTCAAGTGAATGTTGTCAAAACGATTGCTTGAAACGTATGGATTTCAAGTTTGCATTAGAGAAAAGGAAGAGATATTTGACAATGAATGAAAGCACGCAAAATTCATATTTAGTGGGGTGCATGCAATCTACATTGTCAGGTTATGATTATCATATTGGGTTTTTATTTCTCTGTAGAAAGGCTTTCAAAATGTTTCATTCAATGTATAATTTTTGTCTCTCAAGAATCCAAGAAAATTTGGAAAAATATTCCACATTTTATTCAGAAGTATGGCATAAACGATAGTTTGGGCCATTATCAAATATTGCAATGTCATGGATGAAAGATTTATTTTTAAAGCATGGAGAGTGTATGCCAAATAGAGAGACAATGCATATTCCATATAATTTCTCAAGACGAGAAATCTACAACTTATACAAAGAATATGCAGAAGGTGCTGAGGGACATGGTCAATTTATTACATATCAATATTTTGTGAAGGTATGGAAGAAAGAATTCAACAATGTCCGTATTCATAAGAAGACAATGATGGGGATTTGTAGTACATGTACTTCTCTTAAATGAAAAAGGGATAAATGTGAAGGGTCAGAAAGAGGTAAGCATTCGTAACTTTAACTTTTAAAATTATATAGGCATCAACTATGAAAACCTATTTCTTAATGACTTTCTTTTATGTTGTGTGGATTTCATTGTCAAACATCTTCAAGAGCATTGCGAACAACAAACAAGTGAAAGGAAAAATTTGTACAAGAATTGAAATAAGTGTTATGATAATCTGAATAAATATTTGGGTTTGACAATTGATGGTATGGACAATAAAAAAACACTTTTACCACATTTTGTTCGCACACCCAAAAATTTACAGGAGAAAATTTTTATTCAGTATCACTTGGTTGGTTGTATGGTCTTCAATGGGAAAATGTTACCAAGGGTGTACTTCACAGTTCCAAATATTTGTAATGATTCAATCTGACAATAAGCATAATTCATGATGTGCTTTCTCATTGGTATGGTAATCTTCCTGAAGTTTTGTATCTACAATTGGACAACACTTGCTGTGAAAAACAAATTAGATTGTTTTTTGATATCTAAACATGCTTGTTGAATTGATAATTTTAAGAAGGTAAAGGTTGGCTTCCTTCTTTTCGGGCACACTCATGACCATATTTATCAGATGTTCAGTCTTTTTTCAGTCACATTGAGGAGGAAGGAAGTTGGGAGCTTGGCATCATCAATTGAATGTATTAAGAAGCCATACATGCCAAAGCCTACTTTTGATGTGTTGGAAGAAACTGTTGATGCGAAGGTTTATTCTGGGATCGCATGGTGAGGAGAAATGCATTGAACAACTTAATGACATTAGCTTCCAACATCAATTTCATATCAAAAGAATTGATGGGAAAACACTAATATGGGCCAAGAAGTATTCAACTACTGCAGAATGGGAACCATCATCAGGTTTGGAATTTTTGAAGTTCAATCAAGATCATTCATTATTTGCATCAAATATATTGTTATTGCAATTAGTTGCTGAAGTTCATAATGCACACAAACAAAATAGAGATATAAATTATTTTGATTGCCTAGAAGAAATTAGAAAATGTATTAGATATACATATGAGTACATTGATATTGTTGATTCAGTTTAGTGGGAGTCCGTTTTCAATAATCAAAGTGATATCATTTCAAGAAAAACAAATGAAGATATACCTTTGAAAAATCCATTTATTTGGCCACAAAATGTCTCAAATGAACACGAGGAAATAAACATTGTTGAACAACAACAATCTTAAGGTATTATTAATTCTTCACAGACATAGGAAAGAGAGATGTATATTGGTTCTAGAAGATCTCATGTACAACGTGAGGCCATGGAAGACCTTTACACAGGTTCAGTACAGAATATTAAGTAGGGTTGCATGATCGCAATGCTAACAAAGGGAGATCCCAATGGATATCCATTTTGCGTTTCTAAGGTTATAAAAGTCATTACAGAAAATGAAGATGTTACAAATGTTGAAGTACATTGGTATGCCACAAATACACACCCATTCAATGTTGTGTATAAGCTAGAGATGGTAGTTAATAAAAAAATTGTCGGAAAGAGAAAAAGAAAGGGTACAAATATAAATCGTCACCGCACAGGCCTCTTAAAATTGGAGAATGTTGACATACTTGCTTAGGAGTTCAATTTAACAAAGAGAGGAACTCTTTTCTTCAAGATGATAGAGATTCTGAAAAGGTTGTTACCAGAAGGAACAATTTTGAGATGGGAGTCTGCTGAAACCAGTGGTCAATCTAGAAGAATTTTGAAACCTGAAATGGTGGGAATGGATATGGACTCAGATGGGGCACTAGTTGATGAAAGAGAGGAATATGGAACATCTTCATCTGCATGTAGTCATTCATATGAAGATGTGAATTCTGATGGTGTGCAAGAAAATATGAGTGGTTTTGAATAATTGTTTAAGACAATTTATATAACTGATGTTTGCCTCATACATTGAAATAAAAAAATTTATTTCGATATGGTGTTAAATCATAAGATATGAATCATTTTTATGCTCTTGGATTATATTTTTTAATTATGATGATTTTTACTGTTTAGAATATCTACAATGCAACAATAATTTAAAGATTTAATGTATGTTTCACTCAATCTACAAATAATGACGTTTTGATTAATTTATTCATGTGATTTGTTCATAATGTCATGGTTTTTTAATTTTATGGTTGAAAATTTTCCAATTTTTTTTGTATCCTTAATGTTATGGTTGAAAACAATTAGAATTTTAGCGATATTTAGAGTCATGTTATTATATGTTTAACAACATGGATGAAAACCAATATAATTTTAATGTGTTTCAAATCCCATTATTTTATTTCTATCATCATTACTAAAACATGTTGAAAATATACTTAGGAAAGAAAAATGTTATTCTACCAAAAAAATTAGTTTGTTTTTTTCCTCAAAAATAGTTACTTTTTTCATCAAAAATAGTTTCTTTTTTCCACATAAAAATTCGGTTTTAATAGCATTTTTTAAAAATGTTGAAAATTGACACTAAAAAAAAACATCGTTCCAGTATCAACACTTTTCATTTTCAGGGTTTTTTTTGCACAATTTTTTGCACAAAAATGCTTTTTCACTACCATTTTTAAAACATGTTCAAAATTGACCCTAAAAAAAAACCATCATTCTAGTATACACACTTTTCGTTTTTAGCACTGTTTTTGATGTTTTTTGGGGGTTTTCTGGCCAAAGTTCCTGTTTTGAGTTTATAGTCTCTGTTTCAAAGTTTACATTGTTGTTCTTAATAGTGACCAGATTCGATAAGGCTTCATATATCTCCCGAGAATGATTGATGTTAGTTATTAATGAGACAATATGGTATTTTATCCCTTATACCATTAGAGTCATAGCCACCAATTCTAGATCACTAAATTTCACTTTGTCGGCATCACTTACTTCTTCTATAGGCTTCTTTACATTTCCT
The DNA here is from genome assembly GCA_031772625.1 of Pinus tabuliformis. Classification (NCBI taxonomy): domain Eukaryota; kingdom Viridiplantae; phylum Streptophyta; class Pinopsida; order Pinales; family Pinaceae; genus Pinus; species Pinus tabuliformis. Next base: position 784,762,880 of record CM062816.1, read on the forward strand.
TATACTAAATCTAGCACATTGTTCTTCTTGAGGATCAAATCAATCCTCTTCTTCCAGGATCTGAAGTTAGATGCTCCTTCAATCTTGTTGTCACCCTTGATAGAGTTAGACATCTTCATTGGATATGATAGTTCCTTCCCTCAGATAGCGCCTTTGAATGGATCTACCTTTTTCTTCTTTCTTCACCAAAGCTCTGATACCATGTTGGAAAATTAGGAAGGAAGTAAATATTTTATTGATCTTGATAATTACTTGTGATGTTTCTTATTATTACAATTCTTTGCATCTTCTTTCTTTAGTTCATCAAGAAATTACCAAAAGCAACAACAAATAAAACAATGGACACAAGATGAAGGCACATGCCAGGGCAAAACCCCCCTCGAGGGGAAAACCTAATCAATGTAATTCTTCCGTTCAATAGTATTCTTTAGGACTATTCACCATAGACCTTGACCATGCCTTCCCTCCACACGAAGTACGCCTCTAGAAGGTAGATCCCTTCCTAGCAGCTTCGACTATGCAGCATCTTGCAGCAGCTAACAACTTTTGACAACAGTCTAACTTGGGAGACTTCGTTCTATGAAACCAGAGCACAAAACTCAGAGAGACCACCACCAAAATTTATATTTTTCTTGACTCCTTAGACTTCCCAAAACTCTCGTTCTCTTTGGCTTCTGGGAGACAGACCTTCCCAACATCCTACATCGCACTTCTACCCATAAGAGAGAGAATGAGAAGCGATGGTCCAAATGAATTAATATTTGTCACTTTTATAGGCTTCTTGTGGGGTTGAATGGGTCTTTGGTCCGCCTTGATCTTATATTAGGCTGACATGGTTTGAAGGTTCCATAATTCATGTTTGACTTAATACTAAGCCTTTTTTATGATTCAAAAGCCCAAGAAGGGTCTCTTTAAATGTACAATAATTATATATACCGAGAATAAATACTAGAAGTCCTCAATGGGGACTTTGACCTAAAACATGGTGACCCAAGCATCAAACCCATGCTTTAATAAATGTCAACAGTGATAATAAAAATCCTTTTCTTTATTATTTTGTCAAGTACATTACATAATGACTCAAGTACATTATTGAAGACCGAACATAGTTACCTTTTCCAACATCTTGTTCATTGAATCTTGATAGCTATGGCAACTCTTGCGAAGCCCTAGAAGGGCTATGCTTACCAAGTCATCCTGTCAAACAGTAACACCAACTCCTCCAATCTCATCATGAACTTATGTAAACCTTCTTAGATAATGCGGGATAAAGTCATTCTTCTACATCTTGATATTTCAAAGTTTATTCTTAAGCACCAATTTCCTGTGGACACTACTATCTGGAACATATATGTCAGTACCTACCACATTGCATAAGGATTTTATTTCCCATGGAAATTTGTGACATGCGGTCTCGTACTCCCTCCGATATTATTCTCGACACCTTGGCTACATCTTTCTTCCACTGAGAAAGGTTTTGGCCATCAGATTTCATTAGTTTTACAACATCTCTCTTAATGTATTTTAGAAATCCACTGTCATTGAAGACCTCCTCCATGTGATCCTTCCATGCAATGAAATTACAGCTTCCTTCCAATGCATACTCTAGCCTCAGGCGATTGAAGGTCATATTCTCAGCTCTTAAGAGATCCTGCTACACTGAATTGAAAATTCGAACCTCCTGAGAAACAACTTTGAAACTCCTGCTCTAATGTGAATCCTCCTATCATACCATGCATAAATTGTGGTGTATATTTTAAACTCCTCATGAATTTTTTTCAAAATCACAAGACACAAACCTACTCTACATAAGTTAATTCACAATTTAGAACAAAAATTTTGGACATGCAATAAGAAATAAAAAGAATGCAGACAATATTTTTTCTAGGGAAAGTAATCTGTTAAAAACCCAAATGCCTTCTTGCATTAATCTAATGAATACAGATGTATTATAATTTCTTTGCTCAAAAGAGCAAAACCTACATGTGAATAACCTATCTCTCTACTCACTGAGAAAATGTAACCCAAACTTATTCAATTTATGCCTCCGCTTGAGCCCCTATTTCCTTGCGCAATTCCTTGAGAAATAAGGCCCCTATTATTTAGAAAAATTTCCAAAATGAATTATGCAATTCCTAAGGTTTATCATCTGACTGCATGCAACACTTATACACTCAAGACTAGTTTATAACTGATGTTAAAATGCCTTGGAATCTCCACAACAATTGGGTAACTCGAATTATTTGCATGTGCAAGATATTTTTGGTTAATTGATCATTTAACTAGATGATCACTGAGTTTGACTAAAGTCCCACTGCACAATTGAACTTCCACTAGTTCCTCCAGCAATTAGAACTAGTTTAACTGAAAACAACTTGAGATAACTGACTTTTATTGCTACAAATAAGCAATCACACACTCTTGACTGAACTCTAACTCCTATCACTCGAATTTACTGAGTAAAAATGGTGACAAAAGCCATGGTATACAAGTTAATTGCATCCAAGTTATCTACTGATGTGGAAATTCAAATTTTCTCAATTTAATCAAGGCAAAATCAAATTGATAATTTCTTACTGCATTTTTCAACAATCCTTCAGGTGAATCTAATCCATGTTGCCAATGACGGTTAGGAGTTCCAACACAAAAATGTGCTGATAAAAACTACCAGCGGATAGAAGTAGCATTCAAAATAAATAAAACAGTCAAAAAACACATATTAAAACACAATCGATGGAGACTTCGAAAAGTACTCCAATTATGTTACTGCCTATCCACCTCCATCGACCTGAATCCCATCTGATTTTATCGGCATCCACTCCTCTGCTTCTTGAAGAACCCATCAATAGTGGAAAGACGGACCCCTAATCCTTTACCTTTTTTACTAGCGCCTTGTATTGAAAATTTTAAGACAAATTATTTTTTTTTGTCTTAAAAAAAATTCTTAAAATCGGCCACCATCTAGTAGTGTTAAATGCAACGACATACAAGTTGTTTCTAATCACATCGTTAGAGATCAAAGGGACAAAAGAGGAATTGATGTCTGGGAAATCTTGCCAAGAAAAGTTGTTGCGTTCTTCAAAGTCAGCTACCCTCACAAAATGAAGAGCCCAACAAATCATTATCTTTATATAAGATAACATGAATGGAAAGTGAAATAATAGCCTTGGTATAGGCGCTATACAGTAGTAGCCTGCAAGTTAGCGGTCTTAGGGTGCACTGTCAAAGTCAATTTTGTAGTTGTTAGATAATATTTTCTCAAATTGATATGTTTTTGTCTTAATTGGTAATTGTCTTAACTGAGTTTTGTCTTAAGTGATCATTGTCTTAAATATAAAGTTTTTTCTTAAAATGTTTTGGTCTCAAACTATTTTTGTCTTAAATATAAAGTTTGTGTTCAAATAATTTTGTCTTAAATATAAAATTTTGTCTTAGAATTTGTTTGTCTCTAATTGTTTTGTCTTAGAATATTTTTGTATTAAATTGTTTTTGTCTTAAATATAAAGTTTTGTCTTAAAATATTTTTGTCTTAAACTGTTTTTGTTTTAAATTTAATGTTTTTCCTTAAAATATTTTTGTCTTAAACTAGTTTTGTCTTATATATAAAGCTTTGTCTTAAAATATTTTCTCTCTAATTGTTTTTGTCTTAAATTTTATATTTAAGACAATTCAATTGATATTTAATTTTAATGTAAAATAAATAAAATGAAAAGTGATTTTTTAAGACAAAATGTTTCTTTTATCTTGAAAAATTGTCTTAAAGGTTCCCTCGGTGTAGTAGTGCACTCTTTACACACTACAATACAAAGGGAGGTTTTAAGAGAACATTTAAGACATTTTTAGGATAAATTGTCTTAACTTGAGACAAAAGAAAACTTGTGTATTGTCTTAAATATTGTCTTTAAGCGGATGTCTCAAATTAAATTGTCTTAAAATATTGTTTCGATAAAGACAATATATAACACAAGCATTTTTTGTCCTCTAGGGAATAAAAAATTAAATTCAAAGATAATACAACATCACTTTTGTCTCTTTAGAGACAATATAAAATAATGAATCTAGAAAAATATCTCACCATTTAAATAAACCAATATTAAAAGTATTTAATTAAACTTAAACTACAATATCATTGATTAATTCATATTAGGACATAGTGGAATCGAACCACCAACCTCCTTCTTATAAGTAGGTGCTATTCCATTAAGCTAGAACCCTTTAAAAAATTATGTGAGAGTTATTAAATATTTAAAATAAAAACAAATCCAAATTAAAATCACAACAACTGAAATTATATCAAAATCACTCTCAAAATAAATTTAATAAAAGAACTTTACAAAACAGTCACAAATATCAATAAATTGAAAATAATACTTTTGAATGGAATGGATGAAAACACACTAGCTATATTTACATTAATGTTGGACCCAAGATAATAAAACAATAAAAATCCTTGCAACACAAATATGCCAATAACTTTGAAGATAATATAGGCATGATGATCCTTTATATTTGGTGGCTCCTTTTGCACTAATGGTGAAGCAAAACATCATGAACATGTAAAACCTAACTCAAGTTGGAAGAGAAGAATACTTACTCTTGCTACTAGATATTTGGCATCACTAAACTCATGTTAGACTACTTAGTCTTGCAAGGAGTTTCTAGAATCAATTTAGTACTCGGATTTAGTCGAGGTTAGGACTATAAGCACTTTGACGACAATCCAACTAGTTCGGTTGCATCTTCATTTGCATACTATCCATCTAAGGATGAGTCCATCAACACCAACACATTATTCCCTTGTATCAAATCAAAGGCTTGCAACAATAGTTCCCACATCATAATTTCTGACATAATTTCAAATAACCATCGAGATTGGCATCGATAAGTATCACTAGTGAAACTTCAACCTGCACTAGATGTATATCAAAAAGAGGGTAAAATATACATGATTCTCTATCTATCCCCAACTATTGGAGATGGAAACAAAGAAATGGAAGGAAATGAGTTTCCATAAGTTTCAACCTGTACTGGACATATATGAAAATGAGGGTAAAATATACATGTTTTTCTATGTGTCCCCAATTATTGGATATGGAAACCAACAAAGGGAAGGAAATTAGTTTCAATAAACAAGAACACTCAACATAGGCTTTTTAGGAAACTGCAGGAAACAAAGATAATGCCAAAACACAATTTTGAAAAAGGTGAAGAGAAGATCTTTTCATTGAAGTTATTTCCCTTCACCTCCCATAAAATATCTTATTTGTTTTACTTGAGATTTCATGTGTTAGAGATATTACTTTTGATTTAGTGAGCTAGGGAAGGATTAGAAAACACTCTATTTCCTTCTTTCTAATTTTTCAACTAAAAATTCTAAAAAATTAATGCAAAAACATCAGAAGTTGTTAAGAAATTGCAGGAAACCAGTGAGGAATTTCCATCCTTTTGGAAAGGATTTCTCACATATGGATGTATTTCAGAAACCAAAATACTTTTGGTACTGGCGAGAAACAGTTTCCAGAATTCACTACCACTTTTAAATCCAGTGAAAAACAAGATATTAAGATCAAATAGATGTTGAAGAACTCCTGAACAATGAAACATAATAAAGAAAATAAATCACAAATTGGAAGCTGAAATGCTATAGACTATAGTCTATAGAAAATGTCTCACATCCATTATGATTATAAATGACTATGCTACGAGACTAGTAGCAGTAAGGAGAGTTTAGAAAATTACGAGAAAAATGATTTATAAATGTAATATTTGATTCTCTTGTAAAGTTAATGAAAGCAACAATAAATGTATAACATATGCTAGAAAGTAATGGTTGATTGGGAACAATAGGATTGCATGATGGAAACTACAGCTAAATAAAAATAACACAAATTTATGGATTCAAATTTCATATACAATTCTAGCCAACATATTAACTTTAAAAGTTAATAACATATTATAATATCTTACATATTTATTTTCCCTAATTTACATTTTTCATATTAACTTCATAAAAGGAGAGAGGTGAGTGGTTGAAGTATGATGAAATCCAAATTCATTGAATATTTTCAAACCTACAATATCCTATATGATGAGAATACAACACACATAAGACAACAATTGATCAAGTTAAACAAGTAATAAGGAAAAATGATCAAATTTTAAATAGCAATTAGTCAAGGCTTTTGTTGTTCAATGAAGTTGGTACCTTTTCCTTCAATAGAAATGTGAAAAAGAGAGCCAGACCTATTTATGCTACCTGCTTGTATCTTCTACTTTACCTTTCTCTGCAGGAAGGGAAAAGTTGAGAGGATTTTTGTGTGAAAGCGATTTGAAAAATTGTACCATTAGCCCACAATAGAACACGAAAGTAGATAAATAACAAGTGTGTTTTTCACTATCATAGAGATAGAGAGAGAGAGAGAGCATATACATGACTAGGCGAGATGTGTTTCCCACTAATAAGGTCCAATAGAACTGTCCCATAGCTATATATTACACTTTTAGGAGTTGTTGTGCATGCACCAATGAGAAGGAATATCCATTAAATATATTTAATGCTTGCATGTCACAAAATAATTTTCAAGCAAATATACCATTGTTAAGCATGAGAAAGAGATCAACTAAATGTTATATGCCGAATTAATAGCTATTCTAAAGAGAATAAAATAAAAGCAATCTATCAGCAAAGTCAACAGTTCTTGTATAATGAGTATTCAACATAGAAGAAACACAAAGATTACAAGGATGGACAAATCTTGAAGACTAAGAAAGATCAATTACACATATATTTCTCATTTTATAAACAAAAACAACATGAGAACAAACATTAAACAATATATAATGAACGAACTTTATACTAATATTGAATTAATAAGATTCATTAATCTCCTAATCTATGATGTTGAGAACTATAAGTAGGAATTTTAAATTCCACAAATTTATCTTTCGAAATATGGAAATGTGAATTTATTTTTAGCTAACATGATATGTGGTGGATGAAGGTAAGAGAAACGGTAATAATGCAAGAATATAAATCTAGCAATGAAGAGTCAGAAATATAAGATATGCCATCTAAAACCAAAAATTTGGTTGGAGTGACATAAAGTTTTCATTTTAGTTCTCCAGCATGCATGATTGAAAATATTATGTATTAAGAGCCCCTCTATGCAAAAGCATATTGAAATTCCTTTCACTTACTTTTGAAGTAGAAAAAATTATTCTAATCAGATAATTCCATCTACACAAATGAAAGGCCCCTCTTCCAGTCTTTGCGGACACATCTTTATGATTGAGGTGTGGGGCTCGTGTGTGGCAAACAGATTTAAGAAATACTTTCTTATCGAAGCATATTCTCATAGGGGAAATGGTTCTACACCATAACCTTATCCAACTTCAGTTCCCACCCTCTCTTTAGATCAATTATTTTCCACAATGAACATACTGCACAAGACAAAGTGCATCACCAACTCTTACATGAATCACAACAAACATTGATAGATAGCATTCGAATCATCAATGCCATTATTTTTGTTCAAGTCACTGGGACTAGCTGGTAGGTCAAGGTTACTCTTGTCCTCCAACATCTAAACCTAAACATTGAGAGCCCTCTCTCCCCAACTCTTTTGTTCTCTATTAATGTCCCCGGTCTCATTACGACAGATTCTAATAGAGATATTCTAGAGAAGGTCTACAAAGATTATTACAAATTCAAATGAATTGCATCATAACATCCCCATTCCAAAACCTTAGGTTGGCCTTATCCACACCCTAAGGTAATTCATATAGAACTACACTATAGCATAAGTGTCCTGAACGTGGGCATGCTGCACCAAAAAGTGTTTTTCAAACAATATAGGCCTCACCTAGGTTTGAAACTTTGTTTATCTATCTAGAAAGGCTTGTGGGCAATTGGAAGTCCCACTGACTCATTCCTACGTCTTCTTGATGATAGGTAGGAGGTCTACCAATTCTCCAAAAAAATAAAATAAAATAAAAAATAGACAAGAAGACAAAGAAACAAACAAATAGTTTACATACTTCAGGCTTGTTATCACCAACTATATACTAAGAGTGATCATCATCTTCAAAGAGGGCACAATATTTGTGCATATTTTTTATTTTCCAACCTGAATCTCAGGATCACTTTTTTGTGTTATAAAATTAAAAGAGCGATGGGTGATGCCATTGTTTGTTTAGTAATTCACATCATGCATGCCCTCTATAGGACTTCTCTACAGTAAGAAAACCAAATTTGTCTTGTTCCTTTGCAAGGTGCTACCCCTTAATAATAATTCTCACAGACAAGACCTTCTATAACATGAATTTGATGTTAATTTCTGAATACCAGATCTGATTTATGTCCCAAGAAATTTTTTATAACAAGGAAATTTAATTTACCAAGTAAATCTTTCCTGAAATTGCTGAATAAAAATACTCTAGTCTTTTAATAATAAAATTGACAGCAAGAGTAGAGATATCAAATAAATCACATGTCAAAAACTATAATACCTCTCATTTATCCTTCGCTTTTACGTCTCAGAATAAATAAAAAGATGGTGCACGGAGAAATACATAATTTTTACAGCAAATGGAACCTAGAAATTCATCTCCCTCAAAAAAAATGAACTAGTGAGATATAATGTGCTCAACTTATTTCCATCCGCTATTTCTTAGCGAATGCATCGATTTTGGTGTCCTTCATATGGTCACCCCATTTTTATTCATTTGGGATTTCTTCTGCTTCACTGTATTTCTTGTAAAGTCTCGTTTGTCTCATCTATTGTTCTCTTTATTGGAGATTCTTTAGGCACTCCCAAGTCCCAATGCAGATTCTAGTCATTGTATTTTTAGCACTCCCATTGCCCATATTTGGCCACTAGTGGACATTGACAGTTTAATTAAAAACAATTTAGATTATCCAAGGTCACAATATTTTACTTTCTCTTTAATTTGGATGGAGTGACCTGACCATTCACACCAATTTTGTAGCAAACATCTCAAAAATTCATGGGTTGCAATTTAAAATTGTTCATAATTACACAACAATTAATGAGATAAACACATAATATGTTCAGGATCATCATCAAAAATCATACTTTTCGACCATCAATGGATTCATCGGATTAGCCAACAAAGGAAAAAACTTTTGTAACAGTAGGATGATCTTAAGAAGTCATAGTAGAACAATAGCTACTTACCAAAAATTAGTCTTAGCCAAATGAACTTTCTCAAATTGTTTCTTGTTAAGGAGTAGTAATATCAGTTCCAGAATGACAGATGCTTAAAGTACTATGTTTTCATATCCTTGACCAATTCCACCCACATTAGCCAAAATTTCTCATTTCCCTCCCATTTGAAAAGAAAAAGTGGAAAAAATATTCTAATAAAATATTATGGCCCCCACCAATAACATGTGCATATTAAAGTACCAACAAGATTCTAGTTTTAAGAGAAAATAATTCAACAGGTCTCCTTTCTTCAAGAAAGTAGGTGATTAGATAACATACACAAGATCATAGCTCAAAAACATTATTGTTGACATTCAATTTGAGCTTAGAATACCAATGGGATCCTAGTTTCAATAGAAGCCAATGGGATTCATAAATCTCATTTTTTATTTTTATTTATTTGCAGTATTAAAAGTGGAAATAGTTTTCTATTAGAATATGCATCCTACTTCATAACCTTTATTGATTCCTCAATTGAGTCCCTTCAAGGAAGTCAAATTTCATGAGATTCCTATAGATGAAAAGTAAACACAGGTTATTATAATCCATTAAAAACTAATAAGAATACCTATCCTCCAAAACTTTGGTGGTGTGTATGCCAAGTTTGTGCTATATCTCTTCCCATCTCTATTGTTTTTAATCAGGCCAAAGCTTGAAAGTCTAGGATCCCCATGCTAAAAAAACAAAATAGAAACAACCGATGAATCTCAAATTGAAACAAAAAGTATGTTAACAGTCAAGAAGTGTTCAAGCACTTTAGGCTATTAAATGTCATCAACAATAATGGTCATCTTATGCAAAACTATTGGACAAAATATAACACCAAAGTTAAAGAGACCAAGCAAAATTAATGATTTTTAAGGAACAATCCCACCAATAAAGCAACAAATGAAACACTATCTAAAAAAAGTCATTTTTGGTTGGAGTTGGATTGATAATAATAGCCTTTTACGAGTAAATAGAAGTTGCAAGCGAGATGTTACCCATTAGCTTCAGTATGGTACAATTGTAGAGTACATGGAAATGGAAGGCCAAATTTCTCATACTTTTATATCCAATATGATATAAGTGTAGAATATCATCAGCTAGGTAAGTTATTTGTGAATATCATTTGGCATTGTTTGAAAATGGTAGATTTTGGAGTTTTTGGCCGAAATGTAGAAAAAAAATTTGGTGAACTATTAATTTTTGTTTTTTGAAATGCCTTTTTGACTACATATAAGGATTCAACACCCTAAAAAACCCATCGGGCACGCTTATTGTGGAAAGTTTACAATTCAAACTTTTGATTATACAAAATCCCTATTAGATTCAGGACAAATTAGACCATAAAATATGTGAGAAAACCTTCCTATACAAATAACAAATAGACTATCCTAATAATTGTCAGGTTGGTGCCATATGATGAGAAGCCCCATATTCACATACCACACATTCCTAAGAATTGTCTTGGTAGAAAGGGAAGATATGATCGAGAAATCCTTCTCAAACTTATCCAACTAAGTTTCTATAGATTATACTACCTACACATTTTGTTTCTTCCACTTACCCCTCTTCTAATATAGATTCTAGACATTGTGATGCATAATGACCTGTTCCCCAACTATTACAAGTTGAACATGAACTTGTTTGCCCTACATAAGGTAAATATTCACTAAGTCCCATTAGGTCATCTCTATGGATCTAGGATTGTTTCACAATACCACAATCCTATTTATGTTCTCACTCTGCTAGAGGCCCACTAGGGCATAAAACATATCCTTTATTGTTTTCTTCTCATATACAAAGGGATCAAATGATCCTTTACGACATCCATGATCATCCACTTGGACTTAACTTTCATCCTCATGTGCACTGCCAACCACTGTAGATCTATAGGTGAAGGAATGATATCCGAGATATCAGTCTTTTAATAAGAGCATAACCCTTAGTTTCTATAACAAAAAAATGAGGCACCATCAAGTCTATCCTCGAATCTGAAGCTAGATAACACCATCTTTGAGATCCAATATGCAAACTCCTAGATCTGAAAATTAGTCCTTCAAATAAATATGGAAACCATCTAACTACTGGTCCATCCTTCTGACAATTGCTTTACCACTATAAATGTTGGAGAATTTCAATTAGAAAAAGAGCTATGATACGATGTAAATGTTTCAATCCCATGTGATTATTATCCTAATGTTCTCAAGCTTAATAAATTAAATAAAAATTGATTTAACAATAGAAAATTAAATTTCTGAACATTTCATGAATCACACAATAGATGAAAAAATGAACAGTGGAAGAAATAAAAACACATATACAAAAATTTCTCCTTCAAATCGACTTTTCATTCCTTTGATCAAAGCTTACAATTTGACTTCTACACCCTTATTTGAACCAACAATTATACAATAAATTAAATCACCTCAAACAATAGTGTACAATCAAATCAGAGGGTATAAGAACAAATCTGAGAGTGTATAACCTGTGAAGAAAGAAAGGGCTACCACAACAGTGTTATGGCTTACACAACCTCTTGTACTTGTTGGTCACTTAGGAATATGTTCTTCTTCTCCTATTCAAATGCACCCTACCCTTTTCCATCTCTCTTGATGTCTTTCATGTCTGTTATTTAACTGTTCTACATCATCCTATTTGTGCTTTGAGAGAAAATAACTTATCTTCAATCCTAAAAAATAATATCCTCAATCCTAGCTACTACCTATATCAATCATGAGATTAATGGCTAAGATTAAATCATAATAAAAATCATGAGTTTCCTAAAACCAGTTCATTTTAAAGAAAAATAGTCTCACATTTGTTTTATTGTTTAAGGTGAAATTAGAAGATACAATTATTTTCCACTTTTCTGAGTGGTCACTAATAATATGTCTCAACCCACTTATTGCAAATTCACAATAATAAAATGTCTCAAACCACATCCCAGACATTTACACTTAACTTATGCAAGAATCAATTGATTCTCCTTTCTAGTTGTTTCTTAAAGCAATGGTTGTTTGAGGATAAGGTTGTAATCAAAGCATCTTAAAAAAACAACTGGCATTCAATGTTTCCCTACCTAGAAATCAATTTTATTTTTGTAAGATTTTTGGTAAACACTTCCACCTTGTTAACCTTTTCTTCTTCATCACCAAGAAGTCAAATTCTATGAGCCATTTTCAATAATTCACGAAAGGCTAGAAGGATTATACTCTGATACCACTGTAAATTTCTCATCTAAAATTTTCTTTTCTTTTTTCTTGCCAAATAAATTTCAATAATGACAAGTAAAGGTAAATTTCTTGAGCCTTGAAGTAAGAAAATACATACTTATAAAATGCTTAGCACCTGGATATTGTATGTTTTCTTTATTTTAAATAGAAAGTATGATTTTTCCTGGAGAAAAAAACAATACTTATAAAAAGTAGAAATAATAGAATAAATAAGGACTAAATATGTTATTACATCACTAGATCAAATCAAAAGTTATTATCGCAATGAGAGACATTTATTAAGCCACCTAGAAATGGCCCCTCATAATTTAATTTGGGTTTGAAGATGAAGTAAAATGGGCACCAGATGAAATAATTTGAGTATTGGATTGTTATAATCCAACAAAATAGATTTTTAAACAAATTATTGGTTTCATGTTCAAGATGAAATAATCGTGAAGCCTCCAATTTTTTCCAATGATGAGGAAATTTTGAGAGAAGAATATGTAGTTAACATGCTACCCAAATACCTACTAAAAATATACCAATAGACCTTGAGAAACTTACTGAAGCCAATAAACCAAAGTGATTGAGGGAAAATTACTCAATGGAATGCACCCAAGTAACTAAGTTGATTACTCAATCCAATAGGAAGCTTAGTGGATTTCCATCCTCTATTGGATGAAAGTGTAAATATTTTCACACTCAACCCCTCCAAAATTATGGTTTTTCATCCAAAATCTTCTCATATTAGCTAAAAAAATTAGTTTCTTAACATATACTAGGTAAAACATGCTTAAGTGTAATTAGCACGTAAAACCTACTTCGTAAAACCTAGCTGCTTAACACCTTCTTAACATAAGATCATTAAACTTTCCCAAGAGACACCAAATCACACCAATCAACAAATACCATTATCACAAGCAACCCAAGCATGATCAGCAAGTGTGAGGCTTTTATCAATCCAACCTCGAAATTTTGAAATATCTCGTAAAATGTAGGAAATGGAAATTTATTCAAGAAAATAAATTAACAAATCATTAAAAAGAACTACCTACTTCTCCTACCACATTTCCACTCACGCTCATCATGTCACAAAATCAATAATTGGGCCCCACAATAATATACCGATAAACAGGGGACATACTATCATCAAAATAACTTATGATAACATTTCCTAAACATTTCATTAAATATGTCCTAGATTTTTTTGTTTGTTGGAAATTTAGTTTTTTAAGATTATATTTTTTTGTGTTTAGATTTATAAGTGGGTCCTCGAATGTTTATAACCCAGAAACCTATAATATTTTTAACTCTTCGGAGAATGCACTGAAAGCAATGCTATCATTGAAAGGAAATTTCCCTAAAACATTTGCAACACATTCGTATTTTAGGAAACACCCTAGAAACAATTACGGGGTATACCATTTATCATACCAATTTCCTATCAAAAACGTTTTCAATATGGAAATGTGGGTTGGGGAAAGTTTCTAGTGACATAATTGCCAACATAAAGAATTTTGCTACATTGAATTGCTATATATTAACTAATTCCCAGCATAATATCCTTTTTAAGAAAATAGTTGTTCACACTTAGGTATTTACATCCATATTCAGTAAGTTTATGACTATAATTATAAGCTGCCATCTAGATGACCTTGAAAGAAATTTTCAAAACATAAATAAATTTCCTTCGTGAATTGTAATACTTGTGAATTTCTTACAAACTATATGTTGAAAATAAGGAAAATAGGGTTAATGATTACAGTTTGATCATATGCATCAATGCCTTCACTATCACAAAGTAAGAGATTGTAGTGAGTTCCATCTAGAGCATTCCTCTTCAATGGAGCCCTCCACATCTAAAGTCCCTTTGTACATGGTCGATGTGTCAATGCAACGTGAAAGCCACTGCTCCTTCAAAGAAGTTGTCAAATATATGAAGATAAATATCATTGTGATATTTTAACCTGATAGATTAGAATGAGATAAAATGTTTAATTCAATCTAAATAGAAACATTTGTTTATTGCAAGTATTCAAAGCCAGGAAAGGTTCCCTAGAAACTGTTACAGATGCTTATCACTTCACACACAAAAATTAATATTTAAATCTACTTTTCAATCATCTGATTGAAAAAGACATGGAAAATTAATAACAAAATATTACAGTTGATGATATCAAGTTAATCACGACTGCATAAAAATATATTTTCATTATGACCCACAAACACGCAAGTTTCAGTGCTCATGATAAATAATAATGTAGAATAAAAGAAAAAAATGCCATCTATTGACATCCCTCAGTTGTGAAATATCCCACTCCTTTAAACTTTATCTCCATATATTACTTCGATATTGAAGTGTCTAAACCTTTAGTAAAACTTTTAAACTATTGAAATAGCAATATCCAAAAACTAACTCGAACATAACTAATATAACATGAAACAACTATACAAACTAGAAATTCCTAGGTCATTCATGCCCTTCATTGTTTCCCTGATTTGCCTCTTGAAAATTTAACAAACTATCTAAATAGCCCAGTCAATAAAAGGAAAATATATTAACTCAAAACTATGGATTTATTTAGGAACTCCAAAACACTTCAACTCCATTGTGGAATCTTATGATTAATTCATGTACATTAGAAAAGATTAATTCATTTATATCAGATAACTAATCACTAAAAAATATTAACCTTACAAGTACAAGATTCCCCACCTTATGCATGAATAAGGCCAAGAAAAAACCAAGTAATTAGAAATAGGCATATCAGGAGCTATATAGGGCAGTCAAGCAATAAGAATAAACATTATCAATTTCGTTCCAACGGAAAAAAGAGGATATGTCATAACCTTACAATATGCACTTAAGTCGATTTGATTACAACCCCATCCATATAATGAAGTGTCTTTAATAGTTTAACTAACTACAATTAGTAATATAGTAAAAATTTCCTAGCTGAAAAGTTTTAGTGCAATTTTGCATCACAAAAGATAGGGGACAAGTGAAAACAAACAAATTTCCCCTTTCCTCATGAGTATTGTTTTCTAAATTTCAATCCATTTTTATCTTTTTTGAGCCTTTGATGAAAACTTAGGCACATAGAAATTCTTAGGAATTAATTCATTTCTTGTATACTATTAGCAATTTGATATGAGTTTCTACAAAAAAAAGTAGCAAAAGGTCATATACAGGCATCTCATTATCAATGAGGTAAAAGAGATGAAAGAATCCATTCTCTAAGGCCAAAAGTTCCCAAGGGCACAACTCTCATATGAAGGAACTCCTCGCAACATGTGGCATAAGTAACAAATCCAATTTGCATTTGATTGAAAGCAACAAATGGACCATGTAGTAGAATATTGTTAATATAACACAGAAATCATGCATGCCCCATGATTGTTTAGAACCAAAGAGAAGTACATTAGAATCAAGCATTTTGGCCATAAAACAAATACATTTTTAGCAATATTAAATGCATAGGGCAATTCCCTCTCATATGAAGTGGGCTAGTTAATAGATAAACTATATAAAGGACAAGAGGGTAAGCATGATATGCTACCTCAGAAGGAAAATTG
Source organism: Pinus tabuliformis (assembly GCA_031772625.1). Lineage (NCBI taxonomy): Eukaryota > Viridiplantae > Streptophyta > Pinopsida > Pinales > Pinaceae > Pinus > Pinus tabuliformis. The sequence goes on from CM062816.1 coordinate 784,778,883, forward strand.
GGCAAGCAATAAAAGTAGAAATGTTAACAAGTCTGAAATAGACCATATCCATTCCTAAAAAAAATTTAGCTAAAATTAGAAAAGCAATAGCAAAACTAAAAGTGACTAATTGAAATGATGATTGGAGAAATAAAGACATGTAAAAGGCACTTGGTTTGGGCAAGGAATAATTTTTTTTCATCTTCAACAACTATGACATGCTTGAATTAGAATAATGGGAAAGAATTTTATTCCTTCAACTATCACACAAAAGCCAATGAGAGAACTAAATACACTTAAATCAAATCATTATGCATTGTATACCTGGATCCTCAAAATATATACCCTCACCCACCAAAAACAGAGGGAAGAGAGAGAAGAGAGAATTTGTAGTTTAATAGATTTCTTCATATTAGAACTAAGCTTGAAGGTACTATATAAGGGGTGTGAGAAATGAAGATAACATAAGTTTAAAAAAAAAGGTATAGAATAAAAATGCTCCTATTATTCCTTTGTATTAGAGGAGAAATTAAATGAATGCATTGTCTTTTTAACACCATTAAACATTCCATAGCCAGAAAATTTATTTTTTTGATATGATTTAGCTTAGTTTTCAGTTATATATGAAAACAAAAGCTTTAATATCCCATGACAGTGACATCAATTAGTTTCAAATTTTAAGTCTGTTGTGACTAGGATGTTCACTGTTATATGGGAACCATGATAACAAAAGGCAAAGTTATTAAAAATAAAGTGATCTTTATTTATCCCCTTTCAGTTTAATTTTTTCTCCTATGCTACACTCAACTCTTTGATGTACACTCCAAGTAATATCAAGCATATTTAAAAACTTCATGGTATTGCTAGTTTTTATAGAAATTTCCACGGTCTTCGAGGGGGAGACCTCGTTTACATTACATAAATGAACAATTCTTGGGTGATTCAAATGACGAGACCTCCTTTATATATATAAGAGTCTAAGGGGTCACGATATAATCAGAGCCTGCATAACGATAGTAATGTAAGGACACAACAATAATAATAGTGGGATTCTATGGGGCACAATAATAACAATAGGGACTACATGGGTACAACAATAACAATAAGGAGGCTACACTAACAATAACAATAAGGGGCTACACTAGTATTATAGGGACATAATAGAACATTCCATTGTACCTCAAGCCATCTGGTGCTATTTCCATATGAGAACATAATTTTGTGCTCTTATATGGGATCTAAAACTCCCACTCATATGTTCTGTTATGTAGTAATCAATGCTAAATCAAATGTGTGATATAAAACATGCAAAATACATAAAGCACATTACCATCTAGTTAATCCTTTACCATGAAATATTATATTGCAAACTAATCTAATTATAAAGCCCTCCAATCTGTTATATTTCTAGTACCAACTTTCTAGTTGATCTGAATTTGGGCAAGTATTCGAGAGTTGCATAACTTTTTCTTATAATTTTGATATTAGCCTCTAATTGTGTGAATTTCATACCATGTTGGATAGTTGAGTATCAATGTTTAGTATGGTTATTTCACCTTGACATACAACTTTAAATTGTATGCATAAGGGTATGTATTCCTTTTACATATGCCTTGTCTTAGGAGCAACAATTACCATTATATCCTCATGTGTAAGTAGGTTCACATTTTGTTGAGTATAGAATTGTATTTGAGGAATCTTGTTGAGCTTCTTAGAGTTGGTTTTATTACCTAAAACTTGAGTGTAATTAGACTGCAGATTTTGGAATTTATAGGAAAATGTATAGAATTAGTGAAGTGAGTGGTTTGTCTTTACTCATGTCTTTAGAATTTCTAAAATATTTTGTAATCTAGAATAGAAAAGGATGACCATTTCCAAAAAAAAAAAAAATTGACACGTCAGTGATTGAACTTCTTAGAATAGTTTTGTTCCCTAAAATGTAAGTGTAATTAGATTGCATATTTCGAAATATTTAGGAAATCCTATAGATATAAGTGAAGTCAATTTTTAATTAGATTGCATATTTTGGAATATTTAGGAAATTCTAAGTGAAGTCAATTTTTTTTTTACTTCACTCATGCCAGTGAAATTTCCAAAATATTTTAAAATCTACCATGAAGATAAAAGTTGCTATTTCAGGAAAAAAAAAAGCACTGCAATTTCAAAATTGAAATTGCCTTTATACATGTACGCTATCTCATTCGCACGTGCTGGAAGGTCATGCTAGTATTCAGAAATATTCATCATAATCCATAATTCTTTCAGGATCCTCATACATTTGATCCTTCCATATTTGAGGTTAGTCAATGCGATGTTTGCAGAATGTTTGGATTTTAACGAATATATATATATTTCAGTGTTTATAGTGGACATTAATGAAATTTTTTTATTTTCATTGTCTGGGGCTTGTAGTGGACATCAATGATAATTTGTGATTTTCACTGCCTTCCAGATTTGGGGTTAGTCATTGAGATGTTTGTAAAATGTTAGGATTTTAAGGAGGATCAATGGTTTTATATATATATATATATATATTTATTGGTGTTTATAGTGGAGATTAATGAAAAAATTTGATTTTCATTATTTGGGGTTTGCAGTAGAAATGAATGAAAATTTGTGATTTCCACTTCCTTTTGTAGATCTTGGATCTACAAATATATTATTTATGGATTAAGATTATGTATTTTTTTTTGTTGCAGATACCTCCAAAACGGAACACCTTTCGGTCCCTTGGCAGTGGATTTCATTCATGCCCCAAAAACGAACTGGAAAAGTTGAACATTTTTATCCTGATCCACAATCTCATAACCAAATACACGTACCATTTCTATTAGTATTGGATTCCCTAAATCTATTGAAAGACTTAAAAGCTATGAAATCTGATTTCCAGATCATTTCAATCTTGATGTTTTGAGGATGCGGACTACATTTGAGCTTCGACGAACAGTCATACATAAAAAATTCCAACTTTTTGCTGCACCCATCTTCATCAGTTCACTTCACACATACCTCGCTACATCACAGATATAAAGGTGGCTAAAGTAACAAGGAATATGTTGACAATATTTTAAGCATTAGATTTTGTAATTGTTTGCATAGATTTCCGCGGCCTTTCACAAATATAATGGAATATTTCCTATAAGTACAAGGTTTTCAACAGATGAATAATATACTCATGAAATTTTACAAATAATATTCTCATGAAAATACTTAATTGTAAGGAGAAGCATGGTGGTATATTTCTTGTACTTAGTTGTAAGGAGAAGCATGGTGGTGTATTTCTTGTTTGTTTATTGTTAACGGTGATCTGTCAAGATTTCTAATATTTTTTTTGACTTCTTGCAAGTGGGAATATACTCATGAAATTTTACAAATAATATTCTCATGAAAATACTTAATTGTAAGGAGAAGCATGGTGGTATATTTCTTGTACTTAGTTGTAAGGAGAAGCATGGTGGTGTATTTCTTGTTTGTTTATTGTTAACTGTGATCTGTCAAGATTTCTAATATTTTTTTTGACTTCATGCAAGTGGGATGTTGTGGGCACTGAGAGCATAATTCAATATGGCCCCTTCCCTATTCCCAAACAAGGACTTCCAGTAAAATTCAGGCCCAAGAGAGAAAAAATCCCCAAGCACATGATCGTCCTCCTCACATACTAGTCAATAGTTCCAGTAGTAACAGTAGCTACAGCAGGAGACACAAATATTCAAGATTTATATATTACTACACACGGGGTTGTTTAAGAAAATTAATTTAAATGAAATTAAAATTTCATTTGAAGCATTTAATTAAATTAATTTGAATCTGAGATCATGTACGAGACTTTTTATTGTTTTCAATTTTATATTAAAGTTGGTTGACAGATAACCAGAATCAAGTTTTTCATACAGACAACGCAGGGAGGAGTGTAGTTTGGGCTAAATGAGATATTCATCTTGCTAAATGAGTTTTTGGTACATACATGAATGAGTTCAAACTGGCTAAAAGAGCTATCCATTTTGCTGCAATCAATCAAACCAAGTGGTAATGGTGTTAATGTTGACATTTGAAGTATTTTGGGAATTTTTTTATTTTTTTATTAATAAATTTTTATGCAAAAAAACAATTGAAAGTTAATAATTGTCATAAGATATTAACAACTTGTGCTAATTGTAGTTATTTTTCTTTCTAGGGTTAGATTAAATTGTTTGTAGATTATTTTGTATTATTATCTTGTTGTTTGGGTCACGCTACAAAGGTGTGACTTGGAACTAATTCTATTGAGTTATTTTTTATTAAGTTAAAAATAGGGGAATGCATGAATATATATTTTATAAAGATTATGTCATTTTGTGTCAAGAATTTTAAAAAAGTTCAACACTCATATATGCAATTTCAAGGATTTTCATAACTCTTCACATAATTCTTTAAAGGGTGCCAGCTGAATGAGAAAGCACTTGCATTATAAGTAGCTGTTTGATTCCACTCTACCCTAATGATACTATATTATATTTTTAAATTAAATACCTTTTATATTGATTTATATTTTCTCTAAATAGAAACGATATTGTATTTCTTTTAAACATAATTTTTTATTCTCTAGAGAGAGGATAGTTGGGATTAAAGACATTGTCTTTATAAATACAATATGTCTTTAATCCCAATTATTGTTTCTATAGAGAAGAAAATGAAATTGCATACTAAGAGACAACATTGATTGTGTTATATGTTGTTTTAATGAATGAATGGTGCTTTATTTTATTTTTAAATTAAGTACTTTTATATTGATTTATTTCAACTGTGAGATATTTTTCTAGATTCACAATTTTATATTGTGTAAAGAAAGAGAAATGATATTGTATTGCTTTTAAATATAATTTTTTATTGTCATTAGCTAGGATTAAAGATATATTGTTTCTATGAAGGCAATATGTCTTTAATCCCAACTATTGTCTCTAGAAATACAAAAACTAAATTGTCTAGTAAGAAACAATAATGATTGTGACATTTTTTTAAGACAATAAATTAAGACACTCCCTTAAGGACAACATTTAAAACAATACACACATTTTCTTTTTCTTTTGTCTTAAGTTAAGACAATTTAACCAAAAATATATCAAATATTATTTAAACACCACAAATATTTAAACACCCCTAGTATATAATAGTGAGTTTTCCAGCTAAACAATTCCATATTTTTTGTTTTTATACCCATGCCAATCTTCCATTCAACAAAGCCTAAGAAACTAAAATTGGAACCTAGTCGAAGAAAATGAGTATTTTAAATTTAACCGTCGGCATAATAGATATAGGCCAGTGCCATATTAGACTGAAGTTTCCATCTTTTGCACCAAAGTGACAATACAAGGAATGATTTGCATCAATCTGCATTTTAAATGGTTGATGCTATAGTCAAAATTACTCCATCCAATATGACGTTGCTTATTAATATTAAATGTGCATGTGCAATTCAACAGTATAATGTTTTCAAGAAATTCCGATAACTGGTGCTCAAACTCTACATTTTTAGTTCTCGTATCCCTATGCCCATATCTACGTACGAGACCCAGTTGGGGAATAGAAAGCGTTATAATCCTGTAGTCAACAACAAACCAAGAAGCTGTTAATTACAAAGAGTAAATGACCGTTGGCTAGCACACACACGCACAGAAACAGTATAACTTTGCTAATTTTCCTACAGTCAACAAGAAACTAACAAGCTCTCAAGCACAAAGAGGCACAAAGAGGCAGATGATCGTTTTGCTCCCTAGAAACAATAGTTTCTATAGCCACAATACACTGTAAGGAATATGCAAAAACAGACATAAATACATCGGAGTGTGTCCGAGAAGCAAGTTATACTGGTTTGCTTTTATCAGTTGATTACAAAAATAAGTAACACAAAGACGAACTTCACCACTCCAATAATCTATCTGTTATCAGCCTTGGAAGTTTTTTTAAGTGTATTTTTGGGTGTAATTTGTGGAGATTCTCTCCAGCTATTTGAGAAATCACTTTTTTCAGTTTTGAAAGGTCAAAGTTCTAGTGAGCTAAGATCTTTTAAAGTACTGAATCTATATACTATTATTATTATCCAATCAAGACAGACACTAAACTGGTGTATGAGATCTCACCTGACTACTAAATTTATAAAGGCATACATACTCTACCTTTCTGATTTTAAATCTGTGATCTCTTAAAAAAAATCACACACTCTTAAACATTAACCCAAAGTGGGATAAAAATAAATTTTAAACTATAAAAATCAAAATTTAACTGAAAATTATTTAATCCATATTCAACCAAAAAAAATTCCAACACCTATAAGGTTTAGGTAACGCGTTTGGAAAAGCATGGTCCGTATAATGTTGACATAACGCCTTTGGAAAAGCATCGAAAGATGTACACAACTTGGAAGCTGTGTACAACAAACCCACAAATATGTCGTGGGAAAAGCAACCGAAATTCCAAAACTTGCTTAATCGGTAAATCCCAAAGGTTCTTTTAGTCATAGTGTTGCCTGTCCTTGTGTCTGCCATATCTGCCTGGAATCTATTGATGTGAACAACTTTGATCAAATCCGTGGCTATGATAAAAAGTAGTTGCCTCTATATGTGAAAAGGGAGATCATTCCTTTACTCTTTTTAGAAAGTCGTAAACCCAACCCCAAAAAAAACACTATTTTCTTTAAACATTACAATCAGGTGAAAAGGGAGAGCATTCTTTTAGTCTTTTTAAAAAGTTATAAACCCAACCAGAAAACGCTGTTTTCTTTAACATTGCAATCAGGATTCCACTGAAAAGAAATAAAAGTGACATCGACGAAAAAATTTATGAACATTACTATTAATACAATCGGGAAAGAGGTTGATTCATGAAATGAACCTGAAATCACATTAATATATAAATTATCTCACATTAATACATACATATGATCTAACTATCTTCCCGGGCACAAGTCTTCTAGTCTGCCTATTAAACTCCGTTGCATTTTTAGTGTGTAGCACATAGGGTATTGCTCTATCGTTTTTTCATTATATGCTTCGGGTTATCCCGTAGTTTCAATGCCATCTGCTAAGGACTGGTTCCGGAGGGCAATATGGTGTTGTTTAGCTATTAATATTGGAGGTGTATATGTTTAACATTGAATTTTAAGCAAATATATTATCAAACTATAAACATATATCATCTAGCTTGTTAATGGGCCAATAACACTTCAATATTCGTTCGTTATTGTTCCAGAAACTCATTCACATTTCATAAACTTAGATTGATTATAATAGTTAATGCACAAATTAAGTAATTGATTGTTAACATTAAAAATTATGGAACATTGAGTGTCAACAAAAGCAAAGATACCCTAAATATTAGTTACCTTCCATAGACTCATCCACATTTCATAAACTTAGATTGATTATAATAATTAATGCATAAATCAAGTAATTGATTGATAATATTAAAAAAAGTTATAGAACATGGAATGTCAATCAAAGAAAAAATATTGTACACTACAACACAAAGGTGGTTTTAAGATAATATTTAAGACAATTTTTGGGCAAATTGTCTTAACTTGAGATAGACAAAAGAAAGCTTGTGTATTGTCTTAAATATTGAGTTTAAGCGGGGGTTTCAAATTAAATTGTCTTAAAATTAAAATGTGTTAAAATATTGTCTCTATAAAGACAATATATAACAAAAGCATTTTTGTGACAATTTCATTTTTTTCTCTTTAGGGACAATTTTATTTTTGTCTCTCTAGATACAATAGTTGAGATTAAAGACATATTTCCTTTAAATAGAGAATGTCTTTGATCCTAACTATTGTCTCTCTAGAGACAATAAAAGATTACATTCAAAGATAATACAATATAACTTTTGTATCTTTAGAGACAATATAAAATAATCAATCTAAAAAAATATCTCACCATTGAAATAAACCAATATTAAATGTATTTAATTAAAAATAAATTGCATTGACTAATTCATATTAGGGCAGAGTGGAATCGAACAACCACCTCCTGCTTATAACCCGGGCGCTCTTCCATTCATCTAACACCCTTTAAAGAATTATGTGAGTGTTATTGTAGTCCTTGAAATTTCATATATAGGCATTGATTTAGAAAAAATGCTTGACACATAATCGCCTAATCTTTGTAAAATCTAAAATAATGCGGCCCCTAATTTTAACTTGATAAAAATAACTAAATGGAGTTAGTTTAATGTCACACCCATGTATCATGACTCAAACAACAAGTTACTATTATAAATAATTTACAAACTATTTAATCTAGTCATACATAAAAAAGTCGCTAGAATTATCACAAGCCTTCAATATCTTGCCACAACTATTGAATGGTTTATGTTCAACATGTTTCCATTCTTCATATATTCTAGCAATATGAAATTTGTCAAAGGAATTTTTCACGTTATTTTAGGGTAGCTAATCTATTTTCATTTTCACATGTATTTGTTTCTAGCATATTTGAATGTTAGTTACTAGATGTACAATAGAGAATAAATACATTTTAATATTAAGAAAAAATGAAAATATGAGAAAAAAGATACAAAGCTCAATTTTACATTGTCAGGTAAGAAAAACATAAATTTACAGTAATCCTGAAATACTGTAAGTTATGTTTAATATATATATAAGAAAAAACATAAACTTAAGGTAATCATGAAAGAGTGTAAGTTATGCTTAAAATGAGATTCATAAAATTTCTGCAGGACATGGTTGATTGATATCTCCCACAACAATGTTTTTTGTTTTCTCGTTTAAATTATTCATGTGTGACTTCAAATTTAGGGTTTAAATTATTCAAGTGTGATTTAAGCATGGATTAGAGGCTAACCAGAAACCAACTTTGAAATATGGCTAACCTTGAAAGGCAAGCATTGAATAGCGAGAAACCACCGATTGATTTCGACTTCGAATGTAAAATGATTTCTTAACATACACTTGTCATAGTAGTTATAGATATTTATTTTCCTTTCACATTATTTTAGGGTACTGAATTTTTTTCCATTTTCACATGTATTGGCATATTTGACTGTTAAATACTAGATGTATAACAAAAAATAAATAAATTTTAATATTAAGAAAACATAAAAATAAAAAACAAAAGATACAAAGCTTAATTTTACATTGTCATCCAATTATAAGAAAAACATAAATTTATAGTAATCTTGAAAGGCTCTAAGTTATGTTTAAATAAAATTATAATAAAAAACATAGATTTAAGGTAATCGTGAAACAATGAAAGTTATGTTTAAAATGAGATTCAAAAAATTTCTGCAGAACATGGTTGAATGATATCTCTTATAACAATTTTTTATGGCTTAAATTATTCATTTGTGACTTCAAATTTAGGGTTTAAATTATTCAAGTGTGATTTAACCATGGTTTAGAGGTAGAGTCTAACCAGAAACTAGCATTGAGATATGGCTAACCTTGAATTGGAAGCACTAAATAGCAAGAAACCACCCATTGATTTGGACTTAGAATGTAGAATGATTTCTTAACATACACTTGTCATAGTAGTGGGAATGTGTATTTCTAAATAACATGACCATCAATTTCAAACCATTGGTAACACTTGTCCAATTCCAAATAACACGTAAGTTATGTTTAAAAAATATTATAATAAAAAACATAAATTTATTGTAATCATGAAAGAGTATAATTTATGTTTAAAATGAGGTTCAGAAAATTTTTGCATAACATGGCTAATCAATATCTCACATAACAATGTTTTATGGTTCAAATTATTCATGTGTGACTTCAAATTTAGGGTTTAAATTATTCAAGTGTGATTTAAGCATGGATTAGAGGCTAACGAGAAACCAATATTGAAATATGGTTAACCTTGAAAGGGAAGCATTGAATAGGGTGAAACCACCCATTGATTTGGACTTCGAAAGTAGAATGATTTATTGACATACACTTGTCATAGTAGTTATAGACATCTATTTTCCTTTGACATTATTTAATGGTACTGAATTATTTTTCATTTTCACATGTATTTGTTTATGGCATATTTGAATGTTAATTACTATTGTTAGTGTCAGTGTCTTCACACTTCCATCAGTGATCCAAATTTACTCTTTTGCATCTCATGGTAGGAGTCCCATACTGCTGAGTCATTCCATTAGGTCGTGGATCTACTGATGTAGGGTCTACTTCAGTTTCTCCCTCATGATATGTACTTGTTGATGTTCTTGCATACCTTTTAGTCATGATTCATGTTCATTTTGTAGTACATTTCATCAATTACATAGGGTTTCGTCTCATTAGGTCTTAGGGTTTCCTCCATGGTCAAATTCAATTATTATATGTTAATAAGGGTCAGCAAGCACATGAGGAGGTCAATAATCATTGTTAAAATCATAATTTATCAAGTTGAGAAGCTGAATGTAGTTCGCACCTCGAAACATGTTCTGAGGTGAAAACAGAGTATTATTGTTTTTATCTTTTTTCATGATGTAATTTTATTGTTTCTATATGTAATATTTGTTCTCAAAGCTCCTCTTAAATCTTGTGATGCTGCCAAGTACCTGCCACTGCAAAATCAAATGGTTCTGAGCATCAGTCCACCTACCAAAGCAAAGAAAGCGAGCATGAAAAACAAAGCATTGTAAAAGACATATAGACATTATAAAATAGGTTTTCATAAACAACAAATTAAAAAGGTGAAGCTATATAAAGCCATCCTCCTATTGCTAATCCCATTGTGTTATTGTTGAAGATCAAAGTGCCATAAGGAGATCAAAGGTCGAGTTTCAAGTGTCATTGAGCAAAAAGAGTGAAGTTGCTCCATTTTTTCAAGATTTTGGTTAGCGCTGCGCTTCTTAGGAAGGCGTCGTGCTTTCAAGGTGGTGTTCCACTTCTAGTAGCATTTTCCAGTGCAAATTTACAAAGGCACTGCATTTACAGGTTGGCACTGCGCTCCTATAGGTGGTGCTACGCTTTGCCTAGTAGAGCCTCAAATCGCTCCAAATTGCCAAATTCACCTCAAATCATCCAAATTTTCTTCTCTTGCAAGTAATTATATGATTCATCTCTTGTGGTTTAGGGTTTTACTCGTCAAGTTTTGGTGTTTTTCACTCCCAAATTCAAAACCCTAGTTTTCCTCACTCCACTGGTGTTTTCCTATCTTATCCATTTTATATTTTTCCCTAAATCCCATTCCCACATATAATTTCCCAAACCCTACACACTCTCCCTAAAACCCTATACACTCTCGCTACTCTCCCTTACTCACATTCCTAAACCCTATTCACGAATATATTTTCACACTCTCTCCTCCATACACTTTACCCATTCCATTCCTCCACCCTATTTCCACACTATTGTCCACAAGCCATCCATATACAACCACATTGTTCAAATCCAAAGGAAAACAAGGGAAGGTGACAATGATTATGGGTATGAGGAAGAGACATTTAGTGACAGCTCCAGGGAGAGAAACATACAACAAAGGAAGCCTCATAAAGGAGGATAAATTATCAAAGAGGAGCCCACTAGTTTGAGAGGGTTACAAGCTTGTCATCTTGCAATTTCTTGCTTTAGATACTAGGCATGCTATGAATTTTGTGAATTGGTAGAGAGAGTTCAGTTTCACCATGAGTTGGCTAGACTTTTTGTGACTAATTTGCATAACAATGAGGTGACACTTGCCGGAGTAACCTTCACAATTTCATCAACTGTCATTTTAGAGGCCACTAGAATCCCTAATGTGGGTGAAAAATGGTACAAGGGTCATGATCTTGATGAGGATTACTATGAGCCTTATATCAAGGCCAAATACATAAATCAAGTGAAGAAGTTATTCCCCTTTAAGTTTTTGGAAAACAAGTATGTGCCTTTGATTAGGATTATTATCAAGTACTTCACTTGTGAAGGTAGGCTCTCTCGGTTGTATGCCTATCATATTAGAATCCTCATGCATTTCACTAGAGTAATGATGTTGAATCTCCCTTACTTCATATTTAGAAACATTGAGAAAATGGCACATATTTTACAGAGAAAATCATACCCTCTACAGTTGAACAGCATATACCATTACTCTTTGATTAAAATCATTTTTCTACACCAACTTAGCCTTCTTAACATTCCATGGGAGACTTCCATTACTCATGAGATGTTCAAAGGTCCACAGATCCCTTCACCAGTGCATCAAGAAGAAGGTGGGCCTTCTAACCATGGAGAAACAAAGGAAGACGCCATGGAAACCAAAATTGTTGAGGTGCCAGTGTATGTAACATATCAGAGAGGCACAAGGAAAATTTTTGCAACTGCTAGGCAAGTGCTTGCTCCACAAGGTGTGGAAGGGGCCTTGCCTTCATCATCAGCCCATAGGCAAATGTTTGCTCCAGAAGGTGTGGAAGGGGCTTTCCTTTCTTCATCAACAAAAGAGGTCCAGGTTGAGCAGTTGAGAAAAGGCAAGGAAAAGGTGAAAGAGGAGGCTCTTGATGATGAGGAGGAAATAGATTTTGATCTCATTGAGCATGAGGAGCAACAACAACACTTTACTCATCATGGAGTTGACATTATTGACTTGGAAGCTCAGGATCAGGAAACTGTCAAAGACATTATCATAAAGGAACAAGAAGATAAAATACAATCCTTGGAAGATAACTTAGAGAGAGCCAAGTTTGTCATCATATATTTAGAGCAGGAAAAAAAACAATTGACTGACAAGAAAGTCCTCATGGAATTGCAAATGATGAAAGAAAACAGCCAAATGGCTAAAGAGGCTCATGTCAAGTTTACTCCTATTGAGCAAGAGATTGAGAATGATAGGGAAACATGGCTTGAGAGGGTCAACATACATCTTGAAAGGCTGATTGAGAAGGCCAACAGGGATAAGAAGATGCTCGGCCACATGGCCTACGATTACATGACCCGCAACAAAATCTGTAACATGAGGATCAAGAAGCTTAAAACTAGGTTGAGGAAGGCTTTGAAGAGCAAAAAGGAGCAAGATAAGTTGAAAATATTAGTTGAAGCCTCACTATCCCATCAAAGCAGTTGATGGTGGTGTCCCATACCAAATCTAGGTAAGTTTTGAAGATTTTGTGCATTTTTCAAATTTTTAAATTTTCAACACGGGAAACTGGCCTAGAAGCGCAGCGTCACTGGCGCTACGCTTTTCCTTGGAGCATCAGATGAACAAAAGGTTTGAATTTTTGGATTCAAGAGGATGAGAACATGCACCTTGGAAATTTTCAGAAGTTTTGAAGCAAATTTGGGTCACCAAAAGGTCCAAAAACTACCAAAAAGTGACCTCTCTCCCTCATTTTGGACACATAGAAGTAGTCTTGGGAGATTCAAGTTTTGAGGGGACAAATGACCTCCAAATTTAAAATTTCAAGTTGTTACAGAAGCTAAACTTGAATACCTTTCCAATGAGCTATCTTGGGATCGATTTGGTTAAGGGGAAGACCTTCAAAAGGAGGTGGAAAGCGGTGCTGTGCTTTTGACCAATTTGCCGAGAAAATCAAAATTTCGCGTGTTTTCACTATGAATTCACTTTCTCTTTCCTCGTGGTTGTTTTTATCATGTAATTGATGACACGACATGTAATTATGATGGTAAAACAATGTTAGAGGGTAGATTGATTAGTTAGAGGTGGTTTTGAGGTTAATGAAGCAGTTTCCATGCTTATAGAGGCAAGTAGTTTGACTATCTATATTACTGGTCCATGTTTGGAAATGGTTGTAACAGCCCCTTTTTGAATGGATTCAACCCTTGATGGTCAGGATGAGTGGTTTTGTTGTCTATATTATGTATTTTTGTTCTCATTTGCAAGGGTTGGATACACTTGGATTCTCTAAACAATATTGTACATCATTATAAGCAGTTTGGTAAGGAAATTAATAGGAGTTGCAACTATTTTTATGGGATACTTGTGGTATGGTGCTCTTTCATAGTTTCTTCTTCTGTTATCATTTTTTCATATGTTTTATGTATGCCATGATCTATTTCATTGCTTCTAACAGAATGATATCAAGATAGATAGGTATAATCCATTGTTTACAGTGCTCTGCCTTGGAAAGCCATTCAGTATTCTATATTTTCTACTATTTGAGAATGATACATGATCTTTACATACCCTCTTTAGCTCCTCACCAGTCTTAGACATCTCACCTCACTCAATTTCAAGCGTAAAATCCTATACCTACCTTGCCCCATAGAACACCGTGCATTTCGACCTAATTTCCAAGACCCAAATTGCCTAGCTCTATCTTATCCAGCACAAAAATCTATAAATTCAATCAAAACCCCATGAGCTACTATACTTAGGATAAAATTCCATTTGACCCAGTAATTTTGACCCAGATCCATAAAGGAGAGAGCCCTCTCTCGACCTGGTAGGGCTAGCTAATAGGTTAAGCTTGGTTTGTGGTTATCCTAGAATTGCCTTCCTTCAGACTGAGGTCAATCTAGGCTCTAACAAGTATATGTGTAATAGAAAATAAATAAATTATTATATTAAGCAAATATGAAAATAAAAGACAAAAGATACAAAACTCAATTTTACATTGTCATCCAATTATAAGAAAAACATAAATTTACAGTTATCTTGAAACACTATAAGTTATGTTTTAAAAAAATGATAATAAAAAACATAAATTTAAGGTAATCATGAAGCAATGTAAGTTATGTTTAAAATGAGATTTAGAAAATTTCTACAGAACATGGCTAACGAATATCTCCCATAACAATGTTTTATGGTTTAAATTATTCATGTGTGACTTCAAATTTAGGTTTTAAATTATTCAAGTGTTATTTAAGGATGGATTAGAGGCTAACCAAAAACCAATGTTGAAATATGGTTAACCTTGAAAGGGAAGCACTAAATAGCCAGGAACCACCAATTAATTTGGACTTAGAATGTAGAATGATTTCTTAACATACAATTGTCATAGTAGTTGAAATGTGTATTTCCAAATAACATGATCATTAGTTTCAAACCATTGGTAACATGTTATGCTCTTAACCTGCAAAGTAATACCCAAACATAGAATTTGCGAAGAAAAGATACCGAGAACACAAAATATGCGAAGAAAATATACCCAAAGCACAGAATAGCAATGATTTTATTATTCAGAGAGAAATGTTCACAGGCCTCTTCGAGGGGGCAACCTCCAATAGAGCAGAGCTCGATTACAAAACAAGACACAATGCTCCTCGCAGGGAGTCTCTATCCTTTATATATGACTCATACATGCAATACCACGGGCCAATATCGTGGGTTTTATTAATACCATCTATCTAATACTACCGCCCATTTACCATCTATCTAATACTTCCGCGCATTTGCAACTAACTGTGGTCCTGTCATTAATTGCGGGTTAACCACTTACAAAGATTAATATGGGCTTTATTGACTCTTGACTATGACGTGATCCCAAGAAATAAATAAGGGGGTTAGGGTGGGACCCTAACATGCCCTCCCCCTTAAGACTAGCCTTGTCCTCAAGGCTGAAGCTGCGGAAACTGCTGAAGAATAGTGGCTGGTTCCCAAGTTGCATCTTCCGGAGAGGTGTCTTTCCATTTGATGAGGACCTCCTTAATCATGCGGCCGCGCAGGTGCTTGTCTCGTGTGTCTAGAACCTATTCAAGTTGAAGCCAGATTGACCCTTCTTCGTCCAATTCAGGTAGACTGGTTTGAACTCGGCAATTGTTCCCAATCACTTTCTTGAGGCACGATACATGGAAAACTGGGTGGATTTTTGCTGTAGGTGGCAAAGCCAACTTGTAAGCCACTTCTCCAATGCGCTGAACTACTTGGTATGGTCCGTAGAATTTTGGGGAGAGCTTTTGACAACCCTTGTCTTTGAGTGATGTTTGCTTATATGGTTGCAGCCTCAAAAAGACCTGATCCCCTTCTTGAAATTGGCGCTCTGAGCGATGTTGGTCAGCCTGTTGCTTCATACGGTTCTGAGCTTGATGAAGATTCTCGCGCAGATGGGCAAGCATGGTTGCGCGGTGTTGTAGGAGTTGATCCACGGCTTGTACTTTGGAGCACCCCGTGAGATAAGAAGTGGGGGAAGGCGGAAGTTGTCCATAGACTGCTTCATAGGGAGTCATTTTGGTGGTGGCATGATAGTTGGTGTTATACCACCACTCCGCCAGAGGTAACCACTGTACCCAAAGGTGTTGCTTTTCTGAAGTGAAACACCTAAGGTAGGTTTCTAGACATTTGTTGACGGCTTCGGTTTGACCATCTGTTTGCGGATGATATGAAGTACTGAGTTTGAGTTGAGTGCCTTGTATTCTGAAGAGCTCCTGCCAAAAATTACTGGTGAAGATTGGGTCACGGTCGGACACAATAGAAGTGGGCATGCCATGCAATTTGAAGATCTGATCCATGAAAGTTTGAGCAACCAAGGTTGGTGTAAATGGGTGGGGTAGGGCGCAGAAATGAGCATACTTCGACAGTCGGTCCACTACCACCATGATGACTGACTTGTTCCCAGACTTTGGAAGACCTGTAATGAAATCCATGGAGACCTCTGTCCAAATTGACGCCGGAATGGGCAATGGTTGTAATGTGCCTGGTGTGTTGATGGTTTCCCCTTTGTGGTGTTGACAGACGTCACATTCTGCTATGAAAGTAAGGATGTCCTGTTTCATGTCGGCCCAAAAAAATGATCTTCTGGTGCGAGCATACGTCTTCTGAAAGCCCGAATGTCCTGCAATGGGAGATGATTGCAATTCTACCAAAATGCGACTTTTGAGGGTGGATGTTGGCGATATTACGACTTTGTCCTTGTAGCGAAGAATATCATTCTGCCACGAGTAGCCCTTGCTGGAATTAGGATCTACCTGTAATTGAGAAATGAGTTGGGATAGCCCGGGATGTGAAAACCATTCCCTGCGAGCCTCTTCAATCCAGTCGGGAATGGGGAGGGAAATTGCTAGCAGAGCACTTTCCAGGGCTCGGTGGGATCTCCAAATTTTAGCAAATTTTTTTTGGCTAGAGACGTGTTCCGGCGTCTTTAAACCACGGGATCTGTCGTTAAGCGCATAAACCTGCAGATTTGGGGAGGCATGCACGCAGGAAATACAAGAGGTGGTCACGTCTATTGGACTCCCGTGTAACCCCTGTGGGTACCCCTTCGAGTAGTAGCGCATTAGACAGAACCGCGCACAGACTATCTTCCACGTACCCTCTGGGTATATAGGAAGCCCCCTAGCTCCCTTGAAACCTCGCCATAGATAAACCTTCGGCCGTCTTGTGGCTACAGTACACCGAGAACAGCACTCGGAGAGATTACTCGCCCGTACGATAGGGTAGTCGGGTTGTACGGCTAAGGGTACGGTCGATCCTCCTTAGTTAGAGCCCTGCAACATTTGGCCGAGTACTACTGTCAGACCCTTATGTATATTGCGATCTGTAGCACCTGACACTCCTCAAGACCATAGTTCCCTTTCTATCGGGGGATCACACATCACCTATTCCAGATCAGCAAGGGCAGCAGCAGCAGACATCAGTCCCGCAGCTCCATCAGATCAGCAGTAGCAGTTGTTCCACCATTCAGATCTCTCAGATCCACCAGATCGGAGTAGTTGTGAAGGGTTCCTGTCCCTGGATATAATTTTCGCAGGACTTTTGGCGATATTGACATTCTGAGGATTTGGCGACTACAGTATTGATCAGGAAGGAGTAAAACTCCGTTAGGAGTTTTCCAAAAAAAAAAGTCTCAGATCTTCCGGGGCGCTTATTGGTGACCTAGCCCATCAGAATCAGGACGACGAGCTGAGCAAGGTGGTACCATTCAATTTCTTAGTAAAATTTTTTTAGGCGGTCCCAATTTTTGTCCTCAGGTTGGTGTATGGTAGAAACTCGCGCCCAAGCGATGGCCAATGAAAGGATCGACAAAATGGAAGAGCATGTGCACTCCCTCCAATCGGCGGTGAAGCTTATCGAACTTGAGCTTAAAGGAATAAGTAACCAGATAGCTGATGCACTCCCAAAGGGCAAGGAGCCAGCCTACGAGGAGGCGTATAATGGCCATGAATACCATGAGGGTGAGTCTAGCCACTCTCATCATGTCTGGCACACCCATCCACCACCTAGTCAGCGACCTCCCAAGTTGGATATGCATAAATTTGACGGTTCTCACACGTCCGCATGGCTAGCACAAATGGAGCAGTATTTCCAATTGAATCATATCATAGATGAGGGGACTAAGCTTATGGTGGGCACCATGTACTTGGACAATGAACGGTTTATTGACTCTTGACTATGACGTGATACCACTTGTCGTGCTCTTAACCTGCAAAGTAATACCCAAACATAGAATTTGCGAAGAAAAGATACCGAGAACACAAAATATGCGAAGAAAATATACCCAGAGCACAGAATAACAATGATTTTATTATTCAGAGAGAAATGTTCACATGCCTCTTCGAGGGGGCAACCTCCAATAGAGTAGAGCTCGATTACAAAACAAGACACAATGCTCCTCGCACGGAGTCTCTATCCTTTATATATGACTCATACATGCAATACCACAGGCCAATATCGTGGGTTTTATTAATACCATCTATCTAATACTACCGCCCATTTACCATCTATCTAATACTTCCGCCCATCTGCAACTAAGTGTGGTCCCGTCATTAATTGCGGGTTAACCACTTACAAATATTAATATGGGCTTTATTGACTCTTGACTATGACGTGATCCCAAGACATAAATAAGGGGGTTAGGGTGGGACCCTAACATAACAGTTGTCCAATTCCAAATAACAAGTGTCGTTAGTTTCACTAATGTATCCATCAATTTCACTCTTTCATGCTCTTAATAATAGCTGCAAAAATAGTTTCATCAACTTGTCCATCAATTTTACCCTTTCATGCTCTTATTAATTACTTCCCCACTCCATTTACCATTGTAACATGGAGGAATAAAGCAACTTGAGAGTTTCAAATTGTTATTAAATATTTATTGTAGTTGTTATTCATTACCATTCCATCTATTATAAGCATAGTGCTCCATGGATGCATGCATTTCTTAGTGCTTGGGATGTTGGAATTGTTGAAGGATTACTCGAAGGATTTACCAGAAAGATTACTAGAAAGTTTTGAAGGGTCTTCTCTAGGCTTCTATCTTCTAATAAATGTGCACAATCTGTTACCTAGATTTGGAAGATTACTACTCTATATATTAATATTGCTTTCAATGGCCACTGTTACCTACATTTGTTATTTAAGAGACCAATAACACTCTAATGTGAAATGAATTTGTTCAAAATATACTAATATTTAATCAGGATATCAAATATTTAATTAGAATATCATAATTTGTGGTTTAATATCTGTGTTGGATGGAGCTTTGACAAATGACTGTAAGGTTATTTTTTAATTATGCTTTAATATATGCATTTGTTGCTTGGATTTTGTTAGACTACAACTCTGGCTCTTCTGGCTCTTAACATATTTGAAACCCTATGGCATACGTTATAGGATTGTTTTTTAAACCTAATTTTTTTGGTTTATCGTTCTACCAAGAGTTCTTTAGCTATGGTGCAAATCCATTTATCTTTTTGTCGATTTATATTCTGTCCTTTTTGTAGATTTCAATTCCTCCCTTACATAGCCCACTACTCTCATTTGTCAGTGCAACGCTACCCAACAACTTAGTGACTCGACAAGTAAAAGAATGATCTTGGAGGCCTCGCCCCACTCGTCGCTAATATTTGAAGGTTGTAATCCAATGCGGGTCCATAGTTACATACTTATTTCTTAATTAAAATACTGTCAAGAACCCTGGGTCCATGGTTACATATTTATTCATTCCATCGACTTCGAGTTATTTAGTTGTTGTGCAAATCTATTTATCTTTTTGTATTCACTCTCATTTTCTGTTGCACGGTCGAGCAACTGCTCCATGACAACCGTGACCAACTGCCACTATCCCAATGGAATCCGGACCAGGTTGGCAAATGAAAAAAAATATTAATTCAGAAACGGTTTATGACATTAAGATACTTTTATAAGGTTGGGTAGGCTAATAGAACTCTACAAGATGGAGAAATAGAAAAAGGAACCTTCATCCCAGGTATTTGAATCCAATCTATGCCAGTGCTAGTGGCTTTTGCTAGAAACTCTGAAAGAGCTTCCTCTGCAAAAGCCAAAAGCCTGCATTTAGAAAATTCACGATTAGCAAATATGCTAATAACAAATAAAAGGTACAGCCGCAAAAATTATTTGGAAGAAAAACAGTTTTGTATTTAGCAGTTTGCTCAACAAACTATACTGCTTGATAACATTAATAACGTGTTAAATTTAGCCTAGAATCATCTGCATAAAAACAAAATCGCAAGATTATTTATATTGCCCCGCTTTTAGGATGACAAAGAACAAGATATGAAAACTTTATTAACATACCATGCAGGGTTTACATCCCATGGGGGTGGCTGAGGTACTCGATGCTTTCTCAACCCACTTACAAGTCTAGAAATTGAGTTGGTTTCTGATGTTACCAGAGCATCCTGTAGAATGCACAAGAAAACGTATACCATCATCTTCATAGATTATTCCAATATCTAATTAATCATAATGAAGGACAAGTGGTCTAAAGAAATAACCGTGGTAACACCTAAAATGACCTGCAAGCCCTTTATAAATATATTACAAGCCCTCGACACTTTTTTGTCTGCAACTTTGTAGGGCTTAATCTCTCCATTGACTTGCCATTTTAAGGCACCAATATCTCCTATATAGTAAAACACATTCCACCAATGAGGCTACCTTAAATAGTTGTTTATCCTGCTATTTTCCCATTTTTTACCCATACCAAGGGCAATGAATTTATATTCCGGAAAAGTAAATGGAACATGCTTCGTTAAACAAATTTTGTCTTGGTTCTTGTCTATACGTTTATGTATTACTACCATGATTTGTTAATACCATTATTAATGCAACATAGGTAGTGAGGTTGTTTAGTGGTTTGCATCAGCACAAACCACAACGCCTGGCTAATTATTCATTCCATTAAATTCGATTCACTCTGCTAAACAATCACGGGAGTCATTTTTCCCTTATGTCACCTTTTAAGATAAAATCATACCATGCGTGGAATTTAGCGTTCTGATAAAGCCATCAAATTTTATAATCAGGGAATAGATTTTCCACACCTTTCGATGTATGATGTATTTTGATATTTATATGTATATTATTATTATTTATGGTAAACAAATAAAACTATACAATTAAGTGAATATATAATTAAAATTTAAATACATAATATTATAGATAGTAGCATCTATAATGATTAAATAAAATAAACATTTTTTCAAAATATGTGCAATAGAAAACCAGAAATAGATAGTATGAATTGCAGGTGAAAATGATTAAATAAAATGAAAAAAAAACTACAATTATCTGAAATAAAAAATGGGAAATTAATTTCTGCATTATTTTCTTTGTTAAAAAATAGTAAAACACCAGAATTTGAAAATATCTTACGTTTAATATTTTAATTCTTTTTATATTGAAAGCTCTAAATCGTTGTGCTTCATGTTAATACTCTTGTTGTTCCTAGAGTTTCAATCAAACCACTCTTACACCTTAAATATTGATATCTATAGGCTTTCCTCCGTTAGAATCGTATTTGAATGATTTTGTTAATTAATGTTTTTTATTATTTTTTATTATTATCTTATAGTTAATTTATAGTTAATCTATGAAGATATCTATAACTATTTATGAAATATGAAATATGTATTGGAATGATTGAAACCACTCTTACACCTTAAATATTGATATCTATAGGCTTTCCTTTGTTAGTATTTGAATGATTTTGTTAATTAATGTTTTTTATTATTTTTTATTATTATCTTATAATTAATTTATGAAGATATCTATAACTATTTATGAAATATGTATTGGAATGAGTGAGAACAAAATAAAATTAAAAATAAAATTGGAATGAACTAAAGTTTCATCAAAAAGTTTGCAAAAAAAAATATATAGGCCAATTAATTAATTGTTCATTATTTAATTTGACAATGAAATGAGTTAAGCTTTGTAATAATGGTTAAAAAAATATTTATTAAATCAGAAATTGTTTATTCAAACACCTAAACTAATATAAATTAAAACTAAAACATAAAATTAATCGATTATTCATAAGCTAAGTAACTCATAGTTAATGATAATGACTCATAAATCTAAGTTAGTTATAATTGTTTACTATAAATTATTCATAAACTTAAAGACCCTATAAATTATTGAAATATGAAATTAACATGCAACATTCATTATTCATGATTTAATTTGACAATGATCTTAAGGTTTATACTAATAAAATATAAGTTTTACAATAATGATTAAAACAATATTTATTAAATGAAAAAATGGTTAAACAATATTTATTAAATGAAAAATTGATTAAATCACAAATAATTAATAAATATTTAAATAAGAACTATTCCCGTACCATCACCTTTTAACCTAAAATCATTTCATGAGTGGAATTTAAGGTTATGATAAACCCATCAAATTTTATAATTATGGAATAGATTTTCCACATATTTCAATATATCTTGATATTTATATGTGTACTATTATTATTTATTTTAAACAAATAAAACTATACAATTAAGTGAATATATAATTAAAATTTAAATACAGAATATTATAGATCGTAGCATGTATTGTATATGAAAATGATTAAATAAAATGAATATTTTTTCAAAATATGTGAAATAGAAAATGGGAAATAGATATTATGAATTGAAGGTTAAAATGGTTAAATAAAATGAAAAAAAAACCTACCACTATCTGAAATTGAAAATGGAAAATTAATTTCTGCATTATTCTCCAAATTGTTAAAAAGTAGTAGAACCAGAGAATTTAAAAATATCTCACATTTAACATTATAATTCTTTTTATATTAACATTATAATTCTTTTTATATTGAAGGCTCTAAAACATGTTTACATGCTGTGCCTAGAGTTTCAATAAAACCACTCCTACACCTTAAAGATTGGTATCTATAGGCTTTCCTCTATTAGAATTGGGTATTTGAATGATTTTGTTAATTAATGTTTTTGATTATTTTCTATTATTATCTTATAGTTACTTTAGGAAGATATGTATAACCATTTATGAAATATGTATTAAAATGGATGAGGGAAAAATTAAATTAAAAATAAAATTGGAATTAACAAAAGCTTTATCAAAAATTTCGCAAAAAATATATATATACACCAACTCATTAAATATTCTTTATTTAATTTGACAATGATCTTAAGATTTATATTAATTTTAATGAAATTAGTTAAGCTTTGTAATAATGGTTAAAAAATTAATTCTTAAATGAGAAATTGTTTATTCAAATACCTAAATTAGTATAAATTAAAACTAAAAAATAAAATTAGTCAATTACTCATAAGCTAAATAACTCATAGTTAATGATAATTAGTCATAAATATAAGTTACTTATAACTATTTACTATAAATTATGCATAGACCTAAAGACCTTATAAATTATTGAAATATAAAATTAACTATGCAACATTCATTACTGGTGAGGTAATTTGACAATGATCTTAAGGTTTATACGAATGAAATGAGATAAGTTTTGCAATAAATTGGTTAAATCACAAATAATTAATAAATATTTAAATCAGAACTATTCCCTTATGTCACCTTTTAAGATAAAATCATTCCATGCTTGGAATTTAACATTCTGATAAAGCCATCAAAATTTATAATTAGGGAATAGATTTTCCACAAGTTTCAATGTATCTTGATATTTTTATTTATAGGTATATTATTATTATTTATTGTAAAGAAATAAAACTAAAGAATTAAGTGAATATATAATTAAAATTTAAATACAGAATATTATAGATAGTAATATGTATTGTATATCAGAATGATTAAATAAAATGAATATTTTTTTCAAAATATTTGAAATAGAAAATGGGAAATAGAAAGTATGAATTGCATGTGAAAATGGCTGAATAAAATGAAAAAAAATACAACTATATGAAATAGAAAATGAGAAATTAATTTGTGAATTATTCTCCAAATTGTTAAATAATAGTAGAATGTTAGAATTTAAAAATATCTTACTTTTAAGATTTTAATTATTTTTATATTGAAGGCTCTAAATCGTTGTGCTTCATGTTAATACTCGAGCCCCACTGAGAACTAAAATCACTCCGACACATGAAAGATTGGTATCTATAGCCTTTCGTCTCTTAGAATTGGACATTTGAATGATTTTTTTAGTTAATGTTTTTATTATTATTTTATAGTTATTTTATGAATATGTGTATAGCTATTTATCAAATTTAAAATAAAATTGGAATTAATTAAAGCTTCATAAAAATGTTTGCAAAAAATATATACACCAACTCATTAATGATTCATTGTTTAATTTGATAATGATTTTAAGATTTATACTTATTTTAATGAAATTAGTTAAGATTTGTAATAATGGTTAAAAGAGTATTTATTAAATGAGAAATTGTTTAAATTATAAATAGTTAATAAATATTTAACTCAATTGTTTTTATTAAATTAGAAATTGTTTATTCAAATACATAAATTAGACTAAATTAAAACTAAAACATAAAATTAGTCAATTACTCATAAGCTAAATAACTCATAGTTAATGATAATTAGTCATAAATCTAAGCTACTTATAATTGTTTACTATAAATTATGCATAAACCTAAGGACCCTATAAATTATTGATATATAAAGTTAACTATGCAGCATTCATTATTCATGATTTAATTTGACAATGATCTTAAGGTTTATACAACTGAAATCAGATAAGTTTTGCAATAATGATTAAAAAAAAATTATTAAATGAAAAATTGGTTAAATCACAAATAGTTATTAAATATTTAAATCAGAACTATTTATTAAATCACAACTGGTTTACTCATATAGGAGAATTACTAGAAATTACTCATAAACCTAAAATCTCAAACATAGAATTAGTCAATTACCCATAAAGCTAAAGAACCCATAGTTACTTATAATTACTCATAATTTTTCATGAATCTAAATTTCTCATAGTTGTTGACTATAAATTACTCATAAACCAAAAAACATTATAAATTATTGAAACATAAAATTAACTATGTGGCACTATAAATTAACTTTTGCACCCAAATAAGTGGAGTGTGGCTTCTAAAATTTACAAAAACTCAATATATGAAACATTCAATTGAGATTTATACTACCAGCTATATGTTGTTCTATTCACTCTTCATTGTAAAGCATGTCACACTTTTTTCTACTCTCTACTTTTCTCTATTCTTTGTTTAATGGAAAACACACTCCACTCTAAATATATTACAAAAAATGGCACACATCCATTCAACTTTAAATATTAAAAAAAAAAGCCTAAAAGCTCTCATTCTATGTCATCCTAAAGTTTTTCATTTAATGATATATCTTATAAAACTAAAATTATATTGAGTTGTTTTTTAATTTGTAAAATAATAATATTATAAACTTAGAAGAAAGGACTAAAAGCC
The DNA here is from genome assembly GCA_031772625.1 of Pinus tabuliformis. NCBI lineage: Eukaryota > Viridiplantae > Streptophyta > Pinopsida > Pinales > Pinaceae > Pinus > Pinus tabuliformis. Next base: position 784,804,363 of record CM062816.1, read on the forward strand.
TTGTAAATTTTTTTTTTGAAACAATCTATCTTAAATCCTTGTAGATCTAAATAACCTTAATAATTTTCTAATTCTAGATATAGCTCTTAAACACTATTCTATTCAATTGGATGGATGTCTTACTCCTAAAAATTTCACATTGTATTTAAATTCTCTTTTTTATTTGATTTGTTGAGATAGATAGCCATTTTGAAATTACTCAAAGTATTTAGATCTATATGGAATAGGAATTCAAGGTTGAATTTAAACATTTGATTTTGATATTACGAGACAAAATCTAGAGAGAGATATAGACATTTCCTCCTTGAAGAAGGCCTTGTTAGGTGTGGAGTTCATAGTTGTATCCACTTATTTTACTAAAATCCTTCCTCAAATATCACTAAAATGTATGAGAATCTAGAATGTGCATGTAGTCACTCTTTTTTCTTCAAAAAAGAAAATGTTAGATCAATTATGGTTGAAGATTCATCGTTATTTGTGATAAATATTACTTCATTGTCACAATAATATCTAATTTTCCAACTTTCACATCTGCTATCCATATTTAATTGCACTAAGGTGTGAGGATTATAATGGATTTAAGGAATTTATGTATTCCTTTTTGTACTTAAAGTGAATTTGGTTACTGTGATCCATTAGCATAAGGTGAAGAGGTGCAGCACCAAGAAAGGAGGAAGAGTTATGGTCTAGCAATGTGTTGTTTTAGAAATTTAATAATATCATTTTAATTTGATATTCCTCGATTTATTATATTAAAAATTTTAGTTTAGGTTTAGAGCCAACAATTGTCACTTATTATTATAATATTGATATTAAATACCATTAAGTTTTGAAAGATAAATAATTAAAAATATGAATGTGATTGTTTATTATTTAAATTTCTTGATATTTATTAATTTAACCTCCATATACCATATAATCATAATCATGTAGATATTAATGTAGTCCATTACAATGGTTAAGCTTTGATATTAATGCACTGCATTACAAGGATTATCTTATGATATTAACAATCTGTTATTTTATTAATAAATAAGTAAAATGATTTTAGAGTAATTTTAAGTATGAAAAAAATTAATATATATGAATGTGTTGTTTTAGAAATTTATTGATATCATTTTAATTTGATATTTCTAGATACATTATATTAATTTTTTTTTTGTAAAGTTAGGCATTCTTCATTCCGGATAACAGCAAAATTACATCATACTAGAGATCAGGTAGCGGATCTGCCCGAAGGAAACCAGACCGCCACCTTTTGGTCTTAAAACCTGACCAAAATTTAAAAATTTTAAGTTCCTTCTTCCTGTCGTAACCATTGTTCTGCTTATTAAAATCAAGGCTAACTACAGTAACATAACTTGACATCCAGATATAGTTCAGATTCATCACAAAATTAACTAAAGAAGACACACATCACTAATCTTCGTCCGACAAATTTACCGAGGCTAGCTTAGAGTCGCTAGCGCCCGACTTCAAGATCTTCTGCTTGATGGCCCATTTGAGTTCCAGCATCATTTGCTCCATGTCCTTTAGTAGCAGATGGTTCCTGGAAACCTAGACTTGGACAGCCGCAAGCTCTTTTAGGAGAATGCTCTTTATGGAGGCCGCTTCTTTCGTCAGTTGGCGTTTGAGGAGTTCTTTGGCCTATTTGCGCTCTTCATCCTCCTCTTCGCGAATAGCCTGGTTAACCTCCATAGCCATACCAATCACATGTTTCATGATCCAATAGAATTGCAACATTTTATTGAACAATGTGTTCCTGCCTCTGGTGGTGCGAGGGTCCGTGATCACTTCCCAATCCCCACAGGGTATTTCTTTGTTCGCGCTGATTTCCCTCAGTTCGCGCTCCCATTCATGGATAAGAGAGTGGACCTCAGGAGAAATACCGGTCATGTAGCCATCGATTAGGTGAAGGAGTTTGTCTAAGTCGGGCTTCCTGCCCCTTTTGTTCGATTGACTACTGGTGCCAGCATCCCTCTTCTTATCAGAATTGGTCTTCCTTGGAGCCATCTTACCACTGGCCTGGGGCTTGGGAATTGTGGAAGCTTTCCGACCTGTCACAGCAGAAAACCACAGGTCAGTGCGAGAGAGATGGTGCACAATCGAGGTCTGCTCAGTTGAAGCGGCAAGCTCAGCATGAATGGACGCCCGGGTCCTTGGAGCAATTCCAATTCGGGCACGGCAGCTGAAGACCCACCACCATCTCACAAGATCCCGAAGAACCCCCCACCCGGCGAAGCGGTGAAACCTAGCGGCCTTAGCCAGCAGGAAGGAGAAGCAGATGAGGAAGAGACCACGGAAGAAGGCCAGGGAGCAGAAAAGACCAGGGGTGCGCGGACCCTCCTGAAGCGCGACAAAACCCGGCGAAGCCCCCCACATAGCCTGTTTCTCAGAGCAGGGCGTGAAACTAGCATGAAGCAAAACTTTCCCGTCCCGGCAGGGGGGAAGGAGAAGACAAAGAGTGCCCGGAGGGCCCTTTTCATTGCTGCAACAGGGGTTCTGCGCGCAAGGCCAGAGCATAGCCGGCCAGGCAAAGAGAACTGAGAAACAAGCATGCATAATGTCTGAAGGATGAAGACTATAGGAAACATACCACCTTTTCTTGTCGAAGCCGAGGAGGAGGGCTGGTCGCAGAGGTGAGCAGGCGCCTTTCCGTTCTTTTTCATCGTGCTTACCAAGCTGAATGAGCCTTCCATCTGTTTCCTCGGGCTTATTAACGCGTGGTCGAGTCGACCGGGCCACCACTTGGCTGATTAAATTTCCGGCCTCCGCTTGGCCGTTTAAATTTCCGTCACGCATTCCGGCTTCCCCATCTCGGGAAGTGGCGTGACTTGACCTTCCCACTTTATGCGTCATTATTCCAACCTCCTTCTGACTGCTCTTGCCGTAGCCTTCCTGTACTCCTAGTGCACCTGTTTTCCTTCCTTTGTCCCTTATCCCGAATTCTAGAGCTGGCTCTAGATCATTCCTTAATTCTATCTCAGCTCGCACGTCTTCTCCATCCCTTCAGCCACTCTTTCCATGCCCTGTCACCTGCCCGATTTGTTCCTGCCTTTCTCCTCTGCCTACTCCCATGGATGAGCTGTCTGATTCCAGCTGTTGTATATTATCTCCACCTCCGCTGCGCGCCGCCTGATCCTGGCCATTCATCTCTTTCATACCATTACCACATTTATCAACTTTTAGTAGTTGCTGAAGTTGAGATTTCTCCCCGTGGTGCAGATGAGGCAAACCAGTGTTGTCAATTTCTTTGCCCCAGTTCCGGCATCCCCAATTCGCAAGCTAATCTGTTGGCTTATTACTTGCACGCCTGGTGTGAGTCGGGAGGAGGTAGTCTATTCTGGGAAGCAGCTTACCGATTTCGCTAACGAGCCAAGCAATTCTCCAGCTTTTACTGATCCTTTCCACTGGTTGTTGCTGCTGGAGCTTCTTAACCATGTCAATTACCAGCTTTAAGTCCCCCTCGATTTGGAGATGTTTGAAATTGACCCGAAGAGCTATTTCCATGCCCTGCTTCAGGGCGTGCAGCTCGACTTCATTATTCGAGGCTTCCCCGCAGTCCATCGCGAAAGTTCTTAAAGTGTTGCCTCCGGCGTCTCTAAAGACTCCTCCAATGCCGGCCTCTCCTGGGTTGTGCTTTGCAGCGCCGTCGAAGTTTAGTTTTATGAATCCTTGTGGGGGGTGTTTGTACTAGTTGCTTTCGGCCACTGTTTTTCTCTGTTCTTTTCGAGAACCCCCACCGGTTACCATACTCAGTCTAACCTCTAGTCTGTTCAGGATTTTCTCCTCTGAAGTCGAAACCTGCCAGTCCTCATCCTTCCAGCTTTCCGTTAGGATTGTTTCCTGAGTATTTCTAATGGTTTGCTCCCAGATTGCTGCGGGTGTTTGGGCTTCTGACTTGAAGATGGCCCCATTCTGTGCTTTCCAGATATTCCAGAGCAGGAACCTCGCGGAAAGGATCCAGGCTCGATTGACCACTGGGTTCAGGTAAGGCTTTCTCGGCCAATTGACTATGGTGCTTACAATGTTTTGGTGGTTTTCTATGTTGGTGCTTGCACAATTTATGGTGGCTTTCCCATAGGGAGGAGTTGATGGAGCAACGGTTCATAAAATGTTCCATGGTTTCCTCTTGGGAGAAGTAGAGGGCACAGCGGGATGGGCCTTGGCTTCCTTTCCTCAGAATCTGGTCCCAGGTGAGCGCTCTACCATGTAGAATGGTCCAAATGAAAAAAGAGATTTTAGGCCAGTGCTTGATTTTCCAAAGGTTTTTCCATTGGTTTGTTTCTGGTTGATGATTTTGATTGATTTTAAGGTAGTAGGCTTCTGCTATTGTGAAATTTCCTTGAATTCGTTTACCCCATCTGAGGATGTCAGACCCTGTTTTCCTTGCTATTTTTCGAGATGCCATCTCTGTATAGTAGTCTTGCCATCTGTCGATTTCTGGTGCTCCTACCCAGTCCTCTTTAAATTTCCAATTGTGCCAGTATCCTGCCTCGTCTGGCTTCCAGAAATTGCCAACAGTTGTAGCTCCGGCCTGGGACGAGAAGGCGAGGATGTCATGGAGGTTGTCTTTTTGTATGAGGCGGTCCCGTTGCTGCCATGATTCCTCCCATAATCTAGCTTTGTCCCCTGCTCGAATTTCCCAAAAACTGTGCTCCCTTATCAGGTCTTTGCTGCCTCTCGCCAGGTTCCAGATTGTAGAGCCTCTGGTCTCTGTCGCGCTTCTTAGTCTTTCTTTAGTTTCCCCTACCGTGTCGTACTTTCTTTCCCATAGCACCTTCCATAGATCAGGGCCACCCTGAAGCCACCTCCACCAGAGCTTCGCACCCATAACTTGGTTAAGGACGTAGCGGTCGCGAAGCCCTAAGCCACCATCTTTGGGGATCCGGCTAAGCCACTCCTATGAGATAAAGGCCCAGTTTCTTCTTTTGATGGTCCCCTGCCAGAGGAAGTTTTTGAATAGGGTAACCAGCTTCTGGCTTGCAGTCTTTGGGATAGCCTGGCATGAGAGCTGGTAATTGGGGATGGCCTATAGAACAGCTTTCAATAAGGTTATCCGACTTGGAGCATTCAACAAGCGATGGGTCCAGTTCTCCATTTTGTTTCGGATTTTCTTTATTAGTAGATTCCAGTTGGCTGACCGGAATTGATGCTCATGGAGCATGATACCCAGGTATTTGGATGGGAATGATCCCCTATGGAAGCCTAGAGTACGATCCAAGAATCTTTGGGATGCCTGCGAGGTGTTGAAAAAAACACTTCCGATTTATCCTTTTTGATCTCCATTCTAGAGGCTTTGCTGAATTGAGATAAGGATTTGATGATTCTTTGAGCCTCCTTCAGAGTGGCTTGACCGTAAAGCATCACGTCATCTACGAATTACTAGTGAGAGACCGGAATGTCTTCTCTGCAGATTTGGAGGCCTTTTATTTGCTCCCTTGAGACCTGAGCCTTGACTAATCTGCCTAGGCCTTCTACGGCTAGGATGACGAGGAAGGGAGACAGGGGGTCTCCCTTCCTTAGCCCACGGGAGGGAGTGAAAGCTTTAGTGGGGGATCCATTTAGGAGAACTGACATGACAGGAGAACTTACCATAGACAGGATCCAATTTATCCATCTTTGATCAAATCGATAGGCTTTAAGTATTCCTGCCAGATAGTTCCAGCTGAGCTGGTCAAACGCCTTGGCCAGGTCAAGTTTGATAAGCATGACTGGGGCACAGGAGCTTTTCATAGAGTGAATCACTTCCTGGGCCACTATGATGCCATCAGTGATCTGTCCTCCTTTGACAAAGCCAGTTTGCTCCGGGACAATGAGATCTGGCGGGATCAGCTTGAGCCTGTTAACCATGATAGTTGAAAGGATTTTGTAGACCACATTACAAAAGGAAATGGGCCTGAAACCCTGCGGTTCATCCGAGCGGCCATTCTTCGGGATCAACGCCAGGAAGGTGGCATTCAAGCCCTGGTGCATGCACTTGGAGCACCTGGATTCCTCCACAATATCAAGCAGATCATTCCCCATGAAGCTCCAAGCCGCCTGATAAAATTAGATGGTGAAGCCATCGGGGCCCAAGGCCTTATTTTTAGACATTTTGTTAATTGTTTCCTCAAGTTCATCTTTGGTGATTACCTTGAGAAGGGCCAGGTTTTGATCTCTGGAGACTTTCTTGGGAATATGGTGACAGATTTTGTCTATGTCCTCGGATCTGTTGACATTTGGTTCAGAGACAATTCCTTTGAGGTGCTCCACCAAGAGATGTTCTATTTCATCTTGCTGAGTCAATCTGTTTCCCTCCTTGTCTTTCAAGGAGAAGATTCCGTTGTGTTGGCGATGGTTCAGCATGGCTTTGTGGAAGAATTTGGTGTTTTTGTCTCCTTCTTTGAGCCATTGAATCCGAGATTTCTGCTTCCACAGGATTTCCTCCTATTTTCTCCTTTCCTCCAATTGAGTGATTACTCTACCTTCTGCATCTGCCAGATCCTGACTACAACCGTCCGAGATGATTTGCTGCTGGATTATTTCCATTCTGGACTGGAGTTTGCCTTGCTCCTATTGGATATTACCAAATTCTTCCTTATTCCACTTTTTGATTTTTCTTTTGATTTATTTGAGCCTTAGCTGAAATGAGTGCATTTTGTTGTGGCCATCATTTCCACTTTTGTTGTCCTGCCACCAGCCTCTTACTTTGTCTAGGAAGTCAGGGGCGCGGAGCCAAAAGGACTCGAACCGGAAGGGTCTCTTTTTGTTCTTACTATTTAAGGCTATTTCTAGCTTTATTGGCCAGTGGTCCGACCCTGTTGAGGGTAGGATAGAGGCTTCATAGAAGATATCCAGCCCAATTATGTGCTCTGAAATGAGGAATCTGTCCAGTCTTAAAGTGATCTGTTTGGATCCGCCTCTTCTCTTATTCCATGTGAATTTCCCGTTTACGGTTGGGATATCAACCACCCTTAATTTTGTTTGCACTTCTCTGAACCTTTCCATTTCTGGGTCTTCTCTGTTTATTCCACCTTTTTTCTCTTCTTGATAGGTGATTAGGTTGAAGTCTCCAGCCAGGATCCATCTCTTCTCCTGGTGCAAACTTCGAAGTTTAGTCAGCTGATTGAGGAACAGGTCTCTGTCTGCACGAGTGTGGGGACCATATACAGCTGAGATTACCACCCATTCACTTTGTCTAATTAGTCTGAATCTCCGAGAGAGGATTATTGGCATTCCTATCCACGACTCGACGAGGAATTCTGCTGGGTTCCAAAGAATTTCTATCCCTCTTGCACTTCCTTTGGGATCTATAGTTACATGTCCGTATCTTGGTTTTATCTTATTGAGAATTTCCTCCATTTTCTGGCCTAGGACTTTGGTTTCTTGGAGAAGCATAATCTGAGGCTTGTCTTTTTCGAGTTGTGCTGCCAGATGTCTCTGTTTTCCTTTGCTATTTAAGCCTCTGATATTCCATGATGTCAAAATCATTAGGTAACTTGGGAGAGGGTTTGAAACACCGCTGATAGCAGGACTACTCTTCCAGTATTGACTAACATTTCTCCCATGAGTTGGATGGAGTCCTTAATGTTTCTTCTTCCTCTCTTTTTTCCCCCTTTATTTTTTCCATTCTGATCTGGTCTGCTTTCCTTTTGAGTCTCTTGGTATTCTTTTGTTGAGGCTTTGCCTTTTTATAGTTTGGATTTGTATTGTTGGAAGGTTTCAGTATACAACTTATTTTGTTCTTCGGGAATAAACCTCTCATCCAGGTTTTTCCATTCATGCAGCAACTTTTTCAATACTTCCTCTTCCTGGCTTAGGTATTCCCTACTGGTTTCCTGGTCTGTCTCCATCTGTTCAGTTTGTTCATCTATTTCCTTATCTTGTTCTGGTGTCTCGCTTGAGGCTTTCCTTTTAGCTAGGTTTCTTTCGCAGCTCTCACTACAGCCTGAGCCTTTATCCTCCTGATTTTCCATGAGTTGGTCTTCCTCATCTTCCTCTACCTACAGCATTGCAAAACTGTTTCATTTCACTGTGTCAGGTTGTTTCCCTTTCTTATCTTGCTAGGGGGTTCCTTGTTGGCTTTCCTTTTATTTCTCACCTCTTGGGATTCCTCCTGGTCCGACTCTCTCTTTTTTTTTTGGGGCCCTCTGCTTTCTTCTTCCTCTCCGGTTATCGAACATTCCTTTGCTAGATGGCCATGGGTATGGCACCTGCGACACCTAAACGGGATGTGTACATAATCTATGTTTTGCTGCCAAATTTCTTCATGATATTCAAGCTCTATGGTGTGAGGGATAGGGTTTTCTAGGTTCATGTAGACACAGATCCTGGCATACGAGTTGTATTTACCTTTCTTTGTAGTTTCTGCTATTTTCACAAAGCTTCCTATTGAGTTTCCTATCCCTTCTAAGATATCCGGGTCCCAGAAGTCTATGGGTAGCCCAAATAAGCGGACCCAGACAGGAGCAGCCAGATAGGTTTCTTTGTCAGGGTTGTAGCAATCTTCCCAGAAGTGCATGAACAGACCGACATTATAATAAAAATACGGGCCATTTTCAAATACCTTTTCTCTATCTTGCAGGTTAAAGAAGATTACCGTAAAGAAGCCTTTCGCTCCCAGCTTGAGCTCGATGTGGCCTTGGGGCTACCATTTTTGTTGTATCCACTTGGTGAGGTCTCTTTCCAATGGCCAGACTCCGAAAAACTTGCAGATAAGGGCGTGGTCCCTCATGTAACTTCGATACTTTTCCAGCTTATTCGCTGGGATCACATATCTGGGTTTCTCCGCTGTACATGGCAGGCACTTTCCTCCGCGGCCTGTTTGCCAGGTAGCTCCTAGCACCGGGCTCGTGTTCTTCCGTTCCTCTGTCTCTTGGCTACCCTGTCTCTCTCTTGCCGCCGTATCCCGGTAGGAGGGGATCTCTCGTCTCCTGACATCTTCTGTCATACTTTTGTTGCTTTGGCCGCTGTCAGTTGCTGCTGGACTGGGCTATGACGGTTTTCCACACTTCCTTCTCGTTTCGCCTAGGTTTTCATTGCCTTGCCGCCATTAGGGTTTGAGTTGGAGAGTAATTCTCCTTCTTTCCACCGTATTATATTAAAAATTTTAGTTTATATTTAACATTTTTTATTTTTAACACAATGGAAAATTGTGTTGTCCAACAAAAATATCAAATTGTGTTTTCAAGGAATTTTTTTTGTTGGCATTGTCAATTAGGTGTTCTCCTTGATGGAAACCTACCTAATGAGTTGTTCTTATTTGATATTATAAATATATTTGTAGAAACGTTATTAATCTTGGATTATATAGATTAGGTTTAAAAAATTGTGGAATTGTGTTCAGTTTTGTAATAATGTTATGATCCCTCACTTGATTTTATACAATTTGTATATGTGAAGTTTCTTTGTATGTGTAAATGGTAAATTATGTATGTATGTTACTTTTAATTTTACTCAACATTAAACTTTTTTGTTGATATCAAATATGTTTTTTTCTATTAGGTGATTTCATTGTTTTATCATGGATCCATCTATTTGGAGTTGTCTTCCATTAAAAATTCTTGAATTTTTCTTCTTGTGGCTGCCTTTATCAGTTGTGATAAAGTATAGAACTATTTGTAAGAAATGGAAGAATGTTTTGCAAAAACCATTCTTTCTTGTTACGTTCCAAGAATGTCTCTACAAATGAATTTGGATTTACGGTTCTTATTCGCAATAGTGAAGACAATTATTTTGCTCCTGAATACCTTAATCAGAATAGGCACATATCTCAATTTCATTTGTGATTCATAGATTCAAGATACAAGGTAGAGTCTAGTGTTGGACCAATGGTGGTTTTATCCTTACCAACAGAATGCTGCCATACACTCAACTATTTCGTAACAAATCCATTTATAAAGGCCTTTAAAAACATAGGGCCAATACGAATTGGAGAGTGAGGATTATTTTCATTACTGGAAAATGTAAGCAGCAGAAAATATGACTGGGTTGTTCTAAAACATATGTATGAAAGAATGGAGTCTAAATATTATGTTTGCAATAGTCTTGATAGGGCATAGAAAAGGGTTGTTGTTCCATTTGGTGGCACTTCACCCCTTAAGAATGGTGTGTTTTATAAAAATAAATTGTTTTGGATGTATCTAGACAAGGAGTACGGATATTATCCTTGGTACAAGTATACAATCTATTGGTTTGATGTAATAAAAAATGAATGGGGTTTTCATTTGTTCCAATCACTGGCATACAATGTATGTCGTTAGCAATATACATGGATTAGTTGATATGCCTTGTCAATGATGGCTCCACTTCTGTATGGTCAATTGAAGGTTGGATCATTTCCAATTTGTTCAACCGTGCATTGAACAAAGAATTGAATACTTTGAAGATCATTTGGGTTTCAAATGGAAGTTTTTGGAAGAAATTTCTGTAGATATAAATAGAAAATGTCATAGTTATCTTCCTTTTTGAATAGTCCATGGTCTGGTTCTTATGTGCAACTGCAATGAAGTTACTTTCATATTACATGACATGATGACTAGTATATGTTTTCCAATAGATATTGATGAATCAACTCCTCAACAGATTTCTGGGTTTTGGTACCCAACGCTAGAGGATTGTAATGATTTGATTGAGTATGGAAATGTTTTTGGAATTGCTCCCCATATATATTCTGTTGATGAGATTACACCGTTGGATATGGATATGGATTCTTAGGATTATAGTATTCTTAAAATTTCCTATAAATATTTCCATTTCATACACTCTCTATGGTTGTGGAAAATATTTCCATTTTTGTCTCTATACATACTATGGGTCTTTATGGTAATACTCTAATATTATGCTTGTATCGATCTTTATGATGTAAAATATTTCATATTGTTTCCCTTAAAGTTTTCCTAATTACATGTAAATGTGTCTCAATGTTATGAATTTTTCTTTGTTGGTATAATTATAACTACTATGATTTATGTTATAGATGTTATTCGTATTGGTTCTTGTCATTGTTACCAAAACCATGTTATATCTTTATCTACATTTTAATATTTGCATTTACATTTTGATAGTATATAGTTCCAAATTTTTAGATATACTTCCAAGTCATATCATTCTTAGAGTATGTGTCCCAATAGTATGGGTTTTGTTTTGATTCTAATATGATACATGGAAACTTAGACTTTTTTGTTTAAGCCATTTGGAAGAATTCATTTCTATTTTTAACCATTTTGAAAGATTCATTTTTTTTTTAGCCATTTGGAAAAAGCCTTATACATTTTGATATGTTTATATGGTTGGAAAAAATAACATATACACTTTTTATGTTTTTTTACAATTTCCAAAAAAAACTTGTGCCTTTTTCATTCTTTTGTGTTTGTTTATATTAAATGTTTGCTATGTTCCATGTTCATGATTCCATACTAAATATTTTATTATTCACTCTAGACATGTCATATTAAGGCACAAGTAAGCATACAAGAAAATGAAATTTGTACCTAGAATGACGTGAGAGGTCTAATGAAAGTTGTCGTTTACGATATCAACAAAATAAGGACTCCAAAAATGAGCATAGGAGAGCTACAAATCATAGAAGCATAAGTGAAGACACTCTTGAAAATGATTTTATAATTCCTCGTAAGTATCATACTATGGATGATATAATGGAAATAACATTTCATGTTGATATCTCATTATCAGAATATGCTCCTCGTCAGCATAATCTTCTTGTTCAATGCTCTCTTGAAAATGTTCATGACATTGGGGAAACATCTTGCAATAGAGAAGAATATCATATCGATAACGTGGATGAAAATGTCCACCCTGACCCTTCTGTGTGTCCAATTTCATGTTTTAACAGCCAAAGGTTGTAAAACATCGATGGTGGAGGTAATTATGACATTGTGTGTGATAATTTGGATGATAGTTTAACTGGCCATTTGTTTGATAATTTGGAGCGAGTTGCTCAAAACATCGAATCTTCCAATCTCGCTTATCAATGTAATGTGGTCCCACCAAGAGAATTAGTCATCCCTGATAGCATTTCATGTCGAAGAATGGAGGTAACACAATGATATTTTGAATTTTTCTGCAATAGTGGTTGTTTTATTACATTCCTCTATTTACAAAGTTTTGTTTACTAAATTTATAAGCTATTTTATTCTTTTGGAAAAGGATACAACTCATTTTGATAGATCTATAAATTAATTCTCAAAGTGTTCCATCTACTAACCTGAGAAGTGAATATGAAGCATGTCATAACCTTCCTATGAATTCTCATTGACAATCAAATTTCCAGACTAATGTAAATTTACAATGTTTTCTATTTTCTTTTAATTTTTTTAATTTTTAGTGGGCTGGACATTGAATTTTATGGCGTAATTTATTTTCTTTGGAAAAGACACAACTCATTTCAATAGAGGTAAACAAATTAAATTCATAGATGTCCCATCTACTGATGTTAGAAGTGAATAGGAACCATCTAATAGCATTCATCCAAATCACCAAACAAATGTAAATGTTGAGTGCATTTGATATTTTTTTCATTTTTTCATTTACAGTTGGTTGGACATCGTATTTTGTAACCTTTTATGGAGAAACCATGATTTCATCTCATTAGGTTTGATAATTGGAATCCAAAACATCAAATTGTTGAACTAATGTATATGTTCAATGTATTTGATTTCTTTTCCATTTTTGAATCTTTCTTTATTGCACATTTAGTTTTATAACGTATTTTATTTTTTGGGAATAGGGAACAACTCATTTGAACAGAGGCGTAGAAACTACATCCCAAAATGTTCCATCCAATGATGTTAGAAGCCAAGAGCAACCATCTCATAACCCTCATCCACAACAAGACACAAATGTAAATTTTGAATGCATTTGATTTTTTTTTTTCGTTTTTTTCATTTATAATTAGTTGGAAGTCAAATTTTAAAATATTTTATGACAAAATGGACTTTACATCCTCTCAGGTTCGCACCATGCAGACCATAAATTTGGAAATACCTTCTCATAGATGCATTCCACATGCCTCAAATTTGCGAAGGGAATCTCATGTTCCTGAAGATGAAGTATGTGTTAGAAGAAATTTTACTCTTCCAAATGGTTTTCAACATGTTTCAGCCAATAGAGATCATATTCATTTTGATGAAAACATGATTGCAGTGCATAAAAGATTTGGAGAAAAGATAAATAGTTTGTAAGTTGTCCAAATGTGCCACATTTGCCAAGAATCATATCACAGAATCCATGTTTTGAGACATTCTGAAGGACCTATTTGTAGGCGATGTAAGAGTGAAAGAGAAGCCCATCGTTTTTGTCAATGTAATAGCATGGATCCTGTTGAGAAACATCATATTTTAAGAGTTCTTACTCAAGTTGAAGAACTTCTAATAGAAAGTGTGAGTCCTATTTTGCAAGTGACACTTGCTCAAGGTGAGAAATATAAGTATAGTGGTCATACAATTAGGTTATCTCAAGATATTTCTACAATTGTACAAAGTCTTCCCTGGCATGTTGAAGATATTGAATTTCTAATTGTTAGGAGACATGTCTCTTAGTCTAAATATTATGAATGTTATGTCAAAATATCTCGAGTGATGGTTGCATTGCTTTTCAAAATCCAACATGATAAATATTATCGAGATGTTGTAATTGACTATGATTCAATGAATGCTCTGCTCGAAAGATCAACAAATGTCTCCTCTAGGCTTAAATTTGTTGATTTTGATATTGAAGAATCTGAGATCAATGAAAATAATAATGAAGGGTTGACTGCTAATCTTTTGCCCTCTCATCCTTCTTCTTTGGTTTCTCGCCTACCAAACGAACGAAGAGAAGTGGAAGAAATTAGAGCATTTCTTGATGATGTTGATTCTTCACATGTTCAAGACATGGATTGGCCTAGTATTGGAACCTCTCGAGTGAATGAATATAATACAGAGGGGTTATTAGATATGCCACTCCAAACATTGTTCCCCACTAGTGATGCTAATTGGTTGCAACCATGTATTTGTAGTGTTGAACATCATGAGTATGCATTACATCTTCTTAGGTACTATGGTCAGAGATTTGGGAGCCATCCTCACTTTCAATATTACCTATTGAACATGATAATGCAGCATCAAAACTAAGCAGCTGTTGTAGTTTTTGCAAAGAAACATTTACATGATAACTCACCTACAACAATTGAAGAGTTGCGTCACCAACTATCTGATTTACCGGATAATAAGTTGGCTTAGCATCTTATACGGTTTGGTTCTTCTCTAAGAGGTACAAGGGCATACTAGACTATGTCTCAAGCTGAATTGACTGACATGATTAACCAGTTAGGATGTCCATCTTTATTTTTTACTTTGAGTGCAGCTAACACAAAGTGAACATAGTTGCATAACCTCATGCCCATACATTCACATTCTTGTTCTTAAAATGAGCATCGTATGAAAATTGAGAATGTTATCTAGCACCCTCATATTGTTGCCGCATTTATGCACCATACATTCAATATTTTTCAAGAGGAAGATATCCAAGAATATTTGGAAGCTAAAGACTTATGGTACAGGTTTGTGTTGTTGAATTTTTTTCTATAATTTGTCAAATTTTATTATGATCCTATTTATATTGTTTGTAGTAACTATATCTTCATTCTTTTGAGATATGAGTGGAAACATAGAGGTTCAGCACATATCCATGGTTTCCTATGGTTAGAAGGCACTCCTGACATGGAAATACTTAATTGGTCAGATGGTTCTCATGTACAGCTTGAAAAGATATTCTTCAACAAATATGTATCTACATGGAATCCATGTGACATACATCATCGCAACATAATGGTTCCATGAAGCCTAAATGATAACCCTTTCCTATTGAATACTGGTCAAATTTTCTTTTGTAATCCTCATAATGGTTACGAAGAATTGTTAAATCCTATCCAAAGGCACACAAAGTGTACCATAGATTCTTTTTTGCACAAAAAGGGAATTATTCTCACATGCCCATACAATTCTCCATGGGATCTTTGTGATGAATCAAGATTGTTCATAGATGATCAAGGAAGAAAAAAATATGAGCCAACAAGAAATGATGGCAGGCTTAATGTACATAACATTGACCTTTTAACAATGTGGTGTGCAAATGTTGATTTCCAGCCAATGCTTTCCTGCTATATTGTCTTGAAATATATGGCTAAGTATGCATCAACAGCAGAAAAAGGGTTTGAAAGTTATCATCTTATGTTAACTAGAATTTCGAATTCTATTGGCTATAAGGGTCATGCTTTATCTGCATATAGAAGGTTTCTTACAGAAAAGATTATTGACCATGACATTGGAGCACAAGAAGCATGCCATATGTTGCTTAAGCTACCTCCTATTGTTTGTAGTCAGAAATTTGTTTCCTTAAATGTTGGAAGAAAGGATTTTAGGAAAATCTCAAGGGATGGCTTGCAATGTTCATCTGTGAATACTTTTTTTCGAGATTATCAGAAGAGACCTTTTTTCCATGAACATCTATCTTTGATATAATCAACAATATCTTCGACATTTGATAGCAAGCATAAACAAGATCCATGGAAACCTAGAGATGTTCATGCTATTGTTTGGGTTAGGCCACAGTTTTATTCTATTCCTAGTGACGCTTCACAAGAATTTGAAACCTTTTGCTTGACAGAATTATTCTTGCGTAAGCCATTTCGTGACATTCCTACAGAAATTGGCCTTTCAGCTGAAATTATTACTAAAAATTGGAGGAATTTTTGATATCAAGCATAGCATGTTGATCAAGTCTATCAATTATAGACAATATTGAAGATCAAGAAGATGGTGATTTTTCTAACCAGGAAATTAATCTTGAAGATGATTTTCAAGAATGGAATATTTTCTCTTGCTCTATTCCACCAAATGATGTGAATATTTCTGATCTTCACACCCTTGGTCGAAGGGACTTTGATATATGCTTTAACTGGGAATGTACAACTATTTCTGATGATGTTACAGAGGAAGCTATTAATTTTATAAGGAATGCGTAACCGAGGGGTGATATTGTTGACCTTTCAAACAGAACATTTGCATCTCCAGATTCTTTGTCGAAAAAACAATGACTTGCTTTTGAAATTGTTTTAAGGAACTTTGCTAAATATGAGATTTGTGAAGCTCTTCTTATGATTGTTCAGGGAACTAAATTCACGGGGAAGTCTTTCCTTATCCATTGTATTTTTGAAGTTATTTCTAATTTGTCAATTAATGAAAGAAGCCCTTTTCTTCTTCTTGCCCCAACAAGAATAGTTGCTTATAATATACATGCAAAGACAATACACTCAGCTCTAAAAATTCCAACTAAAGATACGAAGCCACTAGAGGGGCAGTCGCTTGAAGTATTCCAAGAAGAAATGTGACATGTTAGATATATATTGATTTACGAAATCAACTTTCTAGGATCAGCGATGTTTATGCAAATAGATGCTCGATAACGAGAATCATTTCCAGAGAAAAAGAATTGTCCTATTGGTGACAGATCCATCATCCTTGTGGGTGACCTTGGCCAACTGCCTCCTGTGAGAGATAAGCCTTTTTATGTAGGTAATACAGCACATAAATTCTTGTTGAACAAATTCAAAATTGTTGTCACTCTTGACACAATCTTTCGCCAACAAGAGAATAATGAGAAACAATCTTGTTTTCGTAGAGTCCTCCATAACATAAGAAATGTACAACATGTTCTTGAAAATTGGGAGTTTCTTATGTCACAGGCTGATATGAGGCTGCATCCTCGAGAAAGAGATTTATTTAATGCAACAATTCACATGTTTCCAAAAAATAACTTGGTCTCCTTCCATAATAGTTGTATGTTAAAATCATCAAATTCTCCAATTGCACAATGTGTCGCTAAGCATTCAAGGCATTCAGAAATCATTGGTGTTGATGACGATCAATTGGACTGTGAAGTTTTATTGTGTCGTGATCAACTTGTTATGTTGACATGAAATTTATGGGTTGAAGCTGGCTTGGTGAATGGTGCACTTGGTTATGTTAAGAATATAATTTATACGCCTACCTCTAAGCCACCTCAACTTCTAGTGTTCACAACTGTTGTTTTTGATAAGTATGTTGGTGTTCCATTTTATGCGAGCAAGCAATCCAAACATTTTTCCTATGACACCAGTGATAAGAGGAAATCAAAAAACAAATTCCTTTGAAGATGGCATGGGATCTTACAATTCACAAGTCAGAGGGATTGACTTTAGAACACGTGTCAGTTGATATCAGGAATAAAGAGCAGCAAGGCCTTGCCTTCATAGCCATATCAAGAGTGAAATCAATAGATGGTTTACACATTTCACTGCCTTTCTCTTTTCAACGTTATGCGAAGATGAAATATAGTGCATATGATACAATTAGGAAGAGAAAAGAGGAGCAATTGAAGTCCATATCGCTATGACATAAAACTAATAACATTGTGACCTTATTTATAGTATGTTTTTTGAATTCCTTTTATTTTCCTCTTGATTTACTTTTAATATAATAATCATTTTCATATATTTATGAGATTAATAAATTCATCATATTCATAGTAATATTTGAGAAAGTTGTTTACATCATTTTTCATGTTGTTCAATTTACTTATTTTTTTCAAGTGCCTATTGTTATTTTCTTTGTAACAGACCATTCATACATAAACAACGAGTTATATGAACCAATATTTCAAAATCATTTTTATAACTAGTTCATATTGATATCAATATTGTGGATTCATATTACAAAATCAAATGCAAAAATGGAGGTTTTGAATATTGGCCATCACCATGGCCTATAGTGATTTTTTAAATATTGGCCACGGTTTTATTCTATTTCCATGGTTTCTTCTATTGTATTGTGGAATGAGGCTTATATTTGTAGAAATTTTTATATCATTTGGTTCATGTAACACTAGATTGTTTTTTCCATGTAACATTGTAACATTAATTTTTTTAACATAAATACAAATGGGGTGTTATGTTTTATGTATATACATATATATGTGTGTATGCTTATTTAATTTTGCATGTCTTTATTGATTTTTCTTTTGTTTTTTTGTCTTTCAAATATAGATATGGACAATAATGATGTCATCTATTATTCTAGAATAGTGTGCAATATTACTAGAGTTACAGGTTTTTTTCCTAACTTCGAAACAAGTTTGATAGAAAACATGGGTTCCATCATCCCTTTATTAATGATCATATTCATGAGCTAGATGAATTGGAAACACATGTAAAATAATTGTTAGATGTGCACTAGAGGGAGTCTGGGAGGAGAACCAGAAGGAATTGGTTTGAAAGCATTAAGTATCGTGATCATTATCATGTTGATTTGAATTGGTTCTTATTTTTTCATCGGCGTGGTTTTGTTTTGGAAGAATCCACTCCATAGATGACTTTTGATGGAATGTTTCAAGTTCAATCTTTTAGTGGAATTATTTGATGTAAAGAAAACAAAAAATATATGTTAAGGCTCAATGTTCTTTCTGTGGTTGCAATGTTGGTGAAATTGAATTTTTTTTCTTGTTGTTGTTTTTATGTAGAAAATTGTATATCTCTAGTATTAAAATGTCACATTATGTTGTTCTTCTTTAAATCCAATGTCTGCAATTTAGATGTCTTTTTCGCATTTATGTTCCTTTGCTCCAATGGCAGTGTTACTATTTTATTTCTTTCTCTTGCATTTGTGATTGTTGTGGTCTTTTGTGTGGATCCCTTCACTTTGTTCATGTCTTCCATAAATGAAAATATTGTTTACATTTATAATATTATTGTTGGCTTAAATTTTCTTTATTGTTTATAATGTAGTGATATAAATGTGTTATTATTAATGTGATGATGGTTTATAATTTTTAATGCTTTACGGTTTCCAATGTGGTTCTTATATTGGTTTTGGTTTATGTTTTTTATTATTGTTTTGTGTTATGCCATTATTTATGTTTATAATATTGATGCCATGGATTTAGGGCTTAGGTTCGGTTTACTATTTCCTTGGGTTTATAATATTAAATGATTAGTTTTATTTGTTCTTTAAGTTTGTAATATTAATAATCCCTTCAGTTTATCATTTATTCCCTTTGGTTTATTAATCCCCAATATTAAGGTTTAAATAGTAGTCCTAAGGTTTAATATTAATCCCTTACGTTCACAATGGGTATCCCTTCAATTTATTGACGTGTTTCTTTCATAATATTAACAATCACTAGGGTTTATTGATCCCTTAGGTTTATAATATTCATAGTCACGTGGGTTGATCAATTTGTTGGGTTTAAAATATTATTTCCTATGTTTTATTAATCCCTTATGTTTTTAATATTTATCCCTTGCCATTTTTTATCCCTTGGGTTTCTAATATTTTTCCTTGGGTTTATTAATTCCTTACATTTACAATATCAAATGCTTGGGTTTCTTCATTATTAAAGTTTTTAATATTAATAATTCCTTTGGTTTATCATTTAATCCCTTTGTTTTATTAATCCACTGAACTTAAAAACCTTATTTGTGCGGTTTATTAATCGTTTGGGTTTTTAATATTAGCTCGTTGGGTTTATTGATTCCTTGGGTATATTGATCCCTTGCATTTATTAATCATTTGTTTTTATAATATTAATGTATTGGGTTTGTAATATTAATAATCTCTTTGCTTTATAAAACCCCAATATTAAGGGTTAAATACTTGTTCAACTATTTATGATTATCTCAATATCACAATAGATCAATCTAATATGGAAATCAACCATGGTCAACCATGTTTATTTTAGGGTTTATAATATTCATGATAGGGTTTATATGCGTTGTGTTTATAATTATTATCCCTTAGGTTTATTATTCCCTTGGGTTTATAATATCAACCCTTTCAGTTTATTGATCTAAGGGTTCATATTCCTAGGGTTTAATATTATTCAAGAATGGAAAACAATAAAAAATGATGCTCGACCATGATCAACCATTTTCCAACATCAATCGCTTGGGTTTATTATTTCCCCTTCAACGATGGTTTATTATAATGTGAAGAATGGTCAACCATGGTCCAACATGGAATTGTGATAAATATTGTCTCAATATGAAAAACAATGATTGTGAGTCA
This sequence comes from Pinus tabuliformis, assembly GCA_031772625.1. Taxonomy (NCBI): domain Eukaryota; kingdom Viridiplantae; phylum Streptophyta; class Pinopsida; order Pinales; family Pinaceae; genus Pinus; species Pinus tabuliformis. The sequence continues at coordinate 784,824,444 of CM062816.1, forward strand.
TGTTTATTTTAGTGTTTATAATATTTATATTAGGGTTTATATACATTGGGTTTATAATATTAGTCCCTTGGGTTTAATATTACTCCCTTGGGTTCATAATCCCTTGGGGTTTTAGTATTAATCGCTTTGTTTTATTATTCCTTCGGGTTTCTCATATTAATCTGTTGGGTCTATTATTCCCTTAGGTTTCTAATATCGATCATGGTCAACCACTGTCAGTCATAGCCAACCATAGTCAACCATGGTTGAATGTCACATTATGACAAGGATTGTCTCACCATGAAAATAAATCATGCTTATTTTAGTCTTTGTAATATTTATATTTGGGTTTATGAATGCTGGGTTTATAATATTAGTCCCTTTGATTTAATATTATTCTCTAGGGTTCATAATCCCTTGGGGTTTTAGTATTAATCCCTTGGGTTTAATACTCATTTGGATTTATAATATCAATCCCTTGGGTTTATTATTCCCTTAGGTTTATAACATAAAGCATGGTCAACCATGGTTCGATGTCAAATTGTGACAAGGATTGTCTGACCATGAAAATGAATCATGTTTACTTTATTCTTCGTAATATTTATATTTGGGTTTTGCGAATGTTGGGTTTATAATATTAGTCCCTTGCATTTAATATTATTCCCTTGGGTTCATAATCCCTTGGGGTTTATTATTCATTTGGGTTTATAATATAAATCCCTTTGGTTTACTATGTCTGACCATGAAAATGAATCATGTTTATTTTATTCTTCATAATATTTATATTTGGGTTTACAAATGTTACGTTTATAATATTAGTCCCTTGTGTTTAATATTATTCCCTTGGGTTCATAATCCATTGGCATTTTAGTATTAATCCCTTGGGTTTATTATTCATTTGGGTTTATAATATAAATTCCTTTGGTTTATTATTCCCTTAGGTCTATAATATCAATCATGGTCAACCATTGTCAATCATAGCCTACCATGGTCAACCATGTTTGAATGTCGCATTATGACAAGGATTGTCTCACTGTTAAAATAAACCATGTTTATTTTAGTGTTTGTAGTATTTATATTTGGGTTTACCAATGTTGGGTTTATAATATTAGTCCCATGGGTCTAATATTATTCCCTTGGGTTCATAATCCCTTGGGGTTTTAGTATTAATCCCTTAGTTTTATTATTCCTTTGGATGTATATTATCAATCCCTTGTGTTTATTATTCCCTTAGGTTTACAATATCGATCATGGTCAACCATGAAAATAAATCATGTTTATTTTAGTCTTTGCAATATCTATATTTGGGTTTACGAATGATGGGTTTATAATATTAGTCCCTTGGGTTTAATATTATTCCCTTGGGGTTTTAGTATTAATCCCTTAGGTTTATTATTCATTTGGGTTTATAATATCAATCGCTTGGGTTTATTATTCGCTTTGGTTTATAACATCAATCATGGACAACCATTGTCAATCATACCCCACTATCGTCAACCACATTCGAATGTCACATTGTGACAAGGATTGTCTCACCATAAAAATAAACCATGTTTATTTTAATGTTTGTAGTGTTGGCATTATGATATAGGTGTTGTCCTTGATGGCAACTCACTCAGATGACAGATCATAGTGCAGAAAGTCAATAGCAAAGATTTGATGATCAGAGAGAGGCATATGTAGGTTCACCTTGACAAAGGAGCATATACACACAAGTTAAGAGACCAAAAGGAGTGTATAACATACACAGGTAGTTTCACAGAAGGAAAGGTGCGTACATGTTGGAAAACTAAGTTTTGGTCCTTGGTATTTCGTCCATGGTATTTTGATCCTTGGTATTGATCCAAGGTATCTGGTCCGAGGTGTTGACCCCACATATTTGGTCGAAGGTATTGGTCCTAAGTGCTTTTGGACCATGGTATTGAGAGAGAACTGACATTATAAAAGCAGGAGAAGATTATTAGGCCACGTGTGCAAGTATTAAATATCTAATGAAGTGTGAGATTTAGTATGCATGTTATGGATTTGTGATGCTTTGTTTGATTTGAACCAAGGATGCACCTATGTAGATGATGATGGATTATGGATCACGATCTTAAGGCTTGGAATGTTTTATCATTATGTGGTTTGGTCATGGATAGACTAGATCTGAATTACTGATGCATGTTTATTCTATAAATGTTATGATCTGGGTATGATTGATGTCTGGAATAGCTGCAAAGTTATGAGTTAATATTTGGAGATCTGTAAACGGGTTCGCTTTGGTAAAATCGCATATACACGCTGGTTCGGTTCATCAGGTTAGCTTATATAGTATGAAATATGATATCTGAATATGCAGTGGGTTCTAGTGGTTGTTACAGAGTTTTGGGTTATTCTCTGTGTGCTTGTGACAGGTCTTTAGTGATTTAGTTGTGGGTAATTCAGAGATTGATTGGTTAATGCAATAGTTGTGTCGCTGTGGTGATTATGTTTGAGCTTCAATGTTGTTAATGGGTCTAGTCTGAAAATTGGATGAAACGTGGCCTTCATATTATGGTGTTGTGATGCAGGTGTATCCAGTCTGAAAATTTATGAAACGTGGTCCCTAGAAGAAGAGAGAAGGTTGGAGCCTTCAATAGGCCGGCGCCTACGTACTAGTAAATATACCGGCCAGTATAAGACCTAGGGGGTTGGAGCTCCCTTCCAGTAGTAGCTTAAAAACGAGAGAGGGTTGTAGCCTTCTCTAGGCTTGCGCCTACATACTAGTGAATATATCAGCTAGTACAAGAGCCAGGGGGTTGTAGCTCCCTTCCAGTAGTAGTTGGAGAATGAGAGAAGGTGGTAGCCTTCTGCAGGTGGGTGCCTATGTACTGGTATCAGTCTGTGCCAGTACAAGATTGTAAATATGTTTTTCTTATATTACATGAAGACAGCAGTATGTGGTTTTTGTCCTGCATTGGTTTTCTACCTTATATCATGGTGTTCATGTGTGTTTCTTATGTGTGATGATTTTTTCTATTTTACTACACCTTCTTACTATTTATATGGTTAATGAAGTTCTGATGCATTGATTAAAGATCAACATATGATGAATTAGCTGAATCGCAAGTCTATTGGATATATGCTAGTTGCATTAAAGATAGTTGCATGTACACACAAGTTCCCTTAACTGAAGTAGCGTATATGAATTAGAGTATGAAATGAAAAAGTTATTGATTTGCTAATACTGATTCACCCCCCCACCCCCCTCTCAATATTATTTCCAGCAATTGGTATCAGAGCAGGTCCTTTGGTAGAAGCTTGATCACTTGAAGGAGATTCATAGAACAATGGGAAAGAAAGCACGTCAGAAGAAGAAGACAGCTCAAAGGAACAGTGACAGCTTTCCATTAGGTGGAAGCAAGTATTCAAATTCTGAATCACCTCAAATTGAAGATGAACAAGCAAATGAAGGATCAGATAAAATCATGGATCAGCAAGATCTATTTAACAAAAGGGAGTATGCCCTCCAAAAAGAAGTTTCCAGATTAAAAGCTCAACTGGAGTGTGCCTTCAAAGTACGTCAAATGCTGCAGGATGAAGTGATATCATTTAAAAACAAGCAGAATGAAGCAGATAAAGAACAAGAAAATGAGATTCTCAAATTAAGGCAACAAGTGGAAGAAGGAAGAAAGGCTGCAGAAATCTTGAAGAAACAGCATCTGGAAAAGGAAGAGCAATATCAGCTTGAGGAAAATATCTTAAAAGGTAAATTAGAAGAAAAGGATAAACTGTTACGATTTCAAGATAGTAATAAGATTTTGGATGATATTCTTAGTAGTCAAAGATCTACTGCTATCAAAACTGGTCTTGGTTTTTATGAATCTGCTGAAGGTGAATCTAGCTCACAAGGTGAGGCAAGGAACTCCAATGCAAAACCTGAAATTCTCAACAAAGAGATAAGAGGTCAACCCCATCAACAACTAAGGAAAGAAATCCTTCAAATAAAATCTTTTACTCAAAACCATGGAAGTGATAGTTAGTTATTTTCTCAGATGAATAATGTTTAGTGCTATGTATGTCATAATTTTGGACACGTTGCAGCGAGATGCGGAACTAGAATGGTTCAAGACCATCACACAAAAATATCATCACGTTCCAGGTACTTTAAGGGATATTCTTTTGCTTGCAATATTTTTTGTCACAAAGCCATTGACTACTCTAGAAGGAATATGAAACATATAAGATGTTATGCATGTAACAAGCTTGGACATATAGCAAAGGAATGCAGGAGAAGATTTTGGGCACCATACCAAAAGGAGAATACATCATCACAATCGAAGATATGGAAGAAGAAGGAAGTTCAGTTAGAAAAATGTGGCACATCACAATGTACAGACACAATAGACTTAGGGAGAGCTAAAAGTGTGAAACTTCAGTGTTCTAAATATCATATGCAAGTTTCATGAAGACAAGTTGTGTATATTCGCGAGTTCGAAGCTACACAGTCGCGTATATGATGGGTTGAGGAAAAGCAGTGGGACAAACTCAAGAAAAAGGGTCTGATATGGTTCAATAAATTATTTGCTCTCTTTGATGATGGTCACAATCTGCTGATGATGTGTTGAAATGTGTTGGTACTCATAATATTTTATGTATATCTGATTGATGATGATGCCTTGATACTTCTTGCTAATATATGCATGATCAGATCTGACTGTGAACAGATGGAACAGGTTCAGGGGGAACATATGCTTCGAATACTACATTGTTGGAATTATGGTTAGAAGTCTTTGGTGATGATGATTATGTAGCTAAATGATACATCTTGCTTATTGTTGGTTGGTTAAGAGAATGGTATTGCAAGTTACAGGTTGTCGATGTTGTTGATAGATGCCTATGGTGTAGATCATATATGGTGTATGATAGTTGATGACTATCATGGTCTTGTTTAGGTCTTTGGTCTAAATGTCATGTCTATCTTTTTAAAGACCCATGATTCATATGATGTAATAATTTCTATTTCAAGTCATGTATAAGGATTTGGTATATCCCCACTTGGTTGGGTGGATGAGTAAAAATGGTGTATCCCCACTTGGTTGGGAGATTGATGTATGTATGAGTCATTGGTGATAGTAAAGTCACACTCACTTAGTTGAGTTGTAGATACATGTTATTCTTTTGAAAAATATTTTTGCAGACTCTGCATATGCTCAGGGGGAGCACGGACAATTTAGTGCATTTTAGCATGTACAAAGGGGGAGCTCAATCAGAGATGTCAGCATGTACTCAAGAAGAGTATGGACAGCATAAAATATTTCAAGGGAGAGAATATCTTGGTCCGCCCTCTGCCCTTGATGTCAAAGGGGGAGAGTGACTTGGTGTTGTTGTTGCCATTAAGTCCAAAGGGGGAGATTGTTGGCATTATGATACAGGTGTTGTCCTTGATGGCAACTCACTTAGATGACAGATCACAGTGCAGTAAGTCAATAGCAAAGATTTAATGTTCAGAGAGAGGCATAGGCAGGTTCACCTTGACAAAGGAGCGTATACATGCGGGTTAACATACCAAGAGGAGCGTATAATGTACAGATGCAGTTTCACGGAAGGAAAGGCACGTACATGTTGGAAAACTAAGTTTTGGTCTATGGTATTTGGTCCATGGTATTTTGATCCATGGTATTGATCCAAGGTATCTGGTCCGAGGTGTTGACCCCAGGTATTTGGTCCAAGGTATTGGTCCTAAGTGGTTTTGGACCATGGTATTAATAAAGGCCTAACACTATAAAAGGAGGAGAAGATCATTAGGCCAGGTGTCCAAGTATTGAATATCTAATGAAGTGTGAGATCTAGTATGTAGCTTATGGGTTTGTGATGCTTTGTTTGATTTGAGCCAAGGATGCACCTATGTGGATGATGATGGATGATGGATCGAGATCTTAAGGCTTGGAATGTTTTATCATTATGTGGTTTGATCATGAATAGACTAGATCTGAATTACTGACGCATGTTTATTCTATAAATGTTATGATCTATGAATGATTAATGTTTGGAATAGCTGTAAAGTTATAAGTTAATATTTTCAAATCTGTACGCGGGTTCTCTTTGGTAAAATCGCTTATACACACTAGTTCGATTCATGAGGTTAGCGTATACAGTATGAAATATGATATCTGAATATGCAGTTCATTCTAGTGGTTGTTGCAGAGTTCTGGGTTATGCTATATGTGTTGGTGACAGGTCTTCAGTGATTCAGCTGTGGGTAATTCAGAGATTGATTGGTTAGTGCAATAGTTTTTTTGTAGTGGTGATTGAGTTTGAGCTTCAATGTTGTTGATGGGTCTAGTATGAAAATTGGATGAAACGTGGCCTTCATATTATGGTGTTGTGATCCAGGTATATTCAGTCTGAAAATCTATGAAATGTCATCTTTAGAGGAAGAGAGAAGGTTGGAGCCTTCAGTAGGCTAGCGCCTACGTACTGGTAAATATACCGGCCAGTACAAGAGATAGGGGGTTGGAGCTCCCTTCTAGTAGCAGCAGGAAAACGAGAGAGGGTTGTAGCCTTCTGTAGGCCAGCGCCTACGTACTAGTAAATATATCGGCTAGTACAAGAGCTAGGGGGTTGTAGCTCATTTCCAGTAGTAGTTGGGGAACGAGAGAAGGTTGTAGCCTTTTGCAGGTGGGTTCCTACGTACTGGTATGAGTCTGCACTAGTACAAGATTCTAAACATGTTTTTCTTATATTAAAGGAAGACAATAGCTGGTGGTTTTTGTCCCGCATTGGGTTTCCACCTTATATCATGGTGTTCATGTGTGTTTCTTATGTGTGATGATATATTTTGTTTTACTACACTTTCTTACTGTTTATATGATTAATGAAGTTTTGATGCACTGATTAAAGATCAACATATGATGAATTAACGGAATCACAAGTTTACTTGATATACGCTAGTTGCATTAAAAACAATTGCATGCACACGCGAGTTCCCTTAACTGAAGTAGTGTATATGAATCAGAGTATGAAATGAAAAAGTTATTGATTTGCTAATACTGATTCACCCCCCCACCCCCCCTGTCAGTATTATTTGCAACATGTAGTATTTATGTTTGGGTTTACCAATGTTGGGTTTATAATATTATTCCCATGGGTTTAATACTATTCCCTTGGGATTTTAGTATTAATCTCTTATTTTTATTATTTATTTGGAGCTATAATATCAATCGCTTGGGTTTATTATTCCCTTAGGTTTACAATATCGATCATGGTCAACCATGAAAGTAAACCATATTTATTTTAGTCATTGTAATATTTGTATTTGGGTTTATGAATGTTGGGTTTATAATATTAGTCCCTTGGGTTTAATATTATTCCCTTGGGTTCATAATCCCTTGGGATTTTAGTATTAATCCTTTGGGTTTATTATTCATTTGGGTTTATAATATCAGTCCCTTCTGTTTATTATTCCCTTAGGTTTATAATATCAATCCTGGTCAACCATGGTTGGATGTCACATTCTGACGAGGATTGTCTCAACATGAAAATAAATCATGTTTATTTTAGCCTTTGTAATATTTATATTTTGGTTTACAAATGTTGGGTTTATAATATTAGTCCCATTGGTTTAATATTATTCCCTTAGGTTCATAATACCTGGGGGTTTTAGTGTTAATCCCTTGGGTTTATTATTCATTTGTGTTTATAATATCAATCCCTTCAGTTTATTATTACATTAGGTTTATAATATCAATCATGGTCAACCATTGTCAATCATGCTTGAATGTCGCATTATGAAAAGGATTGTCTCACTATCAAAATAAATCATGTTTATTTTAGTGTTTTTTGTATTTATATTTGGATTTACCAATGTTGAGTTTATAATGTTAGTCCCATGGGTTTAATATTATTCGCTTGGGTTCTCAATTCCTTGGGGTTTTAGTATTAATCCCTTAGTTTTATTACTCCTTTGGATTTATAATATCAATCCTTGGGTTTATTATTCCGTTAGGTTTATAATATCGATCATGGTCAACCATTGTCAATCATAGCCAACCATGGTCAACCATGGTTGAATGTCACATTGTGACAAGGATTGTCTCACCAGGAAAATAAATCATGTTGATTTTAGTCTTTGTAATGTTTATATTTGGGTTTATGAATGTTTGTTTTATAATATTAGTCTATTAGGTTTAATATTATTCCCTTGGGTTCATAATCCCTTGGGGTTTTAGTATTAATCCACTCGGTTTATTATTCCCTTAGGTTTATAATATCAATCATGGTCAACCATTTTCAATCGTAGCCAACAATGGTCAACCATGTTTGAATGTCGGATTGTGATAAGGATTGTCTCACCATAAAAATAAACCATGGTTATTTTAGTGTTTATAGTATTTATATTTGGGTTTACAAATGTTGGGTTTATAATATTAGTCCCATGGTTGAATGTCACATTTTGACAAAGATTGTGTCACCATGAAAATAAACCATGTTTATTTTAGTGTTTGTAATATTCATAATTGGGTTTACCAATATTGGGTTTCTAATATTAGTCCCTTGGGTTCATAATCCCTTTGGTTTATGTTTCCCTTGGGTTCATAATATCAATCCCTTAGGTTTATTATTAATAATCTTGGGTTCATAATATCAATCCCTTGGGTTTATTACTAAAACGGTTTATAATATCAATCATGGTCAACCATAACCAGCCATGGTCAACTGTGGTCAATCATGGTCTGGTCTCACATTATGAAACAAATTGTCTCCACTTAGGGTTTATATACCTTGGCTTTTTAATATTAGCCCCTTCAGTTTAATATTATTCCCTTAGATTCATAATCCCTTAAGATTTTAGTATTAATCCCTTGGGTTTATTGTTCCTTTGGGTTTATAATATCAATCTCTTGAGTTTATTATTCTTCAGTAAACCATGGTTTATTTTGAAGTCAACGATAGTCAACCATGGTCCAACATGGAATTGTGATAAGGATTGTCTCAATATGAAAACCAATGATGGTCAATCATGTTTATTTTAGTGTTTATAATATTTATCTTAAGGTTTATATACTTTGGGTTTATAATATTAGTCCCTTAGGTTTAATATTATTCCCTTGGGTTCATAATCCCTTGGGGTTTTAGTATTAACCACTCAGGTTTATTATTCCTTTGGGTTTATAATATCAAGCTCTTCGGTTTATTATTCCCGTAGGTATATAATATCGATCATGGTCAACCATTGACAATCATAACCAACCATGGTTAGCCATAGTTGAATCACACTGTGACAAGGATTGTGTCAGCATGAAAATAAACCATGCTTATTTTAGTCTTTCTAATATTTATATTAGGGTTTACCCATGTTGGGTTTATAATATTAGTCCCTTGGGTTTAATATTATTTCCTTGGGTTCATAATCCCTTGGGGTTTTAGTATTAATCCTTTGTGTTTATTATTAACTTGGGTTTATAATATCAATCATGGTGAGCTTTATTAATCTCTTGTGTTTGTAATATCAATCCATTGCGATTCTTGATCCCTTAGGTTTTTAATATTTATCCTTTGGGTTCACTAATTCCTTGAGTATATACTATTAAACAATTGGGTTTATAATATTAGTCCATTTTTCTTAATATTATTCCCTCGAGTTGATAATCCTGAGAGAATAATATTAAACAAAAAAGACTAATATTATAAACCCAATGTATACAAACCCTAAGATAAATATTAAAAATACTAAAATAAACATTGTTGAATTAATAAAGCCTGATGATGATGATGATGATGATGATGATGATGATAATAATAATAATAGTAATTATTATTATTATTATTATTATTATTATTATTAGTTTATATTATTATAATAATATTAATATAATAATCATAAATATATAAATATATAAGAATATGGGTGTTATTGTTTATATAGTTATTAATAATCTAGTTGGTCTTTAAAAAATTACAAATAATAATTCCCTTATCACAATTCTAATTATTATTAGATCATGGTTGTTATTATGAGTTAATATTATTATTATAATAATAATTTATTATTATTATTATTATTATAGTAGTAATAATCCTAATAATATATTGATAATAGAATATTATTATCTAATAATAATAATAATTACATTATTTTAATAATATAATAATATTATTATGAGTTTACATCATTATTATAATATTAATATAATAATGATATAATAATATATATAAATAATATGGTTGTTATTATTTATATAGTTATTAATGATCAGAAATAGTTGATGTTTGAAAAAATAACCATAATAATTATTAATGTGGTTGATGTAAGCCTATTGGCCTATATCAAGTATATTGGAAATGAAAATTTTGGTGGTATATATGTTTCATATACCCTATATCAACCACATTGGTAAATGTGGTTGTACTAGTTATAAACATCATTCACCTTATTAATGAATCAATAACACCTAAATATTTGTTACTATTATAGAAACTCATCCACATTTCATAAACTTAAATTAATTATAATAATTAATACACAAATTAAACAATTAATTAATAAGGAACATTGAATGTCAACCAAAACAAAAATACCCCAAATAGTCTTTACAAACTCATCTACATTCCATAAACTTATATTGATTACAATAAATTCATAAACTTACATCGATTATAATAATTTCATAAACTTACATTGATTATAATAATTAATGCACAAATTAAGTAATTGATTGATAACATTAAAAATAATTATGGAACATGGCGTGTCAACCAAAGTAAAAATACTGTACATTCCTAGTTGCCCAAAACAATGCATGTCTATGTTGAACTCTGGAGTGTCAACCAAAACAAAAATACTGTAGATTCTTAGTTGCCCAAAAAAATGCATCTTTATATTGAACTCTGATCTGAGTTTCGTAAGTTCAATTACGAAAATTTGTACCCAAATACATATTCAAATTGCTATTACTTGTCCAGGGAACTGCACCCCCTAGTTGAATTCACACCTGGATCTTAAAATGCAATTATGAGTTACTGTAAAGTATTGTAGTCGTTAGATATAGTATCAGAAGATGATTTTGGGGAAAAAAATTGCTGTTTCGATTTCCACTTTATTTTTCAGATTGATTACAGATTAATTCAACATTTTCGATTATTATAATTCATATAAAACAGAAACCTTTTTTCAGAGAGAAAATCCATATATGGCCGAAGCCAGTCAGAATATGGCCGAAGCCAGAATACAATAAGGCCCAAGCCAGGCAGAATACGGCCGAAGCCGACAGATACGGCAAAGCCGTCACATATCGCTGAAGGGAGCCAGAATACAATAAGGCCGAAGCCAGGCAAAATACGGCCAAAGCCGACAGATACGGCAAAGCCGTCACATATCGCTGAAGGGAGACCTCTGCAGAGTTCGAACTCGGCTGGGAGAGCGAAAGCCAAACCTTGATAACAGGGAATTCCATTTTCTTAGCTTACAATGTTGTTATCACCGTATAAGTAGGCTGTAACCTTTTTTACACAAATAAGAGTACGAAATTATGAGTAATTCAGGGAAGAAAATGGCCAACATTTCTTAGTTCCTTAACCAGCCAAAAAGGGAAGGGAATTAATTGTAATAATCCCCCCTTCCCAGCAGGGGACAACCATCATCACATCACATGATATTCATTTTCATGTGCAAGATTGATCAAGCTCCGTGCATAGTACCCATTACGTTGCCCTTTTTCGTTTATTTCAGTCAGTAAGTTGTTTTTCAATTGGGAAAGGCAGAGGAGTATAGGTTAGGTGATTGTGATTCTTTTGTGAGGCGGGAATCATGAAATGCTGTCAAAGGTTACGGCAAACCGAGCATGGCCAGATTTCACCTGTCACGCACACACATGGCTAACCATAGTATGGGGAACCAGCCATAGCGTAGAATCAAATATATATTTAAAAATAACTTTCACCTGTCACCCACACACATGGCTCAGCATAGTATGGGTATTAGTCATAATGTACGGTCAAATATAATATTTAAAAATAAATAAATTAAATACAGTCCTTTAGTTACAAAGAGGTTCATACATGTAATAACTGGAAAATCGAAGATATATTATATGCAATGCCAAGCATTATCGTTGTCATTGTGCACACTACCAGCGATGGCGGAGTAAGGCACCAGAAATAGGAAAATTTTATGTGAATGAAAATCAGTAAATAACTTTCCAGGACCTCACATGCTCGGGCAACGCGGATGAGGGGAGTGCAAATATTTAAGGTTAGGGCAGTGGTACTTTGAACAGGAGAGATAGCCCCTCGTGAGGCAGCCGAAGTGGGCGACGTAGGCTTATTTGGCAGCGAAGCAGCAATGGAGATCACAAATATCTGAACAATAGGGATTTATCTATATTCCGAAATCAGTAGGCATAAGATCTATTATCGAATTTATAATTAATATTCGCTGATATTTACTATTGGTCATTTGCAATGTTGAGAATTTGTAACACTTAGTAAGGTCTAAGCAATCTCTCATGAAAATAAGAAACTAAAAATTATTTAAAAATTATTAATTTTAATAGCGAGAAAGTGTGTAGTACAAATAATATTCACATTATTAAATCTCCACCATTTACAATTTTTTATAATATTATTTTGTAAAAATTAAAAAAATCCTGTAAACCACTCTTATTCGTATAAAAATAAGAAAATTTAAAAAATAAAAACGTTCTCTTGTTAAATATTTAAAACGGTAATTATCCATATATCATCATTGTTGTATGAGAAACCTTTTGTTAAAAAAAAACTTAAAAATAAAAACATTTCTTGCTAAGTGTCTAAAATAGTAACTATTTATATATCACCAAATTAACTTCTCAAAAACCCCCTGTTTTGACTATAAAATACAGTAACAGTTTTGAACCTCTTAAAAAAATACATGTCTTCTTAACCATTATACGGACTCAAGCAATATAACAACATATAAAAAATAAATAAAAAATTAACTCATATAACACTGTAAGTGACTGGGTAGCCAGTAGAGCTACCAGCACCTTGATACACCCACCACTCACTTATGTAGCAACCAAGCTCTTTGATACGCTTGATCATAAAATTTGCGTATTAACCATGTAGTCCAATCTGACAGGGAAGAAACTGTGCCCAAAAATCGACGATGTAACTTAGCTGCAAACTAAAACCATGGCACCCCCGGAGTTGAATTGTAGGTTTCTATATAAACTGAGCTATGAACATAAACCTAAGAGCAGCCGGATAGAATCCGACTATGGAACGATGGGTCGAGGATTCACATTATACCCACAACAAAAACCTAGCAGAGCAAGTAAGGCATTGGAGCTGCAGGGTTGGAATTTGGATTATTTTTTATGGGTCAGATATTTTTATTTATTTATTTATTTATTTTGTCTTTAAGTAATGGAGGAATGTTATTTTTAAAATTTTCCATTCAAGAGTGATGTTTTAATTATAAATTAACTTTTCAACAATTAATATTTGATTAAAATATTACCTTTCAATATTACAATTATTTTAAAATTTTCACATATTTATTATAAGTAAAGAAACAAAATGACAATAACACACAAAAGACAAATTGAATTATGAATCTTAGTTTGAAATCTAATGAACAGTCACAATAAAATCTCCATAACTTAATGTCCTTGACCCCTACATGCCATAATTCATATATAACATGCACTTCAAGTCACATCAACAAATCAATCAAAGGTCAAATGGGGCCTAAATAGATTTACCCATGAAAAATGTAAAGCTTAAATACTAGTGGCGCAAAAGCAAATAGAGAAAGACTAAAAATGTAAAGCTTAGGAGTAAAAATACTTAAAAAAAAAAAAGTTATCTACAAGTTTATAACTTCTATTTGTAATAATTGCCAAAGCATAAAAAGAGCCAAACAAAGCAATTTCTAGATGGTTTTGTCAAAAAGATTTCCATGGTAAGATATCTACATCATTATCGTGTTTACAATTGATTTTTTCAACACCAAAGAAAGAGATCAACGTGCCACAGTAACAAGAAGCAAAATTGCACAATTTTGGTCCTAAGGTGGGCAACCAGAAAGAACACAAAAATCAGCAACATCTCACTGACTGGGCAACCAAGAAAAAGCGTACTATTTCATTGGAAACATCCAAGAATAGAAAAGAGGGAAACATCTGAAAAATTAGGAAAAAAAGGAAACATCTAAAATATATTGGCTTTATCTAATTATGCAGTTTGATTTTATCTTTTGTAATACAGAGAATGATTGCATTGTTTATAAAATGCTCATCTCTTTTTCATAATAAAGTTAGTGGTATTGTTTGCAGACCTCTGTTATTCTAGTTTGTGTGTCTGTGGTCTGTTCTGTTATTCTCTGTTTTTAATTTGTCAGATCTGCAAGTAGATCAATTGGTATCAGAGCATAAGTTCTTGGAAGCCATCCACCTGTTCGAAGAATTTTTTTTTTTTTAGGGTCATACATTTCACTCCAATCATGCACTCGCCAGTGAATGATTTAGCTAGGGCTCTTCAAGAGCTAATTACGCTGCAACAACAACAACGCCCTCCAGGGCAAATGCAACTTGATACACGCTTTCACCTGCCCAAATTCTCAGGGCAAATGAATGGTGAGGCTGTTGATTCTTGGATCCGCAGCCTCTCCAACTATTTTAGAACCTGTCCAACAATGGAGGAGGAGATGAAACTTCAGATCGCCAGTCTACAATTGGAAGGCCTAGCACAAACATGGTGGGATACTCATCTTGAGAATATGTCCTTGGTTGTGGAACTTGGAGAACAATCCGAGACCAAATCGACGCCTATCACATCTTGGAATCTCTTTTGCGAGGCCTTACGTGAACGCTTCTATCCTCCAGGATATATACGAAATCTCTTTGCCAAATGGTTGCAGCTTCGACAACTACCGAATCAATCAGTGCAAGCCTACATTGATGTCTTCTGCAAGTTGCGCATTCAACTCCGTATATCCGATCCAGAAGAGGTACTAATTATCAAATTTAATTCTGGTTTGCTAATGCTTCTTCGTCGTGAAGTTGAGTTGTTTGATAGTGCTTCATTAGACAAGGCCTTTATTCGGGCCCTGGCGGTGGAACGCAAAGTGGGTACTCGAATCCGATATCCTCAAGCCAGAAATGGTCCATCTTCCTTTGGTTCTTCTAATGTCGCCTCTGCCTCATCCCCCACACCTCCCCGCACCCCCTGGTGCACATTTCACAAGACCAACTCACATGATTCTGCAGATTGTCGAGTATTGAAAAATCCCCGCCCCCAGAAAACTCTTTTTACAGAGGTCGAACAACCAACGGCCACTACCCCACTTCCAGCTGTTTCTCTCGAAAATCCGACAGAGGTGGACCCCTCTCTCATCCTCATGACTGCTAATGCACCAAACACCTCTGTTACGCCTTTGTTTACCCATAATTGTCAAATCAAACATGAGTTGGCCACGCTTATTCTTGACAATGGGAGTCAAAAGAATCTTGTGTCACAAGACTTAGTTGAACGCCTTTGCCTTCCCACCACTACTCACCCCCACCCGTATCAGCTTGGTTGGGTCAGAAAGGACGGTCCTCGTCTTACCATCTCACAATGTTGTGCTGTCACCTTTGCTATTGGACCTTTTCGTGATACTGTGGTATGTGATGTTTCTCCTCTAGATTGTGTTGATTTATTGCTAGGAATTCCATACCAAGAGGCTTGACATGCTGTTTATCATGCTACAGATCACCAATACCACTTGCAACACGATGGGCGCACCTATGTGCTCACATCCTCAGCTAGCACATCAACCCAACCTTCCATTGGCAAAGCTTCCATTATGAGAGTCAATTTAAACCAAGATGTTTCTTTGTGCTTGGTTCACCCTGTCAAGCCAGACAACCTCACCAATCCAGTCCCTCCTTCAATGGCTCCTCTACTCCATGAATTTGCAGATGTCTTCACCCAACCCACAGGGCTGCCTCCAGCACGCTCTGTTGAACACCACATTGATCTTATTCCTGGTGCTTCCTTACCCAATGCCCCATCTTATCGCCTTGCTCCTCAAGAGGCAAAGGAGATAGAACACCAAATTGAAGAATTGTTGACATCCGGTCATATTCAGACGTCATCCTCGCCATGTGCATCTCCAGCTTTTATTATTCCAAAAAAAGATACTTCTGAATGGCGCCTCGTGACAGACTATCGAGCCCTTAATAAAGCCACTGTTAAAAACCGCTACCCCCTTCCCCGCATTGAGGATTTGTTGGACCATTTACACGGGGCTTGTTTCTTCACAAAGATGGATTTAACTGCAGGCTACCATCAAGTTCGCATGCATGCAGCCGACACATGGAAAACGGCTTTTAAAACAAAGTTTGGGCTATTTGAATGGTTGGTCATGCCATTTGGACTGACCAACGCACCGGCCACATTTATGAGATTCATTAATGATGTTTTCAGGGCACATTTGGGTAAGTTTGTGGTCATCTACCTTGATGACATTTTAGTATTCAGTAAATATTGGGAAGATCATCTTCAGCATGTCCGCACCATACTTGAGTTATTGCGAGCACATCACCTTCAGGTCAAAGAAAAGAAATCCTATTTTGGACAAACATCAGTTCAATATTTGGGATTTATTATTGACAACACAGGGGTTCGCCCAGATCCCTCTTGGGTACAAGCTTTGGCACAATGGCCAGCACCTTCCAATGCACATGACCTCAAGAGCTTCATGGGAGGTATTAATTTCTACAGAAAGTTTGTCTCTCATTTTTCACAGTTGGCTCGCCCTTTGCACCAGTTGTCTCATCAAGCAAAGTTTATTTGGGATGCCGAATCTGAGAAACATTTTGCTCAACTCAAGAGTGCCTTATGCTCTGCTCCTGTTCTTCGTTTGCCAGATATGAATCAACCATTTGAGATGGAAACTGATGCCTCTCAATTCGCCATTGGAGCTGTTCTTAAATAGGGAGGCCACCCTGTGGCATACCATTCTGAGGCACTTGCGGATGCTAAGCTCATGTACAGCACCTATGACAAGGAATTCTACAGTTTAGTGCAAGCTTTGAAGCAATGGCGCCATTACATTCTTGGCAAAGAGACCATCCTCCATACAGATCATCATCCGCTAATCTTCATCAACTCACAACGAAAGATTCAAGAGCAAGGCCATTTAAAGTGGGCTTCTTACATTCAACAATTCCATCTGGTGATTAAATACAAGAAGGGGACAAGTAATAAGATGGCTGATTTGTTAAGTCGACCGCCTGCTCAGGTCCTACACATTCTAGAGGTGCGTTGTGCTGCATATGATGCTTGGAAAGATATGTATGCAACAGATCCGGTCTTTGGTGAGATATGGGAAGCTTTGCAACACCCTACAGTCATCAACCAAACTCCCTTTCTTGATTATACCCTTCGTGATGGTTGGTTGTATAAATTGAACCAACTATGTGTGCCACAATCTGATGATCGTCTCATTCTCATCCGTGAAGCACATGCCTCTTCCTGCAGAGGGCATTTTGGCACAGCCAAGACCATTCTCAATCTTCAACGCCACTTCTATTGGCCTGCCTTACCAAAGCAAGTGGAAAAATTCATTCGTGCATGTTCTCTTTGTTCACAAAACAAGCCCTCAAATCGTAAGCATGGTTTGTATCAGCCATTACCAATTCCCTCTCGTCCTTGGGAATCCATTTCCATGGACTTTTTAAGTGGCCTTCCTACTACTTTTCGTAAACATGATGCTATCTGGGTAGTGGTATGTCGTTTCTCCAAGATGGCTATATTTCTGCCTTGTCATAAGACTACTTCTGCTGCTCAAACTGCGGATCTCTTCTTCCATCATGTATGGCCACACTTTGGTTTGCCAAGTAGCATTATTTCAGATCGTGATTCTCGCTTTCTCAGTACCTTTTGGCGTACTCTTTGGTCTTTGTTGGGTTGCCAACTTCGTTTCTCCACTGCCTTCCACCCACAAACAGATGGACAAACCGAAGTTGTCAATTGTACTTTGGTTCACTCACTTCGCAGCTACTTTTCCAAAAACAAATAGTGGGATACATATTTGCACATCATTCAACATAGTTACAATCGAGCAACACACTCCTCAACTGGTTTCTCACCTTTTGAGGTTTGCTTGGGGTTTCAACCAAGTGCACCCTCTGAGATGCCATTGACAATCACCCCTTCTGGGTCTGCACATCAACAACAGGAACAAAAATCAGCTCATCATTTTATACACTCCATTTCTCAACGCCAAGCTCAAATAACTGCTGCTTTGCAAGCAGCCCAAGATCGTGCCAAACAGAGACATGACAAGCAGCGAACACACTTGTCTTTTCAACCTGGAGATCGTGTGTGGCTCTTGTTGGACAAGCAACGCTTCAAGGGCCAGCATCATAAGCTGCACCCTCTGAGATATGGCCCATATACTGTTCTGGAACGCATTGGAGAAAATGCATATCGCTTGGACTTGCCTTCCCAACTTGGCATCCACGATGTTCTTAATGTTAATAATCTCAAATTATTTGAACCACCTCTCCTTGAGGAATCTGTTACAATTCATCATCCGGTTGATAATATTCCAGATTTTCAGCCTCCTCTGCTCAAAGATACAATTCTGGACTTCAAGAAACGGGATACACGACATCAGCCATACTTCTCATATTTGGTTGGTCGGAAGGGACACACACCAGCACAGGCAAAATGGATCAGTGCAGAAACATTGCAACGCAATTTCCCGCAGTTGGTGGAGGAAGCCGGGACGCTTCCTGATCTAAACAGGGAGGAATTGGGCAACCAGAAAGAACACAAAAATCAGTAACATCTCACTGACTGGGCAACCAAGAAAAAGCATACTATTTCATTGGAAACATCCAAGAATAGAAAAGAGGGAAACATCTGAAAAATTAGGAAAAAAAGGAAACATCTAAAATATATTGGCTTTATCTAATTATGCAATTTGATTTTATCTTTTGTAATACAGAGAATGATTGCATTGTTTATAAAATGCTCATCTCTTTTTCATAATAAAGTTAGTGGTATTGTTTGCAGACCTCTGTTATTCTAGTTTGTGTGTCTGTGGTCTGTTCTGTTATTCTCTGTTTTTAATTTGTCAGATCTGCAAGTAGATCATAAGGTGACCACCAATGTTGTCAATGTTAACAAATTGCTAGCTTCAGTAGTCAAGACCAGGGTTTGAGGGATGGTGGATGAGTGATGTAGTGGGGTTGGGGTGAGTCACCAATTTTTGTTTGAATTCAACTCATAATATGTTTACTAACAATAAATCTGTTCACAATGTTCTCAAATAGAAAAGAAGATGGATGAATTAACCCTAAATTATTCACCAATTATGGCAACTAATTCTTTTACGGGTATTGAATTATCAAAAATCAATATCTATCTCTATATATAAAATCACGGGTCTCTGAATGTTGTGGCCTACCATAAATTGAAAACTGAAACAAGGTTCACCAATGCCAAAGTGGCCTACCATAAATTGAAAACGGAAATAAAGTTCATTATTGCAAAAGTAAATGTGGAGTAGTATAACGAAAGCTTGCCAAGTAGAATTTTTTAAACAAAGTTATCCTACAATTCTATTTAAGGAAATTAGTATCCATGAGAGATGATTAAGGAACAAATTCTGCAACAATTGTAGAGTGCTTCACTCTCCATTTACCAATAAAGTGCAAGCTAAAAAATCTTCAAGAACATGGTACAACAACTATAACTAATTATTTTACAAGTATGAAATTATCCAAAAATGATATATATCTATATACTTATAAAATAATGAGTACCTGAATAATGAGGCCATCACAAATTGAGAACTCTAACAAAGATTTTTTCTAGGAAAAGTAAATATAAAGGCATATATCCAGGGATTGCAAAGTATAATTTCTAAAACAAAGTTGTCCTCCAATTGTATTTAAAGCAATGAGTATCCCATGATTAGTGAAGTGATCCAGCAATTGAGTCTACAACAGTTATAGGGAGCTTCACTGCCTACTTATCCACAATGTGCAAAAAAAAAAAATCTGTTAAAAGATGGTACAAGTCATTGTGGGTAGTTCTCTTCTGCTAAACATTAAAAATATATGAATTACATTTGTACTAATTCAAATCTATAATCCATCATTCCATAGATTGGAATTTTCCAAACCAATAATTAAGGGAAACAATGATAATATATATGTAAATGATAAGTAAATGCATTCATAACCAATGGAGTCAATAGAATATTAAAAAAACCAAGGAATTCATGCAATAAGCAATGCCCGCAATAATGATAATAATTTGGGTCGATTGTTTTACTTCTGGATACAAAGAAGCCACCCCTGCATGTAGAACCCTTCAGAATCATACAAAATGCCTCTACTGTATTAGCATTTGGGTTCAGGGCTATTCCTATAACAAACCTAGTTTCATGGAAAGTTTGAAACCCAACTTGCATACAACCACCATTTCATTCTCTTCTCTCCTGTGCCCCTGTTTTCCTTGACAGAGTGGCCAACAAGGTTGGAATTTGGCATTTTCCCCAATCATAGGGCATTTTACTAGGTAAAATGTCCTTAATTTTTTAAATAAAGTGGAATCTCTACCATCTCTTTGTCATCATTAGCATTGGAGAGATCTCAATATTCCTATTATCTTGGAGTATATGCAGCTCTTTTGGCCAAAATTTTGCTAGATTTGAACGAGCTATTGTCTCTAGACTATAGTCTGATTTTGCCTCCATCTTATTCTTCAATAGATTTTGTGTTGCAATATTTTTGCAAGGGACGAGGTACATAGCTTCAGAGGCCCATGAGTTTGAAGACGTTTTTTTTTAATCAAACCATCATGGAGTGTGTCAATGGTTTTACAATCTGGGATGATCAAAGAATTGAAGAATTCTACAATCACACACAACAACACTTGATTGATTAATGAACTCGATTATACTGAGAAATCGAACCCACAATAGTTGGGTTTGCTACTGTTAGAATCCAAATAGGAAAGGGAAGAAAGATAGGGAGACCATGCACAGATCCCAGAAATCGTCCGATCAAAGGTTCCAAATTAGTGCTGGTTTGTTGACAAGACCATTCCGTATTTGATCGACATTACCATCCCAAGACTATAGTATATCCTTTCCAAGTGAAAGAAACTTCGGCTAATGGAATGGTGCGAGATAAAGTATTAATAATGTTTTTCAAAAAAACTAACCTGTCAAAAATACATTCTTCACATTTCAAAACACTTCACCATAAATGGCCATTTAAAAATTTAAAACGTATTTTAGGGACGAAATGCCTTATGACGGGAAAAATGCCCGTCAAATTCCAACCCTGCTGCGGTGAAGGGTTCTGGTTAAAGTGTTTTCGTTGTACTTCGAGCCGAGAGAGCATGAGATAGGCAAGTGGGATGGGCAAATATAGGCTATGTACATCACATGGTCATAGCACAGCATGAGGAATTTCTGGTAGCTTCAGGCAACCATTGGAACGAGCCCGAGATATCCATGGCCATCCATCGGGTGGCCTTTGCGTTTCATATTGATTTCCATCCCCACCTATTAGATCGTAGTTAAGATATGCAACGTTCGCATAACATAATGAACGCGCCATTTGAATTCTCTAAACGTAAATTAGAAAAATCGCCCAAACAACAATTAGAAATTTGAAATTGGGCGGCTCGTCAAAATGCTAAAAAACTATGATATACAATTACATACACCCCCCTGTAAAAAGCAAAGAGGTAGGTATTCGATCGTTTGAAAGTCTCCTACTAATTCTTCATGTCCCTGATGCAGGAGAACCAATTTCTTAAAGGCTAGGTTGGGATACGTTATATCATTGATATCTTTAGTGGCCAACTCCTTGTTGGCAACTACAAAAAGTGCTCCAGCTGCATTACATTCGATCCCAAGGCGGAACCTTTTTGGCTTGAGCTTCAACCTTTCAGCCAAGAACTCATAGTGCTACACCAGAAATCTACTTAGAGCGCCCCTGAGAAATTCAATGATGTCGTCGAATGGGAATTGCGAATTCTGGGAAAAGAAATGGACAATATCCACTGTAAATAGGAGGACAGTTCGATTGATAATTGACAGGAAAAATGATCGCCTCTCAGTGGCCTCTGGTGGCCGGATGCAAGAAGGCTCGCCTTCCAATAGATAAAAATCAGACTTGAATTAAAAGAAGGAGTTGCACCTCACACGTGAGTACTGCACCCTGGAGACTGCACTCAAACAAAGAAGAGACTCTCTCTCAGTTCACTCTACATTACATCAAATGAATATTACAATATTAAATACATCACTAGAAATCAGGTAGTTGTAAACAAACTCCTAAACTCTACGAAAAAATCCTAAACTAAGGAGATATATTACAACAATGTAACCATTTCTCCATTAATAAAAAATAATATTGATTATTTTTAACTCCCCCTAATGGAGAAAGGGTTATCCTGAACTCCTAGCATCCCTCTAAATAATTCAAACTATACACGCCCCAGAGGCTTAGTAAAAATATCAACTAAGTTATCACAAGTTTTACAATACTCCACACATATTTCTTTTGACTGTATCTTTTCTCGAACAAAATGAAACTGAGTGTCAATATGCTTGGTATTTTTATGAAAAACTGGAGTGTATGCAAGCTTGATAGTACTCTGGTTGTCAGTTTTGATACTAGTTGATTCTTTCTATCCTTCTCCTGCATCGTTGAGAAGTCTTCTCAACCAGATAGCTTCACATGTGGCTGCACACAATGCTTGGTACTCAGCTTCACATGAAGATAGAGCTACTGTACTTTTCATTTTACTACTCCACGCAATAACCCCGGATCCAATACTAAATGCGTAACCTGTGATAGATCTTCGATAATCCAGGTTACCTGCCCAATTGGAATCTAAATAACCTGCTAGAATAACATCAGAAATGTTAGTGTACAAAATGCCATAATTACAAGTACCACTAAGATACCTCAACACACATTTTGCTACAATCCAGTGATTTTCGAGTGGTTTTGACATGAACTGGCTCAACACACTAACAGAATATGCCAGATCTGGTCTAGTTGTCGTTAGATATATCAAACTGCCAACTAGTTGTCTGTACATAGTGGCATCCACCTGTTTAGTGCCATCGTCACTGCTTAACTTTAAATTCTGTCGTAATGGTGTTGCTGTTGATCTGCACTGCTCCATTTTGAACCTTTCCAGCAAGCTTCTGGCATACTTCCCTTGAGTGAGAAAAGTTTGTCCAGAATCTTTCCATACCTTGAATGCCAAGCAATAATGAAGGTTTCCAAGGTCTTTCATCTCAAACACTTGTGACATTTGCTGCTTGATTTCTTTGATCAGATTGTTAGCATTTCCTGTTATGATCATATCATCCACATACAAAGAAATCAAAATAATTTGCCTCTATTTATTTAACTTGGTATACAGATTTAGATCGTTCAAGCTCCTATGAAAGCCATGCTGTATAAAAAATGAGTTAATTTTCTCATACCACGACTTGGATGTTTGTTTTAAACCATAAAATGCCTTATTCAATTTACACACTAAATGCTCCTGCCCCTTTTTCACAAAACCTTGAGGCTGTACTAAATAAATTTCTTCCTTTAATTCACCCTTTAGAAATGCAGACTTAATATCTAGGTGGTGTAGCTGCCATTTATGTTTTGTTGCCAAGGAAATTAGCATTCTAATTGTGTTTAATTTGGATACAAGAGCAAAGGTTTCATTGAAATCTATTCCTTCTTGCTGTGAATAACCCTTTGCTACCAGTCTAGCTTTAAATTTCTCTATACTCCCATCTGCATTTATTTTTGGTTTATACAACCACTTACATCCTATGTGGATTTTTCCTTCAGGCAACTCAACTAAATCCCAAGTATGGTTTCTATATATTGATTCAATTTCCTCATGCATTGCAGCCCTCCATTCATCAGATTTACTTGCTTCCTCATAATTTGCAGGTTCTACAATGTTTAATATTTTAGACATTAAAGCATAGTCTCTCAATTTAGCAGGTAGTCGAGTCTTTCTACCTAATCTCCTAGGTAGGGGACTTACCTCACCTCTGTCTATTCAGCACTTTCCGGGCTTGCATCATCATTTATTACATTATCTGCTACTTCTTCTTATTGTTTCTGCTCCTGCTCTTCATCTTCCTCATTGTTTACTTCTATTAGCAATGGAATGTGGCAATCACTGTTAGAATCCTCCTTTCCTTCTTCAATCTGTTCATGAAATATAACATCTCTACTTGCAAAAACCTTATGAGTCATAGCATTATATAACTTATATGCCTTATACTCAGTGCCATATCCAAAAAATATACATTTCACGGCTTTAGGGTTTAACTTTTTCCTATCTGCCTTAGGTATATGAGCATAAGCTTTTGACCCAAATATTCTTAAATGACTAATTGCTGGCTTGAGTCCAAACAATGCTTCAAAAATGGTTTTGAAGCCTAAACATTTAGTAGGACTCATATTCTTTAAATATACAACAGTGTTAATAGCTTCTTCCCAAAGACCATTTGATAGACCCTTACCTTGAAGCATACTTCTCGCGCACTCCACAAGAGTTCTGTTCTTCCATTCTGCTACTCCATTCTGCTATGGAGTTTGTGGCACTGTAAATTGCTGCACAATCCCATGATGCTTGCAGAAATTCATGAACTCTCCCAACCTGTATTCTCCCCCTTGATCCGAGCGGAGAATCTTTATCATTTTTCTTGCTTGGTTCTCTATCATAGATTTAAACTCTTTAAAGTACTGAAAGGCTTGACTCTTTTTACTTAGAAAGTACACCCATGAAAACCTAGTGCAATCATCTGTAAATAACAAAAAGTAATATGCTCCTACTAAAGACCTAGTTTGCATAGGTCCACAAATGTCTGTATGCACCAGTTCTAAGATGTCTCTTTCCTTTCCGTTAACATGCAAAGGGAACTCTTCTCTATGCATTTTCCCTAATGCACATCCATCACATTCCAGCTTAACATTATGAAAAATAGGGAGTCCATCGACCATACCTTTCTTCTGAAGTAAGATGAGGTCTTGCAAATTGAGATGGCCGAATCTCTGATGCCAGAGATTTTCGACTATTGATCTAGCTGCAACCATTGCTTGTCGTCGCATACTCTTTGAATCTAATTTGTACAGGCTCCCCACACGCATTCCTGTTGCAACTGTTTCCATCTGGCTATCCTTAATGACACAATTATTCTTAAAGAATTGAACTTACATGTCGTGGTCAGTAATCATTGAGACAGAGACCAAATTTTTCTTAATTCCTGGAACATAAAATACATTTTTACGGTGTCTAATGTCACCACTAGGTAGCTTCATAGGAGTGTCACCACATCCTTTGATCTCATACCCATTATCATCTCCTAGATAAATTTTCGATCCACATGCAGTTTCTTCAAGAAATTCAAAGCAGTCATTCTTACCGGTCATATGTGAGGATGCACCAGAGTCGACATAGCATATGTTGTCCTCATCTCCCTTTGAAGCTAAAAGAGCACAATCGACTATAAATAATCGAAGTTCGTGGCTATGGTCCTCCTCTTCCCCAGCAAAACAATGCTGATGTTTTCTTTGTTTACTTCTTCGTTCATCTGCCTGCCTCTTGTCACGCGGAAAGAGTCGTTAGTGCGGACACAACCGACCTTCCTAGAAAGCCTAAGACTCTCTAATGACAAACAAGACAAATAAGAGCAATCCTTCCCTAAATATGCTTTTACAATATGAGAAATCAACTGTTTAGATCCTACCTGTAATCCAACGCTGTTGTAGTAGTCCAGCTTCGTTGATCCGGATGAGCTCCTCCTTCCCTTCGAAACCTGCATTCACCAACAATCAAACGATTAAATAGCACCTGAATATCACATAAAAGAAAACATATTTAACATGTAGACCAAGGAGTACATGAAACAACTCATTAGTAACAAATTGTTGAGAAGAATGGACTAATTTGTATTAAAAGGTAACAAAAGGAACCATTACAACCTGAGCCTTGGTGTTGTGCAAGCTCCTCCCAGGGTCCACAAGAGTTCTCCCTTACTCTGATCAGCTCACCCACCTCCCAATGGAAACAAGTAAAGATGGTAATCTCTCCTCACAAGCTTCTACAAGGAAGTCCTAATTCCAGCAGCATCTACCCTTAGGAATGTTCAGCTTTCAACCTACCCTCCCTTTGGCCCAATGCCTATATTTATAGTGCTCTAGAGGAAGTTATTCAGGTCCACCATCAATGGGATAAGTCCCTCTTTGGATGGGATAGCTCCCCTATTGATGGGATAAGTTCCTCTTTGGTAGGGGTACATGAACCATCTGGAGGCGCTTCATACACGTCAAACATACTTCTAGAAGACTCTAGAAATGACCACAAGTAACTTTTTTAGAGCGAAACTTGCGCCTTTTGACCTTTACAGGAGTACGCACCCATCCCTTTACATACAGAGCGTACAAGTACGCAGGTTTTGTGAACTTGGGTTGCGTACCCGCAGGTGAGGTTAAGAGAAACTGCGTACCAGAGATAATCGACTTTTAAATGACTTTTCTCTCTTTTTTGAAGTTTGACATGGAAAGTAGAGGCATGAGACTTGCCAAGGGGGATAGTATGACAGTGGATGGAGCCATACTAACTGCAAATAGTCATGGTGACATTTTTTAGTGTAACAGATTGCCCACTAAAGTGTGAAGCATGTAGTAGATTAGGGTTTTTATGATCTAGGAAGGGTGAAGTACTTTATTATTTCAAGGAGTATCTTGTAGAGGACCCGGTCAGAACCTGCAAATATTCAACACAAAATACATATATAAGATGATATCATCGCTGAGGTAGGCATTCCCATACTCAGATTGAAAACTTTAACTAACAATCTAACTACTGCTCTGATACAAGAATGATTTTGCAGTACATCACAATCATAGACTTTTGTAGACACAATATGGACGCAGCCATCTGTTTATGATTAGTCTACTGTATAATGAATACAAAACTCCTCGCAGCCTGGATGGTGGAAACTAGATCTAGGGTCTTCATTTCTACTTCCCGAATTGCTACGATTCTATCCATGCGAATAAATGAGTTGATGTCGAGCATGGTAGAAACCACTTGATTACCAGTCAATGATGTAAACTGTTAACAAGTGTGAGAGAGACCACCAGTGATGTCAATGGTTCTCAAAGCACCCAGTACAATCCATGAAATGTGAATGAATGAGTTGATGTCAAACACGTCACAGAATCCTCTAATCAAAAGTCAATGATGTAAACTGTTGTCAAAGGCGAGAAACCTGCCATTGATGCATGCAGACTTCAAGGTACTGTCGATTTCTAAGTCATCTTTCCAGATAATGTGCTGGTGTCGATAGAAAGCGACTCGTTGCAGGCAAGCCCACAACACGAAATCATTGTTCAAGTTGAAGAAATGTTGCTGTAAGGACGGACTCAAGGATGGTCAAATGGATGACAAGTATTTTGCATATGAATGGTTTATTTGCAGAGACCTCTTGAACACATAACGACATGACATATGGTTTGGTGACGATTGACCCAAAGTTAATACCCGGAAATGGTTGAAGACTTTCAAAGTGGTTTGATCAACTTTTAAGGCAAAGGATTTCCCAACCCAGGTGAACGGAAAGTGTCGTGTTCAAGAGCAGTGATAAGGTTCTTCTGTAACAAAGGATAACAAATCGGTTCATTCTTCTCTCTTTTCCCCCAGCATTTCTGGAAAGTACCTCTTAATTTTTTACAAGCTTTGAGGAGGATAACATATGCTTGATTATAAGCTCATCCTTCGGATGAGTCCAACTTAGTTTAGATTCGGACCCTAAGAAGGAGTGGTCCGTTCCTGTTTGTAATAGAACAGGTCCTTTACTGTGAAATTTTAACGAGTCCAGTATAGGAGAAACTCGGCGTTTTTTATTTTTAGAGAGTCTGAAAAAACTAAAGAAGACTCCACGGTGAACTTTTTCATAAATTTGTGTCTCCCAAGCCCGAAAACGTATAAAATAATACCTGAGAGAACTGCTTGATCTCACAACCAAGGAGTATTTTCATGATTAGTGTCTCTGACCTGAAAAGTAAAAAGCGATCAAGGACACGTCGTTTTATTTCCGTATCGAGTTTGAAACGACAAAAACCCGGCAATCTTTTCCTGTTTTTACGGTCAGAAAAGAGCTATAAGGGGACCGTCTTTTAGTTCCGTTTTAACGAGTGTAAAAGAAACGCTCGGCAATCTTTTCATGTTTTAAGAGTCAGAAAAGAGCTTAAAAGATGACTCTGATGTTTTGGTTCGTGAAAAATGATGATTTTGCTCTGAAGTCCTTTTGTCCTGCACAAAAACAACACATTACTCATACCTGTTTAAGATGGGTAAAAATACATTGAAAAACGTCCTTTCATGGTGAAAAATAAACAAACTTATCATTCATTCATCCAAAAAACCTATAAGAAGACCTTTTACCATGTCAATTTTACCATTTTACTGCTGAGGTTGAGAAAAGGGCTTTTGACAAGAAAACTTCCCGTGGACTTTGCGAAGAATCCAACTGCCAGAAACGAACGTCGTCTCATCAGGTATTCTACAACATCCTTCTCTTGCTTTCCATTTGTTTAAAATTCATTTTTAGGTTTTTATTTGATTTTTTGGAAGTCTTGGGGTTTCAAGATGCGCCCTTCGGGGTACGCAGGTCATGCACTGCTGACCTGCGTACCCCGATATTTTCTCAATGGGGAAAATACCGGGCGTACGCACCCGACCTTAAGGGAAACTGCGTCCGGACGCTCTGTTCCTAAAAGCCGAGGTGCGTACCCCGCAAAACGCATTTTGAAACCCTCATTTCTCCAAAATGGACCAAAATTTTAAAATTTTATGGACTCTAACAAATGTTTTATGATGTACAGGGTGCACACCATGCTTGATTGGCATGAAAGAGAGCACGAAGACGTTGATTTGGCCGCAATAGGTCATCAACCTTCTATTGATGCGTTAAAGGCATGCGGTCTCTATAAATACTGGGCCATACATGGCATGAGGGCCCAGGTGCCATTCTTAGAGTGGCTCGTTGAAAGGTGGAACATTCAGGATCAGTGTTTCTACATCGGAGAGCACCAGCTCGAGATAGAGCCCTCTGACATATATTTTCTCACTGGCTTGCCTAACAGGGGCGAGCAACTCTCTCTATTCGGGACTAGGTCGGGTGGCCAATCCCTTACTAGTCTCCGGCTAGAGTGGTGCAACAATCAAAACCAGGAGAAGGGGATAGAAATCAAATACATATCCCGACCTGAACTTATGGTGATAGCCTTTACTGTAACCAGACTTTGTGGCACAGCCGCTTTGCACCATGCCACCAGGTCCCAAATGCGAATGGCTATAGATTGCTTCCAAGGCACCATTTTCAACTGGTGCGATGCTGTGTTGGCCAATATGAAGGGCCAACTAACCAGGGCAAAGAGAGGACAACTGAAGACCTTTGGATATGGGCCTTTAGTCGTGAGCTTTGCCCTAGAGAGAGTTCCAATGCTGATCCCCCAGCATCTTACAGTTCCAGTTGGGGCTCCTCGGGAGCCTAAGTTGACGAGATGGGTCGCAGTAATGGCCCGGCATCCTGACGAGGGAGCAGCAGTTGTTCGATTTCCTGATGGTTACTTTCACTAGCTAGAGGGCCAGGTTTTTGCTATTCAGGATTTTCCGTATGCCAGAATGGATTTTCGCAATGATCCGGACATGGTTCTTCCATAGGGAGAACAATGGGACGACAGAGGTATTTCATTTTTCACAAGTTTTTTAAATTATGTATTTTTTTTGTTTTTTATATATCGCCTCAAAACTGACAGCACAAATTTTCAAAATGCAGATGTAGGTCCATGGCGTCCGGCCAACCTCCGGGCTTTTGAGAGGAGAGTACCAGCTGTACCAGCACCAACCCCACAGGATGCAGCCGCAGAGACCTTAGCCGAGCTGGAACATGATCTAGAGCGTCTGACAGCGGATATACCACAGACCACTATAGATGACATTCCTATCCGACTTCAGCGCTACGTGGTCGCAGTCCCAGGACCTTTCAGGAGGTTCTTGTCTAGGGTAGCGCGGGCAGTGGTCTCGTATAGAGAGCACCACCAGCGATTGGCTAGTCGCTTTTGTAGACACATATGACATTTTTGGTTTTTTGTACTTATCATTTTTGCCGATCATAAGGTGTTTTTCAACCTATGATCGAAGACGATGTATATATTTGACACACTCCTATCTATATATATCATTATTACCGGCTTATTTTGTTAAACATGTGTGATGAAATGTTTATAAATTTACATTTATGATTGTTACAAATGTCTATTTAACATTCAAGACGCCATTGCATCTGCTAATGTATTTAAAGACCTTGGAATATGCTGATATTCAATGTAATCAAATTCACGTTCCAAGAGACGCACCCTCAAAAACAATCTTAATAACACTGGATTTCTAATGGCATAGACTCTATTAAGTTGTAATACAACGAGTTCAGAATCTAACCTCACTATCAAACTCCGAATCCCAAATGAAATAGATTCAGATAATAATTCAATCACTGCACTGTATTCTGCAATGTTGTTTGTTGTTTGACCAAGGCTCACTCCATGCATAGAAACTAACTCGTCAGAGGGCGAATAGATAACCCAAGCTGCGGAAGAGATATTCCGTGTACTACGACAAGCACCATCAGCAAATCCAATGTATGTTTGGAGAGGCATCGGCATCTGCAATATCAAGAGTAAAACCAAGATAAGCCAGAATAACGACGAAAACACACTCTTTAAACTAAGCACACAGCCTAAACTAAGCAAACATACCAGTTAAAAAGAAAATTAACCTAACTAGGACTAACTAAATCTCCATACCCACCATTTAAGCATAATACCTCTTTAGGTAAAGTCCATTTCTGGGCTTACCCAAAGAGTCCCCATCAAAATTTACCAGCTCATAGGTCCCTTTTGCCAGCTTTCGCTTGACAATGTAGGGCCCATGCCACATGGGAACGAATTTTCCAACACCTAATTTATCGTTAGCTTGATCATATAATAGCACTAGGTCTCCTTCCGAAAAATTCCGAGGTGTCACGTTACGGTCATACTGAGCTTTCATCCTTTTTGCGTGAGTCTCGATTGCCAAAGCAGCATCACGTCGAGTATCATCTAATTTAGCTAAGTATAACAGACGCTTCTCCTCTTTGGAAGTAGCTGGGAGTAATTCGATAGCCATTTGAAGTGATGGGATTTCGCATTCAATGGGCAACACTGCTTCCAAACCATAAACTAGTTGGAAAGGAGTGAACCCTGTAGATGTTTTTACTGAGGTTCGATACGCCCAAAGCGCTGAGAACAACATGTTATGCCAATTCGACCGATGAATACCAATGATTCGTCGGATCATGATAATGAGAACTTTGTTGATGGATTCAACCAAACCGTTTGCTTGAGGATAATAAGGAGTAGAACTATCATGGCGTAAACCAAGCTGGCTTGTAACTTCTGTCATCATAATGTTTCGAAAATGGTGCCCATGGTCAATGATTATCGCCTGTGGGACACCAAACCTAGCAATAATATGATTGAATACGAAAATCGCTGTTGTTTTGTCGCTTGCCTCGAATGTAGGCATCGCCTCGGCCCATTTAGTAAAATAATCAACCACAAGGATGATATACGCATGCCCCCCGGCCGAGTGAGGGTTACAAGTAATAAAATCGATACCCTATTTAGCAAAAGGACCAACAACAATTATAGGGTGGAGAGGAGCAGGTGGTGCGCGCATCTTGCGATCAAACACTTGGCAGTTGTGGCAGTTTCGGACCGTAATTATATAATCTTTAAACATGGACGGCCAGAAATAGCCAGCACGCAACACCTTCTGAGCTGTGGCATACCCAGACATATGACCGCCACATGCTCCAGAATGACAGTCATTCAAAACCCTTTCTGCCTCTTCATGAGTGAAGCAATGACGAAAAACCATGTCCGCCCCACGACGATAAAGAGTATCTCCAATAATCCTGTATTGTTGGGATTGGAATCGAATTTTCCGGCGTTCCGACTTTGAAGCTTCGGGCCGAAAGGATTGGGTTTGGAGATAGACGATTATATCCCCATACCACGGATCTAAAGTGCTGATAAGAAACGGAGATTCGTCCGCAATGGGTTCCTCTGCCACAGTTTCCGTGTCAGCATGCGGGAAGTCACACATCAATTCCGCAAAAACTAAGGATTTCTTAGACTTGGACTTCTCAAACTCCAAATCGAACTCCTGCAGGATAAAAATCCATTTGGAGTACTTGCCCCCTAGCAATTGTTTTGTCAAAATATAGATCATAGGGTTACAATCTGAAATCACTGTAGTTTTACGGAGAAGAATGTAATGACGAAAACGCTGGACAGCTTGAACGGCTGCCAGTGCCAACTTTTCCACATGCGAGTATTTTAGCTCGGTTGGATTTAACGTCCGACTAAGGTAATATATCACATGTTCCGTTCCAAATTCGTCCTCCTGAACTAAGACCATTCCAATGGTGGAGTGGGAGGCGGCGAGATACAAAAATTAATCCTGGTTGTCGTTGGGAGGATGCAGCAACGGTGCATGGGTCAACGCGTGCTTAAGTGCATCAAAAGATTGCTGAGCTATCTCATCCCAAGAAAATCGAGCGTTTTGTTTCAACAACCGGGTGAAACCCTTTGTAACCTAGGCATAGTTAGGAATGAATCGACGTAAAAAGTTTGCTTTGCCTTGCAAAATTTGGAGTTGGCGCAAACTCGAAGGAGGAGGCAATTTGATGATAGCTTCGACCTTCGAGGGATTGACGCGGATACCGGCTTTTGAAACGACAAATCCTAGCAATCGTCCCACTTCTATGCAGAAGACACATTTGTGTGGGTTCAACCGAATTCGATAATGCCGACACCTCATAAAAATAGTGCGTAAGTGGACAAGGTGATCAGCTCGATGTAAAGAATGAGCAGGCAAATCATCGAGATACGGTTGCACAATGTGCTTGATGTCATGAAACGCGTAAGACATTGCCCGTTGGAAAGTGGCTCCGACATTCTTAAGTTCGAAAGGTAATTTGCAATAAGCAAACATCCCCCAAGGACAAATGAAAGTTGTTTTTTGTTGATCGGAAGGTAGAATATTGATTTGGTTGTAACCGGAAAAACCGTCCATAAAGGAAAATATTTCACTGCCGGCACAATCATCAATTATTTGATCGATATAGGGTGTAGTATAGTTGTCTTTTGGACAAGAACGATTTATATCCCTATAGTCGATACATATTCTTATTGTTCCTTGTTTCTTGTTAGCCGGAACAATATTCGATACCCAATCCGTTAACGGGATCCGATAAATGAAACCTGCTTTCAACAGCTTCTCGACTTCTGCTTTAATCGCAGCCGCTTTCCTAGGGTGTATCTGATGAAGACGTTGCCGAACGGGTTTAGCATCCGGGTAGGTCTTGATTTCATGAACAACAATGGAGGGATCAATTCCTGGCATTTCCTCATAGGACCAGGCAAACACGTCGCGGAATTCTTGAAATAGGACCTTGTATGTTTGAATTTCGTTATCTGTACACGAGGCACCTATATGGATGTTTTCAATAACTCTGGTTTTGACTGAAATGTCAATGGCAATAGTTTGGGAAATGTTTCCCAAATTCAACTCTGAATCAGGATGTTTCATGGGATTCTGAGCGTCCCTGACATATTCAACTGTAAAAATTGATGAAAAATCATTTCCAAAGTCATCAGCCTCAGGTAAAAACGAAGATCTATGATGAAGATCTTCCCATGGTAGATCGTCTACATTTAGGATTTCGCAAAGTTGTTCGTCATATGACACAACTTCGGGAAACGTTATCCGTTCCGAGGTTGACGTGAAAAATGATTCCTCACGGACCACATTCATTTGGTCGAATTGGGTTGAACTAGAGTCGGAAAAAGACTGCACGGCCTCATAAGCAATTTCATATGGACTCAAAGGCATTGCATTACCGAAGGAGTCTATTTCAGATTCAGATGGGACAATCCAAGGATCATCGTAATTAATGGCGTCTGAAGTAATCATATGAATGGATGCGAATGAAGGGTCTGCATTGATGGAAGGAAAGGGAAAAATTCCCAGTAAACCAGAATCTTTAACCAATCCTACACCAACATCCCTGTAAGGGATAGTCGTTTTACCAACATGCTGGATACTCTCTGAAGAGGCTGGGTCGGATGAAAAGAAAGCCAGCTGGTCTATTGTCATGATCTTGCCATTATGTGGGAACTTTATAACTCTGAAGACCGATGACACAACCACTGTCATAGCATAAGACCAACTACGACCCAAAAGAAGGTTGTAGTCTAGAGGGGCATCAACCACCTCCACATCCAGACTAACGATTTTTCCTTCAACCCCTATAGGCAAATCCTGTAGAATGCCAAACGGATGGAACCCATGGCCATCAAAGGCCTTAAGAATGGTCGGGGATTGGTTCAGTGAAGGAGAACCAAGTGATCTCCAACACTGAATCGACATAATACACGTAGAAGCTCCTTCATCAATTACAGTCCGATGGATAGGCCTGTTTTTGACTATCACTGGAATCTGGAAAGCCATTTGGTGAGGGTGACGAGGTGTACTATTTTCTAGATCAAAGATTATCAGGTTCGGGTCCTGAATATCAATAGCTCCTATAGCCGACAAGAGTAATTTTCGTTGTGTTGGGCATGATTGCAGCACTTCCAAAGCCGACATTGCTAAGGGTGAAACAACTATATCCTCAACAATGTTATAATTCTGAGCTGCTCTCGCATGTGGATTGAAAGCAGACTTTCGAAGTATACCCTTGGCGGGCGGTTTAATTATCAAGTCCGGGTTAGGTTTCTCGATCTGTAGTGGATCGGAACCGGGAGCTGAGGTTGATGGATTAGAATGAGAAGATTCTGCTTCTTTGCCATCAACGGGATTCTTACTACCATAATCATGCGATCGAGTCGCAATCCGTACATGAGACATCATCAATATGGGTTCTTCACTGGCGCTCGAGGAAGAACCTATCATTTTACTCTCCTGCTTTGGAAATGGATCTTTCAAAACAGCAGGAGTT
Source organism: Pinus tabuliformis (assembly GCA_031772625.1). NCBI lineage: Eukaryota > Viridiplantae > Streptophyta > Pinopsida > Pinales > Pinaceae > Pinus > Pinus tabuliformis. The sequence goes on from CM062816.1 coordinate 784,859,527, forward strand.
GGGGAACCCTTAACGATTTTCACAACCTCTGCCCGATGAGGGCAATCTCTTGTGAAATGATCTTCTTCACAAATTAAACAAGGATAGCGAGGTTTGCACTTTTCGTCGTTAGATTCCGACTTCTCTTTTTTCTCCTTTGGAGCCTTGTCTGCTTTGTCCTTCTTCTTGCCTTTCTTCTTACCACCGTTTTTTGATTTAGCCGTAGATGACTCTACAGCATGAATATCGGCAGTAATTTCAGGAGAAGATTCTCCTATCGGGGAATCCGGTAAGGTTATTATTGGAGAAGAATTCTTTGAGGATTTCTTCTTACTTTTAGTATTCACCGTACCAATCATGCCATCAGTAGCATGAGACCCTGAAGGAGCAGCAACAATTTGATTCGACTTAGGAAGATTTGGGATCTTCTCATGCAATGTACCCGACTGAGTGTAAACTAAGTCAAGGTACTGGGCTTGAGCAATGACTTGCTCCTCAGTAACCACTCCGGCCTTAGCTACATCTTTAGTAATCTTCGGTAATAATGATTTTACAAACCATTCAGCTAAGATTTGGTCTGGGATAAAAACTTTCACTAAACGTCTTCGACGTCTCCATTCATGAATATGATCGGAAATATAAGTGGAGGTCGACTGTTTTAATGAAGTTAATAGCTCTGTGCCGTTATCGTATCTGACCGACAACTGAAAATGAGTTAGGAATGAGGTAGCTAACTGGCTAAAATTGTAAAAAGAGGCCCGTGGTAACTCAATGTACCACTTGGCCGCGAGACCAATGAGCGTACGCTAGAAAAGACATAAGCGGATCGAATCATCCGAGATAGAATTTGATGCACACCAGAGGTGGTAAGTCATCACGTGATTGGACGGATCCTCTCCAGACTTACCTTCGAACTTGGGTATATCACTGGGAAACTTATTTGGCATTGGCGGCCAGAACGGAAGATATTGAATTGGATCGTTCGTTAGGCGCGTCAAGTCTGGTAAATCCAAAGTTGCGATAAACGGTAACTGCCGGTTAGGATCTCTAAAACTCTGGGTCACAAGACCAGTCCCAGGAGGAGGATATCCAGGATAACTAGGAACAGGAATCGCATTAGGGATATTATATCCTCCTGGAAAACCAGGATTAACCGGACCATACTGGGGTTGTTGAGGTTGTTGATAAGTGTACCCAGGATACGGTTGATACTAGTAAACCGGTTGTTGGACAGCAGGACCGAATTGGTACTGTCCCTGGTACTGTTGGTGGGTAAATTGAGGTTGAGTTTTTACAACAGTACTTAAACCAGGCTGCCCTACAGGCATCTGGACCGTGGTTTGAATCGTAGATTCGGACAACGGTAAAGATGTATGAGGAGTGGTTGCAGCGACAGTAGAAACCGGAGCTGTCGATACTCCAGAAGTAAGTGTGGTAGACGTTGCGGTAGTTGCAGCAGCCGTTTGAGATGGAGTACTAGGTGGGATTGGCGGCTGAGTAACTACCGAAGTTACAGAAGTTTGAACATTTGACTGGACAGGTTGCGGTTGCTGGGGTGGACCAGAAACTATGGGTTGTCCAGTTTGAGGTACCAACTGTATACTTGGCTGCAACACCTGTTGACCTTGTGATGGATCCCACACTATCATTCCGGGGTATTGACCCGTAACAGGTTGAGGATACTGAGATTCATAACCGGATTGAGGATAGGATTGATAACTGAAAGGCATAGTTCCCATACCTTGAACATATGACTGACCTTGAGGTGGTTGATAACCTTGACTCGAGTATTGACCTTGAGGTTGATAACCTTGGGGTAAATACTGATACTGGGGTTGACCTTGACCTTGAGGTTGATACCCTTGGGGTTGATACCCTTGAGGTAAATATTGATACTGAGGTTGACCCTGGGGTACATATTGAGGCTGGGGTTGACCTTGAGGCATGTATTGTACCACGGGTACATACTGACCTTGAAGCTGCCCCCCAGACACCATTTGTGTACCTTGAGGTTGCCCCCCAGGCATTAATTGAGGCTGCCCCCCAGGCGGTAATTGACCACCTTGAGGTTGAGAAACGGGAACTGAGCCTGACATCATGTAAATGTCTCCTACACCCAATGGTTTGTTACCATTGTTTCCAGCTAATAACCCATGATCAATGGGTTGAGGAGATGCCCCCGCAAAGGTACCAGAAAGTGATTGATACCCGGTGGGAACAGAAGGACCGCCATGCAAGAAAGATTCAGGAGATTGAGTAAACACGGACGACTGACCAGACATATTTACAGGAGTATAAATACCTCCAGGTGGAAAAGGAGTACGAGGTGGAGAAAAAGCTACCCCTGAGTTGTCTAAATAATTGGTTAACGAAAGGTACCAAGTAGTACTTCTAGGAGGACTGTAAAAGATAGATTCACGCTCCCTGAGATCAATAGTAGGTTTATCCTCAAGGGTAGATACGCATAATTCTTCCTCTGGAGCAAGTTCTTCAATAGCTATCAAACCAGTAGGAAGATTTTCGGTGATGACTCTTTCTACCCTAGGTGAATCTGGTACACTAGAAGTTGGAGTAACAGGTTCAGATATTTCAGGTTCTTCGCCTATATCACTAGTAGATGAAAAACTACTAGCAAGCTCAGAAACTTCAACTGCTTCAGGATTATAACCTGTCTCTAGACTTTGGTAATCTTGATGGACTACCAACGAAGACTCTCCTTCTTCTGGTGAACCTACTCTACTGCCGCTAGGATGAGTTACAAGGACCTTTAAACCTTCGTAATGACCCGGGACGTCTTCACGAGGTCCACCCCGTGATCTACGGAGTTTCCTCAACAAATCGGTTCCGGTAACAATCTCAGGTGACTTGCCCCAAGTCTACGGGACTGTCTCAGTAATTCCGCCACAGTTAAAAACTTTTAACTACTGCACATGCAAACAAAGTAAAATCTCAAAACAAACCACCTAAAGTCTCTAAAGAACCAAACAAATTTGAATCATACGCCTAAAGAATCTAGGGCGTCAAACCAAGCACAAACAGTAGCCTTCCAGACCGAAAACGCTAGTTGGAGATGAAACCCAACATCGCTGGATTGAGTACAGAAGTGGCAGGTGGAACAGTTACCTCAGCAACCTGCTTAATGAATAGACTAGCACAAGTTCCTCCACTTTAACCGTCTCAAGTGAAGTGAACCCCCCAGAAAATCCAAGTTAGTCTAGCCGACGTCTGCTCCAGGTACAGTGGGATCTTCCCTCCACCGTCACCTCGGTAGAATCCTAAAGATAATGGTCACTAAGGTTACCAACTACAACAAATGCACCTGGGGGAACAGTCTACACTCCGACAGCACGCAAGGGCAGAGTATCAAGCTCAATCCCCTTGTCGATTCCTTGACAATAATCCAAGGTTTACCGACAAGTGACCCCTGGCTCCTCGACAATGGTTAATCCGAGGTTTAGCGTTTGTAATACGTGTGTGTCTGGCGTCGTTCCCAATGAGGGAGGACTGATCCCCTCACTGGTTCGGACACGAGCTCGTGCTTCTCCTTTAAGAGGAGCTTTCCCAGAGTACAAATGAGACAATTGGATTTATTCTATCACAAGATAAGCTACTTGTTTGGTTTTGTTGTCTTGGAGAGTTAATTACTCTCCTACTCCAAGACACTAGCCTGATCTAAATTGGTGTTTCAGAGCCCTAGTAAATAAAAGTTACTACGTTGATTTTACTTTAAGCGTTAATTTTATGGTTTTTCTTAAGGACAAAAGGTGATGGAGATGAAACTGGTGGTCTGTAGACTCGACTCGCAACCACTACAAAGATGCACTTAAGATGATTTACACTACTTTTCCTTTTCAATGAATCTTCTAACTAAGAGAGTTGAAAAATGCAAATTTTATAGAAAACAACTTTTTTAGTAAGGACAATCAAAGAAACAATTCTCTTTATCTTTTCAAAACGCACAACTCATGACCACTGATTACTCTATGAAATTTCCTTTTTCTCCCAAAAGTCTACAAATGCTACCAAAGCAAACTTTTTCCAAAAGAATTTTTTGTGTTTTTTCTATGTTAATAAAGCATATAAAACTATTTTATCAAATCGAAATTAACAAATCTAAGGCAATCAAATCAAATTCATTCAAAAGCAATTCAAAAGAAAATTTACCTAAAAGTAAAAATAACGAGGACAAAAGCCTACAAGGATGATTCCCGGATGTTTTACTTAGTCAAAATGCAACTAAGGATCAGTTCATGCAAAATCATAAACTAACCAAAAAACAAAATTGAAATCTTTTTGTTCTTTTTCTCAAGAATGGAATTCAAGGCTTTAACAAACAAACTTTTCGAGATTTGCAAAGAGAAGACACAAAGGTAGGTCTCTCACTAGGGTGACTTCTATAACAGGCCCGACTCCTAAGAGGACTGATCAAAACCAAGGAGATCCAAAGTTTGACAACCCCTAACGCCAAAGTCACTATAGGACCAGTTAAAAATCAAACCCTAAGGCAAAATCCCTATGAATTCCACCAAAACCCTCGACACTAACGGGACAAGTTCAGGTGAAGATCTTTGACAGTAAACTGATGGATCTGGGCAGTAAAAACAAAGTAAAAGCAAAATCTCAAAGAGCAAAAAGCAAAAATTGAACTTTTCTTAAAATTGACAGGGGTACGCAGGTCATCTGTTTACACAGGTGCGGGTACGCACTGTGCACAAAGACGCAGTGCGTACAAGTACGCACTGTGTTAAACCCAGAGACTACGTACTGCTGGCAAGACTAAGAAAAATAAAAAACTAAATTGTCTCTAAGCTAACCCATCCAAATACACAGCTAGACAACCAAAAATCAGAAAACAAACAAGTTTTCTCAGATCAAAATATCAAATCAAAAAGAACTCAAACACATTAATGGATTCCCCAGTGGAGTCGCCATTTTGTCACGCGGAAAGAGTCGTTAGTGCGGACACAACCGATCTTCCTAGAAACCAAAAGACTCTCTAATGACAAACAAGACAAATAAGAGCAATCCTTCCCTAAATATGCTTTTACAATATGAGAAATCAAGTGTTTAGATCCTACCTGTAATCCAATGCTGTTGTAGTAGTCCAGCTTCGTTGATCCGGATGAGCTCCTCCTTCCCTTCGAAACCTGCATTCACCAACAACCAAACGATTAAATAGCACCTGAATATCACATAAAAGAAAACATATTTAACATGTAGACCAAGGAGTACATGAAACAACTCATTAATAACAAATTGTTGAGAAGAATGGACTAATTTGTATTAAAAGGTAACAAAAGGAACCATTACAACCTGAGCCTTGGTGTTGTGCAAGCTCCTCCCAGGGTCCACAAGAGTTCTCCCTTACTCTGATCAGCTCACCCACCTCCCAATGGAAACAAGTAAAGATGGTAATCTCTCCTCACAAGCTTCTACAAGGAAGTCCTAATTCCAGCAGTATCTACCCTTAGGAATGTTCAGCTTTCAACCTCCCCTCCCTTTGGCCCAATGCCTGTATTTATAGTGCTCTAGAGGAAGTTATTCAGGTCCACCATCAATGGGATAAGTCCCTCTTTGGATGGGATAACTCGCCTATTGATGGGATAAGTTCCTCTTTGGTAGGGGTACATGAACCATTTGGAGGCGCTTCATACACGTCAAACATACTTCTAGAAGTCTCTAGAAATGACCACAAGTAACTTTTTTAGAGTGAAACTTGCGCCTTTTGACCTTTACAGGAGTACGCACCCATCCCTTTACATACAGAGCGTACAAGTACGCAGGTTTTGTGAACTTGGGTTGCGTACCCGCAGGTGAGGCTAAGAGAAACTGCGTACCAAAGATAATCGACTTTTAAATGACTTTTCTCTCTTTTTTGAAGTTTGACATGGAAAGCAGAGGCATGAGACTTACCAAGGGGGATAGTATGACAGTGGATGGAGCCATACTAACTGCAAATAGTCATGGTGACATTTTTTAGTTTAACACCTCTTATAGCATTCTTTAATCTGATGACCAGGTTTTCCACAGTCAAAACATTTCTTAACATAATTATCAGTCATACCATTAAATAATCTCTTTTGAAATGTGTTGGCTCCTTTCTGCTGATGTTGCTGCGGTTGCTGGTGCTGGTGTTGGTGCTGCTTCCCTCTGTACTGTCTCCTTTTTGCCATCAGAGCAAGGTCATTGCTCTGAGTTTTTAAATTCTGTCGTCGCTCCTCCTCCTGGAGCAGAATCGCTATCAGCTCATCAAATGAAGGGGCTTTCTCCCTTGCTGACAGCCCTGTGATGAACGTCTGGTATTCATCAGTCATTCTGTTTAATGTGAGCGTGACTAGATCTGAGTCGGATACCTTCTCTCCGATAGCTCCCAATTTGTCACTCAGGTCCTTAACTCTGGCCATGAATCCAGCAACGGACTCATTCTCCTCCATCTTCAATGCAAACAACTTGCCTTCGATTTGTATTCTGTGTCTCATACAAGTTCTTGATCGTTGTCCATATATCAGCGGCTGACTTGCAATCTCTGATATGTGGGATAATATTGTCCTTAACAGACATATTTAGTATAACTTTTGCTTTTGTTTCTCTTTTATCCAAGTCTTGTTCTTGGGTCGTTGTTCCAGATCTTTGCTCATCTCCCATGACAATCTACCATGCATTCACACTTTCCAGCAAAGTTTGCATTTTGAACTTCTAGTTGGAGAAATTCGTTCCATCGAGTTTGCCAGACTCGTGGAAATATGTTTCTATACTGTTATTCATTTCTATTCAACTGAACACTTCAATCGGCCACCACCAGGCAAGTCCGATCTACTGCCACTGAATAGATCAGGAACTTCAATGTGCCACCAATGGGCAAGTCCGATCTACTGCCACCGAACAGATCAGGAACTTCACTCTGCCACCACCGGGCAAATCTGATCTGCTACCACCGAACAGATCAAAAACCACTCCAATGCGCCACCACCGGGCAAATCGGATATGCTGCCACCAAACAGATCATAGAGCTCTAATTCGCCACCACCGGGCAAGTCTGATCTGCTACCACCGGATCAAGGAACCCCACTTCGCCACCACCGGGCAAATCAAATCTGCTGCCACCGAGCAGAAATATTCACGTGCCACCACCCGGCAAGATCGATCTGCAAGAAAGTGCAGATTTCTCAAAGAGAAAGAGGTTGGCGCTTCTTTCTAGTCAAAGGCGCTACTCAACAGCTAAGAATCCGCGCCAGGAAAAAATCGATCTGTGTCACGTTTTCTGGCGCGATTATCAGCTAAAAACCCGCACCAATGGAGCTTTTTGGCATGCTGGCGCGATTATCTCCATCGAATCCGTGTTAATGGCACGACTATTCCTTAAAATCTCGTGCCACCTTGTGCTTCTACTCTTTTATGGTGCGAGTGTGTGCGAAAAATCTGCGCCAACTCCTGCTTCTGCTCAAGAAATGGGTGCCAACCCTTTCTTCGGCTCAGAGATTATCAGTCATATGAGACCCTTCGCTCCAGGTGTTACTGCAATCCACCTGATCTTACAGATACTCCTACATGCTCTACTGCCACTAGAGCTATGTAATTAATTATGCATCCCTAAGAAAAAAAAAAATTAAGGCTATCTCTACCCTAAGCTCTCATACCAAGATAAAAATCAAACTTGAATTAAAAGAAGGAGTTGGAGCTCACAGGTTAGTATTGCACCTTGAGACTGCACTCAAACAAAGAAGAGACTCTCTCTCAATTCACTCTACATTACATCAAATGAATATTACAATATTAAATACATCACTAGAAATTAGGTAGTTATAAACATACTCCTAAACTCTAGGAACAAATCCTAAACTAAGGAAATACGTTACAACTATGTAACCATTTCTCCATTAAAACAAAATAAAATTTATTATTTTTAACTCCAATTTCACTCTGAGATACTATACTACTACCCAAGTTGATAATACAAGTAGTCTGATTATCCATGGGCTATTATACAAATCTAGACTATAGCAGGGAGATTATACTATTTGAGTCGTTGCCTACTCAAATTCAAACCATACCATTGCATTGAGAGCTCCCTGATAGAAGAATTTATAGAACACAAGATCAATTCTCTAGTCTCTTCTTCTATGGAGTGAAGTCTTCATCTCATGTTCAATTATGGAGTTGGCTACAGAGTAATAATTCAAATGATTTACCCTAGAAATTTGAGATTAATCCACGGGATAATCACGTATCCTTCCAGGTATAGACACACTGAGGATGAATTGACATTTATGTTAATCCCGGTTTCTGCGATTCCTTGATATCAGTGAAATTGTTTGATTAATATCTTTATTACGGACTATATCCGCGCAGTGTGAGAACATGTAGGTGGTGGAGATGAAGCTGCAAGATATGAAATAAAGCATGTAAAACGCAGAGGAAGGAGTATTGTACGTGGATCAGCTCTTCATACATGACTGATGGTTTCATGACTGAAATATCCAATTGTGAGAATCTCAATGTGGTGACATTGGCGTTCACATCTCATGTTTGCAGTTTCCCATAAGCAATTGATTCAAACCTGTAAATGATGGATATGTGCCCACCAAACCAGCAGCAACAGAAATCGGCGTAGCCATAATCTCTATCTCGGTAAATGCTCATGTTAAGTAGTGGCAATCCAAGACAAGATGCTGAGTTTGGCATTGTCATATGAATGGGCAAGTTTATGCTTATGTTTGATAACAAATATAGAGGGGTATGATGATTCATTGATGAGTTTACAGAATGTGTGGCTACAACTTTCAAATGTGGCCAAAATTCTACCTACTTCGCACTATTGTTTGGGTCTGTTCGATGACATGATAAATTGATTTCATTTATAATAATATTCGGTATGCTGCATTATCCATCCTTGTATCCATCGAGTCTTCAGTTTTTGGAATTAATGGAGGGAAAAAGCACAACAAATGGTACACGGCAGTGTATCGCAAAACGTTTCCTGCCATCCGTGAAAGTCGCATTGACGAAAGAGAGAGAGCCCAAAAGCAAATGCAGAACCTGAACTGGACACGACACTGCAAGGCAACGCAAAACTTACGGTACAATAATGATGCGACGATTTTTCTTAAAATAATCATCATTTTATATATTTAAAAAACCATCGTAGAGTCATTTTGCTAAGTCTATTTTAATTTTAAATCAATCACATATGCGGAGGAGGAATTTTAAAAAATGCAGGATATCGATATTTTATGAATGATCTAATCACGAGATAGAAATCACTTTACATATATAAAAATCTTTACATATATAGAAATCAGGAAATCGATATTTTAACCAGTGACTTTCAAGTGGTTTTGACATGAACTAGCTCAACACACTAACAGAATATGCCATATCTGGTCTAGTTGTCGTCAGATATATCAAACTGCCAACTAGCTATTTGTACATAGTGGCATCCACCTGTTTAGTGCCATCGTCACTGCTTAACTTTAAATTTTGTTGTAATGGTGTTACTGCTGATCTGCACTGCTCCATTTTGAACCTTTCCAGCAAGCTTCTGGCATACTTCCCTTGAGTGAGAAAAGTTTGTCCAGAATCTTTTCCATATCTCGAATCCCAAGCAATAATGAAGGTTTCCAAGGTCTTTCATCTCAAACACTTGTGACATTTGCTGCTTGATTTCTTTGATCAGATTGTTAGCATTTCGTGTTATGATCATATCATCCACATACAAAGAAATCAAAATAATTTTCCTCTGTTTATTTAACTTGGTATACAGATTTAGATCATTCAAGCTCCTATGAAAGCCATGCTGTATAAAAAATGAGTTAATTTTCTTATACCACGACTTGGACATTTGTTTTAAACCATAAAGTGCTTTATTCAATTTACACACTAAATGCTCCTGCCCCTTTTTCACAAAACCTTGAGGCTGTACTAAATAAATTTCTTCCTTTAATTCACCATTTAGAAATGCAGACTTAACATCTAGGTGGTGTAACTGCCATTTATGTTTTGTTGCGAAGGAAATTAGCATTCTAATTGTGTTTAATTTGGCTACAAGAGCAAAGGTGTCATCGAAATCTATTCCTTCTTGCTGTGAATAACCCTTTGCTACCAGTCTAGCTTTAAATTTCTCTATACTCCCATCTGCATTTATTTTTGGTTTATACAGCGACTTACATCCTATGCGGGTTTTTCCTTCAGGAAACTCAACTAAATCCCAAGTATGGTTTCTATATATTGATTCAATTTCCTCATGCATTGCAGCCCTTCATTCATTAGATTTACTTGCTTCCTCATAATTTGCAATTTCTACAATGTTTAATATTTTAGACATTAAAGCATAGTCTCTCAATTTAGCAGGTAGTCGAGTCTTTCTACCTAATCTCCTAGGTAGGGGACTTACCTCACCTCTGTCTATTTCAGTGCTTTCCGGGCTTGCATCATCATTTATTACATTATCTGCTACTTCTTCTTATTGTTTCTGCTCCTGCTCTTCATCTTCCTCATTGTTTACTTCTATTAGCAATGGAATGTGGCAATCACTGTTAGAATCCTCCTTTCCTTCTTCAATTTTTTCATGAAATATAACATCTCTACTTGCAAAAACCTTATGAGTCATCGGATTATATAACTTATATGCCTTATACTCAGTGCCATATCCAAAAAATATACATTTCACGGCTTTGGGGTCTAACTTTTTCCTATCTGCCTTAGGTATATGAGCATAAGCTTTTGACCCAAATATTCTTAAATGACTAACTACTCGCTTGAGTCCAAACAATGCTTCAAAAGTGGTTTTGAAGCCTAAACATTTAGTAGGACTCCTATTCTTTAAATATACAACAATGTTAATAGCTTCTGCCCAAAGACCATTTGATAGACCCTTACCTTGAAGCATACTTCTCACGCACTCCACAAGAGTTCTGTTCTTCCATTCTGCTACTCCATTCTGCTATGGAGTGTGTGGCACTGTAAATTGCTGCACAATCCCATGATGCTTGCAGAAATTCATGAACTCTCCCAACCTGTATTCTCCCCCTTGATCCGAGCGGAGAATCTTTATCATTTTTCATGTTTGGTTCTCTATCATAGATTTAAACTCTTTAAAGTACTGAAAGGCTTGACTCTTTTTACTTAGAAAGTACACCCACGAAAACCTAGTGCAATCATCTGTAAATAACAGAAAGTAATATGCTCCTCCTAAAGACATAGTTTGCATAGGTCCACAAATGTCTGTATGCACCAGTTCTAAGATGTCTCTTTCCTTTCCGTTAACATGCAAAGGGAACTCTTCGCTATGCATTTTCCCTTATGCACATCCATCACATTCCAGCTTAACATTATGAAAAACAGGGAGTCCATCGACCATACCTTTCTTTTGAAGTAAGACGAGGTCTTGCAAATTGAGATGGTCGAATCTTTGATGCCAGAGATTTTCGACTATTGATGTAGCTGCAACCATTGCTTTCCGTCGCATACTCTTTGCATCTAATCTGTACAGGCTCCCCACATGCATTCCTATTGCAACTGTTTCCATCTGGCTATCCTTAATGACACAATTATTCTTAAAGAATTGAACTTGCATGTCGTGGTCAGTAATCATTGAGACAAGAGACCAAATTTTTCTTAATTCCTGGAACATAAAATACATTTTTAAGGTGTCTAATGTCACCACTAGGTAGCTTCACAGGAATGTCACCATATCCTTTGATCTCATACCCATTATCATCTCCTAGATAAATTTTCGATCCACATGCAGCTTCTTCAAGAAATTCAAAGCAGTCCTTCTTACCGGTCATATGTGAGGATGCGCCAGAGTTGACATACCATATGTTGTCCTCATCTCCCTTTGAAGCTAAAAGAGCACAATCGACTGTAAATAATCGAAGTTCGTGGTTGTGGTCCTCCTCTTCCCCAACAAAACAACCCTGATGTTTTCTTTCTTTACTTCTTCGTTCATCTGCCTGCCTCTTATAGCATTCTTTAATCTGATGACCAGGTTTTCCACAGTAAAAACATTTCTTAACATAATTATCAGTCATACCTTTAAATGATCTCTTTGAAATGTGTTGGCTCCTTTCTGCTGCTGCTGCTACGGTTGTTGGTGCTGGTGCTGGTGCTGCTTCCCTCTGTACTGTCTCTTTTTTGCTATCAGAGCAAGGTCATTGCTCTAAGTTTTTAAATTTTGTCGTCGCTCCTCCTCCTGGAGCAGAATCGTTGTCAGCTCAACAAATGAAGGGGCTTTCTCCTTTGCTGACAACCCTGTGATGAACATCTGGTATTCATCAGTCATTCTGTTTAATGTGAGCGTGACCAGATCTGAGTCGGATACCTTCTCTCCAATAGCTCCCAATTTGTCACTCAGGTCCTTAACTCTGGCCATGAATCCAGCAACGGACTCATTCTCCTCCATCTTCAATGCAAACAACTTGCCTTTCAGTGACAGAACACGATTTATATTCTGTGTCTCATACAAGTTCTTGATCGTTGTCCATATATCAGCGGCCGACTTGCAATCTCTGATATGTGAGATAATATTGTCCTTAACAGACATATTTAGTATAACTTTTGCTTTCGTTTCTCTTTTATCCTAGTCTTGTTGTTGGGTCACTGTTCCAGATATTCGCTCATCTCCCATGACAATCGACCATGCATTCACACTTTCCAGGAAAGTTTTCATTTTGAACTTCCAATTGGAGAAATTCGTTCCATCGAGTTTGCGAGACTCGTGGAAATATGTTTCTATACTGTTATTCATTTCTATCCAACTGAACACTTCAATTGGCCACCACCAGGCAAGTCCGATCTACTACCACCGAACAGATCAGGAACTTCAATGTGCCACCACCGGGCAAGTCCGATCTACTGCCACCGAACAGATCAGGAACTTCACTGTGCCACCACAGGCAAATTCGATCTGCTACCACGGAACAGATCAAAAACCACTCCAACGCGCCACCACCGGGCAAATCCGATCTGCTGCCACCAAAGAGATCATAGAGCTCTAATTCGCCACCAACGGGCAAGTCCGATCTGCTACCACCGAGCGGATCAAGGAACCCCACTTCGCCACCACCGAGCAAATCAAATTTGCTGCAACCGAGCAGAAATCTCCACGTGGCACCACCCGGCAAGACCGATCTGCAAGAAATTGCAGATTTCTCAAAGAGAAAGAGGTTGGCGCTTCTTTCTAGTCAAAGGCGCTACTCAACAGCTACGAATCTGTGCTAGGGAAAATCGATGCGTGTCACGTTTTCTGGCGCGATTATCAGCTAAAAACCCGCGCCAATGGAGCTTTCTGGCGCGCTCGCGCGATTATATTCATCGAATCCGCGCTAATGGCGCGACTATTCCTTAAAATCCCGTGCCAGCTTGTGCTTCTGCTCTTTTATGGCGTGAATGTGTGCGAAAAATCCACGCCAACTCGTGCTTCTGCTCAAAAAATGGGCATCAACCCTTTCTTCGGCTCAGAGATGATCAGTCATCTTAGACCCTTCGCTCCAGTTCTGTCCACCTGATCTTACAGATACTCCTACATGCTCTACTGCCACTACAGCTATGTAATTAATGATGCATCCCGCTATGTAATTAATGATGCATCCCTAAGAAAAAAAACATTTAAGGCTATCTCTACCCTAAGCACTCATACCAAGATAAAAATCAAACTTGAATTAAAAGAAGGAGTTGCAACTCACAGTTTAGTACTGCACCTTGAGACTGCACTCAAACAAAGAAGAGACTCTCTCTCAATTCACTCTACATTACATAAAATGAATATTACAATATTAAATACGTCACTAGAAATCAGGTAGTTATAAACAAACTCCTAAACTCTAGGAACAAATCCTAAACTAACGAGATACTTTACAACTATGTAACCATTTCTCTATTAATACAAAATAATATTGATTATTTTTAACTCCAATTTCACTCTGACATACTATACTACTACCCTAGTTGATAATACAAGTAGTCTGATTATCTATTTGCTATTATACAAATCTATACTATGGCAGGGAGATTATACTATTTCAGTCGTCGCCTACTCAAATTCAAACCATACTATTGCATTGAGAGTTCCCTGATAGAAGAATTTATAGAACACAAGATCAATTCTCCTGTCTCTTCTTCTATGGAGTTCAAATGATTTACCCTAGAAATTTGAGATTAATCCACCGGATAATCACGTATCCTTCCAGGTATAGACACACTGAGGATGAATTAACATTTATGTTAATCCCGGTTTCTGCGATTCCTTGATATCACTGAAATTGTTTGGTTAATATCTTTATTACGGATTATATCCGTGCAGTGTGAGAACATGTAGGTGGTGGAGATGAAGCTGCAAGATATGAAATAAAGCATATAAAACGCAGAGTAGAGGAAGGAGGATTGTACGTGGATCAGCTCTTCATACATGACTGATGGTTTCATGACTGAAATATCCAATTGTGAGAATCTCAATGTGGTGACGTTGGCGTTCACATCTCATGTTTGCAGTTTCCCATAAGCAATTGATTCAAACCCGTAAATGATGGATATGTGCCCACCAAACCAGCAGCAACAGAAATCGGCGTAGCCATAATCTCTATCTCAGTAAATGGTCATGTTAAGCAGTGGCAATCCAAGACAAGATGCTGAGTTTGGCATTGTCATATGAATGGGCAAGTTTATGCTTATGTTTGATAACAAATATAGAGGGGTATGATGATTCATTGATGAGTTTACAGAATGTGTGGCTACAACTTTCAAATGTGGCCAAAATTCTACCTACTTCGCACTATTGTTTGGGTCTGTTCGATGACATGATAAATTGATTTCATTTATAATAATATTCGGTATGCTGCATTATCCATCCTTGTATCCATCGAGTCTTCAGTTTTTGGAATTAATGGAGGGAAAAAGCACAACAAATGGTACACGGCAGTGTATCGCAAAACGTTTCCTGCCATCCGTGAAAGTCGCATTGACGAAAGAGAGAGAGCCCAAAAGCAAATGCAGAACCTGAACTGGACACGACACTGCAAGGCAACGCAAAACTTACGGTACAATAATGATGCGACGATTTTTCTTAAAATAATCATCATTTTATATATTTAAAAAACCATCGTAGAGTCATTTTGCTAAGTCTATTTTAATTTTAAATCAATCACATATGCGGAGGAGGAATTTTAAAAAATGCAGGATATCGATATTTTATGAATGATCTAATCACGAGATAGAAATCACTTTACATATATAAAAATCACCTCACATATATAGAAGGATTAAATTTTCCAGATTAAATCGTACCTGATTTAACCAAATTTCTATTTCATATAATTAGCCAGTCCTTAAAGGACCATAAAATTAACCTTCTCTAGAAATTAGTCTGACTAGAAAAGGTTGAAGAGAAGCTGGTTAGAAGGAAAGGCTCAATTCGGCTCCCAACACCCTCCATCCTTCGAGCACGATCAGATGAATCAGTTTCACCACAGGAAGCTTGTCTGTTTATTGATATGTTCCATCGGCATTATTGGAAATTGTCATGGTGGTTCTATTAACTTCCTCATAAAATTGTGATGGGTCATCTTGGAAGGTTGGGATCATCCATAGTGGTATGGCAATAAAGTTAATAACCTCTATATATATATATATATTCTTATAGCAATACAGTTGTTCAAACAGAGGTATGGCAATACAGCTGATATCAATAAGCTTAGGGCCCATTATATCAATTCTCACGCTGTTATGAGTATCAGTATAATGTTTTAATTAATCACCATCCCAAAAAGATTCTTTGATGTTGAACTTATTTAGAAAATTAGTCCTTTTCATTTATAAAAATATTATTTAAGTTTCTATAATTGATGTGATTAAATTTATCATAAAATTTGAGGTCTTTTATCATTTCATTAAATTTGGGCAATCTAAATGCAATACATTTTTCTTGAAGGAAGGGTTGGTAGACATTGACCGTATATTATATATTTTTCTATATAATTATAGAAAAATCAGTACTTTTCATTTATAAAAATATTATTTTAAGTTTCTATAATTAATTTGATTAAACTAGTCATAAAATTTGAGAGGTGCTTTATCATTTCATTAAATCTGGCAATTTAAATGCAATGGATTTTCCTGCATAGTTAGGTAGACATTGACACTATATTGTGTATTCTTGTACATAATCATGAGAAATTCCACATGGCTACAATGTTGTAAGAGAAAAACATGTTTTATGAAAATTCCAATTAATATAGCGTTTGAATTACAAATATTCAAATCTCCTTTTCTTATTTTTTATTAAATAACTCTCTTCACTTCCCAAAATCCAATCCATTAAAAATAACAAAATTTGATTATTTACTTTCTTTGGAAAAAAAAATCCGCTCTTACATTAAATCTATTTAAGTTATACATTAAATCTATTTAAGTTATAAATAACAACATAATAATCACGCATGAAGACCTCAAAAAGCTCCCCCTAAACTTGACATCATTTGACAACAATGTCTAGACTTGCATCAATAACAACAAAATGTTAACATACTCAACAAGTTCTTCACATGTTGAGGATGAAGTGATGATATAGACATTTGAATGAATGATTTATCATGGCATAACCATGCTGTGAATGGAAGTTTTTTAAGTACAATCCATCTATATGAGCTAGGGGATGATGTTCATATCACCAATACATTCTTTGAAATCCAAAAATCTACATCCACCACCCCTCTCTTTGGGCATGGATGAAGATCCACCCAACAAGGGTAAAAAATATTATTATACAAGTTGAAATCAATGTATGGTATACTAGATGTGTATTCCTTAGGACTACCATTGTAACTAACCATTAGCTACCCCATATTTTAACAATTTTTATTACACAATCAATACTGCAAAAGGATTTTATGCATGCATAATGACAATGTATATTTATATTAACCACTATTTGTAGGTTGTTAAAGGGTAACATATTTCCAATGGTAACTTCCCACCTGATAATGGCAAAGAGGAAAAGTAATCACTAAAAAAAATTGGGTATCACACTTGCTCAAATTATTATTTTCCCTTTAAAAGCAATAAGTAGATATATAGAGATGTCCATATTGTGGTAGAACAAGTACCATAAATGAAAGGAAAGGATAAAGCACATGGTCCTCCTCATAAGATATTCAATAAAATTCCTATAGTTTGAAGAATTAGAAGAAGTTTCCATTGCAACGAATTAGAGTTCTCTTTTCTTATTTTTTATTAAATAACTCTCTTCACTTCCCAAAATCCAATCCATTAAACATAACAAAATTTGATTATTTACTTTCTTTGAAAAAAAAATCCACTCTTACATTAAATTTATTTAAGTTATAAATAATAATTATTATATATATTAAATTGTAAATCGAATTATTATAAATTTTTATTATCAATAAGGACCGTCCGTAACATGTTTCAAAAAATAATCCCTTTGACAGACATCTCCAAATATCTTTACTCAAAAAAATATTTAATCTAATTAATATACTATTTTAAAAATATTGTAAAATAAATTATTAATAAAGTCATTTCATTAACATAAATTGATTTTTGAGTTTTATTTTTTGGTTTCCTTAGTTTTTTTGCAAAGATCTTTGTCGTGAAAAGATTAAAAATCTCATGTATAATTTGCTAAATGTTTTTATATAATTGTGTAAGATTACAATATATCAATAAAATTGCACATTGTTATTTTCTCATACATATGTAGAAATAACTCATGCTTAATGAAGAACTTTGTAATTACTTAGTCACTACAAATTTTCAATGCAACTCCTTGATACATGAATGTTTAAATAAACTAAATTTATTTAGTGCACCAAAGTTCCAATTTGATTGTGATAGTTTTTTTTATGAAGTTGAGACTCTCCCCAAAGTTGAATGCCCTGGGTAAAACCATCTAGTCAACAATGTCAGTTATTGGTAAATCTTATTGAGATTAAATACCAACTGTAAAGCTAATGCTCTTCTCATCTTACAATCGGAAGAAGTTTTATGGTTGTCCTTAAAGTTCCCTACAAGAGAAGAGAAACACTATCTAGTGTGGAGTTGGTCATTTGTTTGTTTAAACATAAAATTAAGTATACTTAAACATTAAAATTTGCAACTCACTAAACAAAAATGTCAAATGAAACTTTAAACACCTTTCATTAACCTTATAAGGGATTGCCATTCTTTAATTCAAATGTATGAAAAGGGTTTTTATGTCATGTAGTTACCAAAGGACAAGATATAGATTCTCATTAATTATAACACATAATTGCATTAGAATGTGAGAATAAGACACTTCTTAATTATCAATGCTATGCCCAAGGAGATGAAAATTCATCAAATGGAAAGCCAAACAAATTGCAAGAGTTGGCCTCTAATCAACATTCTAACATCCAATCCAATGCTCCCAAGAAAGAGAGAGAGATGCCCATCAAAACATGTATAGTCATACAACATATGCAAATCTTTTATTTAATATGTGAAAGTGGTTGTATGACCTTGTAAAAGAGATCCCACTCTACAAACTAGTAGTTGTATTGCTCGTGCAAAATAGGAAACACATAGATAGGTACAAAATTGATCTAGTGGGCGTGAAATCAACCTAATAAATATAAAACCAACCTAGAAAAGTAAGAAATGGCTCGGAGAGATGGAGTAAAGGCTATGGGAGAATTTGCAATGTAACACTACCTCCCAACCCCTTGAAACTTCCAAGCTGAATGGGAGGTGTTACTTTATCCTAACTTGACCTCCATGGTCTCATTATGGAAATGGGGTTACAAATTTCCTTCATCTCCAAAGTTAGTGAAATCAAATTTGGATCCTCTCATTGGCCTATATGGATTTTCCATGTCACCCACATCTTCCATCATGTCTTTTGCCAAATCACCACACCTCCACACCTTCTGTGATGCATTTTTGTGGAGAAGTCCAAATTTTTCTGTGGAAGAAAAATAATTTTACTAAGCCTTTGAACAAACTTTCCAACTACTATTTTGGATGGTTGTCTTGGCTTCTTGGTGGATTGTTGGTCTAGTCATCTTACCGGTCAGTTGGTTTATGACTTTTATGTCTCTATTTTTGAAATGATTCTATAAGTAAAGGTTGTTAGGTTTTTCCCCCATGTGGGTTTTCCCAAGGTAAATGCTTGTGCTCTTGTGTGCTTGTCTCTTTAAGATCCATATGGAATTTTTGTTTAACTATTGAGCTCCTTTGTATAATTTATTTATGATAGAAAATATCACAAGAAAAATATTAAACTAATAAATATCATAAGAAGAGGATGCGCTAGATTTTCAACAGTGCTTCCTCAATGATGAGAAGATGAAGGCCCAAAGGTTCATCAGTGGGTTTCCTTTAGCATTAAAAAATTAGATTGAGTATGATGAGCCTCTGTCATTGGAAAAAGTCGTCGAGAAACTGAAACATTGTTATGAACATTTGAAGTGCAAGTATGATCCTAACTGTGATTGTAAAGGGGATAAGAAGGCTAAACGAAAATGGCCTCCAAAGTGGAAAATACCTCACGATGTAGTCAAGAAAGAAAATGTGGCTTCTTACAAGAAATTTAATGTAGTTGAGAAGGGGCATGAACCTCAAACTGGAGAGAAACAAAATAAAGATAGTTGCAGATAACTGTTACAGTGTTGCATTTGTGGCAAGGATCATCGCAAGAAAGATTTTCCATTGTACCAGGGTGGCAAGCCACACATCTACAGTGCTCATGAGGGGTAGACAATTGGGGATGTTGGTCAGAGTATTTCTCAGGTTTATGCAACACTTGATAACAAGCAAGCCAATTATTAGGAACTCATTATTGAGATCGAAGGTAAGCTCTGTGATCAAGTTGTTTCCATTTTGATTCATCCTTTATTTAATTATAGCTATGTTAGTCCTAATCTAGTGGATAATTGACCTAAAAATTGTTCTGGATATTCCACTTGACAATTTATCATAATAGATCTTAAAATAATATATTGAAATACGGAATTGATACATTATTAAACTTTTTATTAAAATTCTAGATTTGTTGATTCAACTGTAATTAGTGCATGCATGCAAATGGAAATTATGAAAAAAAGTAGAGAATGAAAAAATAAGCTCACACACATAAGACACAAGATATGCTCTCTTGGAAACTCTTTTGGGAGAAAACCCAATTGGAAGGTGAGGTTGCTTTACTCTCTTTTCTATATGGAAATATGGTTGCAGGTACAAAGAAGTAATGTTTGTGGCTCATGGGTTGTTACAGTGCACAAATCCTCTCTATTTTCTCTACCTCCTATCTCTCTTGGCTATCTTTTCTTAGCTATGGAATAAAATTATCTCAAAAGAATGGAATGCCTCTTCCTACTAGTGGCCTGGTTATAACATGGCCCGATAGCCTACTATTGGTTAAGTTTGATTACATCAACTCTTAACTCGAGTTACAATATAGACTCTTCTAGATTATTTTACATCACAATCACATGTCTATCCCCTTTTGCATGAATAATGGAGGCTAGGGGCTGACGTGGCATCCTCCTAAACTATAGGTGTGAAGATAGGGAGGTCAAATTTTGAGTGGCATAACTTTTGCATATGAACTTTGATTGAAGCGCTTCTTACATCGTTGGAAACATGTCTTTGTGTAGAACAAGGTGAAAAGGTGTCATATTAGAGCAGTAAATTTGTACCCTAAGAAAAATTGTTTGATTCCTCAAAATACTCTCGGAAGGTTTCAGATCCTATTTCGCCAAATTGGGTCCTGCCGGTAAAAACGGTCTCGTGAGTTGATTCCTCCACTCTTTCGACTCTAAATGAATTGAGCTAGATGAAAAATAATACAATGATCCAATATGTATCACATCTCCCCATTTTGGGAGGCTTTTGGTCCCAAAAAACCTCTACTGAATGAGGTGAGGAAGTTTTTCCTCCACCTCTCTAGTGTACCATTTAGCTTTTCTTGGAATTTTCCCCTTCAACCCAATATGCCAAAGTTCATGCTACTGTTATCTTGTAGTTATGGACCTCTTCTACAAAACTCTATCTTCAGTCAACTCTGCCTAAGCATCTGGTGCCAAATACTCCACAAAAGGTAGGATTTGTTCCTCTTCCTCATCTAGCATTGAAGGCTCATAGAGTTTTAAATTCTCCACATTCACAACTGAGTAAATTTTCATATATGGTGGTAAATTGATTCAATATGTATTATCATCCACCTTTTCTAGTATCTCGAAGGGTCCATACCTTAGATCCTTAATTTTCATACTAGGCCCCTGCAACCTCTCTTTGTTCAACTATAGCCATACCATGTCTCTCACCTTGAATTATTCCTTTGTTCTATGTTGATCATGCCTGTCCTTATACTTCTCCTGCGACTTTTGTAGTGTGACTTGTACTTGTAAATGGATCTAGCTGATCTTCTCTATAAATTTTTCATCCCTCAAAACATCTCCTCTAAGATCTTCCGTCACTCTTCCTTATTGACCATATGAAATATCCAAAGGTGAAGGTGGAAAATATTTTTAAAAAGTCTCAAATGGGGGCTTTCCTACAAAAGTGTGGACTGGTCTATTATAAGAATGTTGTATCTATACTAGATTTTCATCCCATACCTTCACATGCTTCTGGTTGTATACCCTCAGAAGCTGCACCAAAGTCTTGTTGACTAGTTCTATTTGCTCATCTATTTGTGGATGGAATGTTGTAGATCTCTTCAACTTTTTTTCAATCTTCTCCCACAATGTAGTCCAGAATGCACTGATAAATCTTATATCCCTATCTGAAATGATGCTCCTTGGTATCAAAAAGTGCACCCAAACCTGTCTAAGGAACAATTTTTCTTTTTCTTGTCCATTGATGGTATTTTTACAGGGCATCAAAACACACATCATGTTGAACTTGTCAACTACCACGAACAGGTAGTCATGACCCTTCCTGGTTGTCTGTAAACCTCCCACAAAGTCCATGGAAATACTTTCCCAATGTTGAGTAGGTATAGGTAAGGGATGATATAGACCCTCTTTCATGTTGCTAGGCTTGTTGTTACAACAAAGAAGGCATCCTCTTATGAACCTAGCTACCTTCTCTTGCATCTTGGGCCAATACACCAACCTTTGCAAGTTAACCATGAGATTCCCTACACCAAAGTGCCCTACAACCTTAGACATGTGAGCCTCTCTAATTAGCTACATTTGCTCACATTTAGGAACACATAGCTTACCCAACCTATAGAGTAACCCATCCAAGAGATGGTAGTCAACAGTGTTGTCACCATCGTGCACATGACTCTGAATCTGCAACTGCTAATACACCTCCTTGAAGTTCTCATCCTCTAAATAAGCCTCTCTATATGCATCATGGGTGAATGTTTCCATGTGCATAAGAGTCCCCAAAGCTGTGATATTTGATGTGGGTGGCCTTGAAAACATGTCGACCAATTTTTTTGTGCTTCCCTTATTATATTTGATCACCAAATGAAACCTTTGTAAAATCCCCATCCACTTGTAATGCCTGGTCTACTATAGCTTACTCTGGGCCTGCAAGTACTGTAACGACTGGTAATTTGTGTGGACTAGTGTCTCTTTTCCCATCAGATAGTGCTTCCACTTCCTCACATCTTGCGCCATGGCATAGAGCTCCTTTTCGTAAGTAGGGTAGTTAAGAACCACCCCATGAAATACTTTAGAATGGTGGCATAGATTTCTTCCTCCATGTATCATGGTAGCTCTAACAGCATACCCACTTGGATATGTTTCCACTTCAAAGGGTCACTTGGAGTTTGGTAATTCCAAAACAAGTGCATGGATGATATTCTTCTTTAGATCCTCAGAAGCCTTCTATTGACATTTTCCCCATTGGAAACTCTTTCCACTTTCGCTTATGCTGTGGAGCACTACTACTACAATTCAAAACGAGGCTATGAATTTCCTCAGCTACTCTGCTTCCCCAATGAAACTCCTAACCTCGTAAATATTAATAGGAACTGTCCATTTCATGATGGCCTCCATCTTGGAAGGATTTATCTTCAACTTTCCTCCACTAATCACATACCCCAGATAAACCAAAGACTGTTGCACAAACTCACACTTCTTGAAATTTTCTAGTAGTTCGTGCGTCTTCAATGTTTCCAGCACCTACGTCAAATGTGAAATACGATCTTCCCAAGTAGAACTATATACCAATATATCATCCAAATAGGAAATAACAAATGAATATGTAAAAGGGGACAATATGTCATTCATTACTCTTATAAATGTAGCTGGTACATTACATAGACCAAATAGCATGACTAACCACTCATACAAACCTTTCCTGCTTTTGAAGGCGGTGTGCTAGGTATCTTATTCATTGAATCGAATCTCATGATATATAGAATTCAAGTCCAACTTGGTGAGGTATTTTTCTTGGTGAAGTTGGTCCAACATATCATCTATCCTAGGTAGGTGGTATCTGTTCTTGAGCATGATTTTATTCAATTCCCTACCACCAAGTCCCATTCTTTGCCACAATAATGATGGGTGACCCACATGGTGATGTACTCAATCAAATGACACCCTATTCCATCAATTGTTGCAATTGTTTCTTCACCTCACTTTCTTCTATAATAGGCTTCCTGTACAACCTAATATTTGGCAATGGGGAGTCTGGTAATAGCTGGACCTCGTGCTTCACTTCTCTCTTAGGTGGTAGCCCTTTAGGATCTTAGAACACATCCTTATATGTCTGTAACAACTCCTATAATAATTGTTTTTGTTTCTCAGTACACCCTTATAGGGATTCCTTGCCTCTTATTGACTCCTCTTCAAATTGACTCTCTTTAAAAAAATAAAACATAATTCTTGCTAGAACTGATCAATTTCCTAGCTTGGTTGGCACTTGCTAGTGAAATGTTTGACTTGCCTTTGTGCACATTGATGATGAATGATTTTCCATCCTTGATAAGCCAATATTGGTTGGCTCTCCTCATGAATACTGCATCATGCATCTACACGTATGAACTCCCAAACACGACTCCACATACATCAATGGGAACCACATCTACATGTACTTCATCAATAAAATCAATAATGATTACAAATCTAAACTTCTAGCCCCAAATTCTTGACCAGATCTACTGTAATGATTATTTCCTACGATCTTGATTCAAACAAAGCATCAATCTTTGTCTTATTGACCTGTATCTTTATATGGAAGAGTTTGATCATTTCTTTCTCTTCATGTTACTAAAGGATACTCAGATTCACCTCCTTCTTCACTGATATACAAACAATCTTCTCATCCATGTCTGAGTTGCTTTCAACTTTGTTTATTGAATCCTTGGCCATGAGTTTCCTCTTCTTGTTAACTTTCTTCTTGTCATTTAGGTTTATCTCTCGATGCAACTTCCAACATTTTTCCTCTGTATGGACATCAATGTTACAGTGGTTTTAGTGGTTGCTAAGATATTTGCACTGGTTTGTTGTGGTTGTCATTATTTTATCTTGCCCCTTTTTGTTTCATCTTCCCCTGCTTAGAAGCTTCTTATTTCTCTTTCTGCTTCGATCCCTTGATTTAGCTCTTTTTAGGCCTATGTTCTCTAGGTATTATTCCTATACACAAGCCTTGTCCACCGATTTGGGCTTGAACAATATCACTTTCCCACATAGATGGCAGTGCAGACCTCCCAAATACTTGATGAGTACATTTGGGTTCTGTCAAGAGATACCCAACATTATAGTCATTTTCTGAATTTTGTGGTGTACACCTCCATGCTTTGGCCCAAATTTTTCCTGAAGTAATTTTTCCAGATCCATTGGTCCTCAACATACCCAATGGGATAAAAATATGACTTAATAATGGTTTTGAAATATTCCCCCACAGTCACTAAAGGCTCACCCTCTAACCTCAGGGTTTTCGTGTGGCTCTCCCACCAAGTCAGTGCATGACCCTCCAATTTCAATTGTACAAATGAGATTTTTTTTCCTCCCTCATTTTGATGGACACAAAAATAAACTTCCAGTTGCTACAACCAATGGTTCAGCTTTGGAGTGTTGATATCACCATGGTATGACTTGATATTGACTTTTGCTTCCATTTTAAACAGGGCCCGATTCATGGCACTCGAACTGGGTTTATATTTTCAAGATTCTTTCTTTTGTTGGTTCTTTGTTTCTCCCTGATCTTCTGATCCTCATTCAGATTTTTCCTCTAAATTTAAACCCCGTCTTCTACAAATATCCTCATCTTGCTATGCAGGGCCATCGTTATGAGGCTTACATTGCAGGTGATATCTTTGACTTGATGTTCTAGCCGAGTAAACCTCACCTCTGCGTGATCATGAGATTCATTTATAACTTCATTGGCCATGATTAGGGCTTTACGATTTTCATCTCTCCTCATATAGATCCTTGCAATCTCCACAAAATACAAAAATAAACCCGCTCTGATACAAATGATCTAAAAGATACTATGTATATTCCACTGCAGGTTCATCACAACAAATATGATAATAACATATTAAAATACTTAATTGTTACACTATTACAATTTTAATTAAAATTCTAGATTTATAGATTCAACTGTAATTAATGCATGCATGCAAATGGAAATTATGTGAAAAATTAGAGAATGAAAAAATTAACTCACACACACACATAAGACATAAGATATGCTCTCTGGGAAACCCTTTTGGGAGAAAACCCACCTAGAAGGTGAGGTCTCTTTTCTCTCTTTCTCTGTCTGCAAATATGGCTGCAGGTACAAAGAAGTAATTTCTCTGGCCTGTGGGCTGCTACGGTGCACAAATCTTCTTTGTGTGCTCTACCTCCTATCTCTCCTAGCTATCTTTGCTGAGCTATGGAATAAAATTCTCTCAAAACAATGGAATGCATCTTCCTCCTAGTGGCCTAGTTATAACACGACCCAATAGCCTACTAATGGTTAAGTTTAACTACATCATATCTTAACTAGAGTCACAATATAGAATCTTCTAGAATATTTTACATCATAATCATGTCGCTAGCCCATTTTACATGAAGAATGGGGGCTGACATGGTATCCTCTCGAATTATAGCTGTGAAAACACGCAGCTCAACTTCTAAGTGGCATAAATTTGTCATATGCACTTTGATTGATGTGTTTATTGCACTATTGGAAAGTTATTTGTGTGTAGACCATCACGAGAAGGTGTTTCACTAAAGAATCAATGTTTTACCCCCAAAAAAAGTCATTTTATGCCTCAAAATACTCCTCGAAGGTTTCATGCGTCATACCCAAACTAGGTCCCACCAGTGAAATGTTGGAAATAATACTGAGAGGGGGGGTGAATTAGTATTATTAAGTCAATAAAATTTTTTCATTTCCATACTTTGATTCATATATGTTGCTTCAGTTAAGAATACCCGCGTATATTCAGTAAACTTATGATTCAGTTAATTGATCTTCAATGAGTGCATTAGAACATTGTTAACCATATTAACAGTAAACAGGTGCAGTAAAATAGAACAGATCATCACACATAATCCACACATACGAACACCATGATATAAGGTGGAAACCCAATGTGGGAGAAAACCACCCGCTGCAAGTCATCTCAATCTTCTTCTTAATAAGAAAATCGTTTTACAAAAGTTCTGTACTAGCGCACTCCTTTACCAGTACACAAGCTACTACCTGTGGAGAGCTACAACCCTCTCTCATTCTCCAGTCTCTCCTGGAAGGGAGCTAGAACCCCCATAGCTCTTGTACTAGCCGATCCATTTACTAGTACGTAGGATGCTACCTGCTACAATGCTCCAAAGTTTTCAACTGCAACTGGAAGGGAGCTACCACCCCCTTAGCTCTTGTACTAGCTAAGATACTAGTACGTAGGCGCTGGCCTACAATCTTCTCTCCTCGAGGTACCACGTTTCATACATTTTCATACTGGATACTCCTGAAGCACAACACATAATCTGAAAGGCCACGTTTCATCCAATTTTCATATTGGACCCATTAATATCATTGAAGCACATAATCAATCAATCTTCTGAATCACCCAAACATTAGATCAATACATATACAAGGATAATATGTGAGTTAACAACCAGATCTAGTCCATCAGATCACATCAAGATAAGTCATTAAGAACTTGATCCATTCAACAATCCATGTTGTTATTAGAACTCCATACTAGTAACCAAACATCAATTATGCACCCAGAACCCTGCAGAATAGTAAAAGGCAGTTAAAACAAATTTCGAGTAGGGTCCGCAACTTCACCAATAGACATCTGCGAACATCTGCACCTGTGTTGCTTTCTGATATGCGGGTATCCACACCTGCACAATCTTCTTATCTGCGGGTATCCGCACCTGTGCACTCTTCTGCTCTGCGGTTATTCGCACCTGCATCGTGTCGCACCTGCGGTCCTGCGGTTACATCCGCACCTATGCACTCTTCTGCTCTGCGGGTATCCGCACATGCACCATGTCGCTCCTCCGGTCCTGTGGGTATATATAGTTTTTCATTCTTCAAGCATACCCCAGACTATCAGATCTACAGATTTGATCATGCACCATGGAGATCTCGACCCATTCAGATTTAGCTATCACTCAGATCTAGCTATCACTCACCAACCGATCACAAGTATTTCAGATCTAGCTCACCTTAAGATATTCAACCCATAAGTGTGTAGCCAAATGATCTCCTTTCCTTTTTATAGCCTTAGGCCTTTCACAATACCATGGACCAAAAACCATAATAATTCAATACCATGGACCCAATACTAGGGATCAACACTTTTGGATGCAATACCACGGACCAATACCATAGGATAAAAAATTGTCAGACTAATACCATGAACCAATCATGAAAGTGCGTGATCTTTTCTCTACATGAAAGAAAATTTTCTCTACATGAAAGTGAGTGAACTTTTCTCTACATGAAAGAAACTTTTCTCTGCATGAAAGTGCATGAACTTTTCTCTACATGAAAGAAACGTTTCTCTGCATGAAAGTGCGTGAAATTTTCACCATATGAAAGAAAATTTTCTCTGCATGAAAGTGCATGAACTTGAAAATAACTTTGCTGCACTATAATTTATTATCTGTGTGATTTTCCATCAAGGAAAACACTTATCTCATAATGCCAACAATCTCCCCCTTTGGACTTTATGGCAAGCTAACCTGAGAACTGTCATCTGATTCCTTTGAGTTGTCCGACATCCCATGCACTCTATCACATATGATATCTCTTCCATAGATTCATCTAGATATATATAAGTGAGTTGATCTTCTACGAGTTGGTTGCCATCAAGTACAACAAATGCATCATAATGCCAACAATCTCCCCCTTTGGACTTGATGGCAACAATACCAAATCACTCTCCCTGTTTGACATCAAGGACAAAGGGCGGACCAACATATTCTCTTCCTTTGTTGTCCATACTCCCCCTGAGTACCTGCTGAAATCTGAATGAGCTCCCCCTTTGTATATGCCATGGTGAACCAATCTGTCCATGCTCTTTTTGAGAACATGCTGAAATCTCTGCTCTGCTGAAATATGCTTGTTCATGCTCCCCCTAGCTGTAAGCAAGGTCTGCAAAAAGATGTTCTACAAGAAGAACATGACTCTATTCATCATAAATGACCTTCCTATCACCAAAGATTCATACATACAACTATCTCCCATCACAATGGTGATATACCAAATGTTTACATATGATAACATAAGAGAATGACCTTCCTATCACCAAAGACTCATACATACAACTATCTCCCATCACAATGGTGATATACCAAAAGTTTACATATGATAACATAAGAGAATAACATCATTCACCCCAGGCATAGTGGGGAAACCAACATAGGCCGTTACATGACCTGAAGAGATCTCATCAAATGACTACAATAGATAGAGACAAACTATTACATCATGAGTCTTGATATGACCTTTACATCGAATGATATACATGAAATTTATAACAGAGACCAAACACCTAAATAAGATCATGATAAACATTAGCAACAACATTGTATGATCTGCTCCATAGCATCTGCCAACAGCAACTATTCCAACAACTTGTAATAGTGCATGAATCATCAAGGTATGTTCATATTAGCTCATCCTTTTGAACAGAATTCTGTATATACAGAATCATTCACATTCTATCATATGTGAGAAACACCATAGCCATCTAGATCTGCATGAACCAAGTATCATCAATTGGGAATATCTGCATCAATCAACATATGTACGAAACAACCTATCATCATATAGGTAAGAACTGACCATCATCATGTCTTCAACAATGAAACTTTGAATAATCATCCGTGTATCCAGCCAACAATCCTCATCCATATATGTGCCAAGATCAATAGGAATCCTGCATCATAACTGTAATATATGATCTTTATGCAGCATATGAGTGACTCATCATCAAGTAAAGAAGATGTGAATTCAAGCTATGTACTTCTCCTTATCCTTATGAAGATCACCATGTAAGCACCATTAGAGAATCAACCAAAAATCTGATCTAAATATCAACTATGTAACCCCAAGAATCATCAGAACAACTCATAACCATATCATAGCAAGATGAATCATTTATCCATATAAGCATCATCACCAAGGACTATTAACCATAATGCCAACAATGCATTAAAAGCATATGCTCCCCCTAAACTTGTGCCATATTGTTTACTGTTAGATCTGATCATACATATCAGCAAGAAGTATCAGGAAATCATCATTATCAAGTTAGAAACAAAACACTTCTAACCATCAAGTCATTTCCACACATCATCAGCAAATTGTAACCATTATTAAACAACACAAATAATAAACCGAATCATAATTGATCCTTTTCCTGAACCTGTCCCTACTGCCTTTCTTCAAATAATCATATACGCGATTATGCCATAACCAACTCGCGTATATACTTGACTTCTCTTTAAGAATCTTGCATATGAGATTTAGGACACTGAAGTTTTACACCTCCAGCTCCCTCTAATTCTGTTATGTCTGTATGTTGTGCTATGCCGCCTCTTTCTGATTGTACTTCTTTCTTCTTCCACATCTTCAAGTGTGATGATGATGTTTTCTCCTTTTGGTATGGTGCCCATACTTTGTTCCTGCATTCCTTAGCTATATGTCCAAGCTTGTTACATGTGTAACATCTTACATGTCTCATATTTCTTCTATATCAATCAATAGCTCTGTGAACCAAACATATTGCAAGCAAAGAAATATCCATTAAAGTACCTTGAATGTGATGATCTTTCTGCATGATGGTCTTGAACCCTTCTTCTTCTACATCTAGCTGCAATATATCCAAGATTATGACATACATAACATTCAACATTATTCATAGGAGGAGTAAAAGATTTTCTTTGAAGAATTTCTCTCCTTCGTTGATGATGAGATTGACCTTTCATCTCCTTATTGAGCATTTCAGATTTTGCAGTAGAGTCCCTTGTCTTACTTTGTGAACTAGATTCACCTTCAATAGATTCATGAAAACCAAGACCAGTTTTGATAGCAGGAGACCTTTGACTATTAAGAATATCATCCAAGACTTTAGTACTATCTTGAAATCGTAAAAGCTTATCCTTTTCTTCTAATTTATCATTTAGAATATTTACCTCAACCTGAAGTTGCTCTTCCCTTTCACGATGCTGCTTCTTCATGTTTTCTTTAACTTTTATTTCTTCTTCCAACTGATGTCTTAGTTCAAGAACTTCGTTTTCTTGTTTTTCAAGTGCTTGGAGTAGTTCTTTTTTCTGCTTCTTTGATTCTTCAAGATCTTCCTTTAGTGAGCGGATCTTAGCTTCAAGACTTTCATAGTAACTGGATCTATCTCTGAGTTTCTTGATTGTTGTGCTCCTTTCATTGACTTCACTTCTTAAAGATGTTACTTCATCTTGTAGCTTTTGACATTGATTTTCCTTGTCCTTGAATAACTTCCTTACCTTGTTTCCTTCCTCTAATTGAGCTTTAGTTTTGGTAGTTTCTTCTTTGCAGGCACATTCCCTTTTGTTCAATAGATCATGTTGATCTCTAATTTTATTTGTAAGCCCTTTAAATACTGCCTCTATTCAATATCTTTCTTGTTCTCCCATAAGAGAAAATTCAGTTATTTCACCATCACATTCATCATCTTTAGATGCATAGATATCTCCGGAGGATAACAAATTCATACCTGATAGTTCATCTTCATTCTAAAGTGATTTTGAATCTGAAGTGCTTCTTCCACATAATCCCCAATCAATTCTCCCATTGTCATAGTTCTTCTAAGATGTCTTCTTCTTCTTAGGCGCTTTCTTCTTAAGCTTCTTTCCCATTGTTCCACGGATCTCCTTCAAGCGATCAAGCTCCTACCAAAGGACCTACTTTGATACCAATTGCTGGAAATAATACTGAGAGGGGGGAGTGAATCAATATTATTAAGTCAATAAAACTTTTTCATTTCCATACTTTGATTCATATATGCTGCTTCAGTTAAGAATACCCATGTATATTTAGTAAACTTATGATTCGGTTAATTGATCTTCAATGAGTGCATTAGAACATTATTAACCATATTAACAGTAAATAGGTGCAGTAAAATAGAACAGATCATCACACATAAGGCACACATATGAACACCATGATATAAGGTGGAAATCCAATGTGGGAGAAAACCACCTGCCGCAAGTCATCTCAATCTTCTTCTTAATAAGAAAATCCTTTTACAAAAGTTTTGTACTAGCACAGTCCTTTACCAGTATGTAGGCTACTACCTGCAGAGAGCTACAACCCTCTCTCGTTCTCTAGTCTCTCCTGGAAGGGAGATACAACCCCCATAGTTCTTGTACTAGTCGACCAATTTACTAGTATTCAGGCTGCTACCTTCTATAATGCTCCAAAGTTTTCAGCTGCTACTGGAAGGGAGCTACCACCCCCTTAGCTCTTGTACTAGCTAAGATACTAGTACGTAGGCGCCGGCCTACATTCTTCTCTCCTCCAGGTACCACGTTTCATACATTTTCATACTGGATACTCCTGAAGCACAACACATAATCTGAAAGGCCACGTTTCATCCAATTTTCATATTGGACCCATTAATGTCATTGAAGAACATAATCAATCAATCTTCTGAATCACCCAAACACTAGATCAATACATATACAAGGATAATATGTGAGTTACCAACCAGATCTAGTCCATCAGATCACATAAAGATAAGTCATTAAGAACTTGATCCATTCAACCATGCATGTTGTTATCAGAACTCCATACCAGTAACCAGACATCAATTATGCGCCCAGAACCCTACAGAATAGTCAAAGGGAGTTAAAACAAATTTCAAGCAGGTTCTGCAACATCACCAATAGACATCTGCGAACATCCGTGCTTGTGCTGCTTTCTGATATGTGGGTATCCGCACCTACACAGTCTTCTTACCCGCGGGTATCCGCACCTGGGCACTCTTATGCTCTGCAGGTATCCGCACCTGTACCATGTCGTACCTGCGGTCCTGCGGTTACATCCGCACCTGCGCACTCTTCTGCTCTGCGGGTATCCGCACCTGCATTGTATTTGGATGCAATACCACGGACCAAAACCATAGGATCAAAAATTGTCGGACTAATACCATGAACCAATCATGAAAGTGCGTGATCTTTTCTCTACGTGAAAGAAACTTTTCTCTGCATGAAAGTGCGTGAAATTTTCTCTACATGAAAGAAACTTTTCTCTCCATGAAAGTGCGTGAACTTTTCTCTACATGAAAGAAACTTTTCTCTGCATGAAAGTGCGTGAAATTTTCACCATATGAAAGAAATTTTTCTCTGCATGAAAGTGTGTGAACTTGAAAATAACTTTGTTGCACTATAATTTATCATCTGTGTGATTTGCCATCAAGGAATACACTTGTCTCATAATGCCAACAATCTCGCCCTTTGGACTTGATGGCAAAGCTAACCTGAGAACTGTCATCTGATTCCTTTGAGTTGTCCGACATCCCATGCACTCTATCACATATGATATCTCTTCCGTAGATTCATCTAGGTATATATAATTGAGTTGATTTTCTACGAGTTGGTTGCCATCAAGTACAACACATGCATCATAATTCCAACAATCTCCCCCTTTGGACTTGATGGCAACAATACCAAATCACTCTCCCCCTTTGACATCAAGGGCAAAGGGCGGACAAAGATATTCTCTTCCTTTGTTGTCCATACTCCCCCTGAGTACCTGCTGAAATCTCTGAATGAGCTCCCCCTTGTATATGCCATGGTGCACCAATCTGTCCATGCTATTTCTGAGAACATGCTGAAATCTATGCTCTGTTGAAATATGCTTGTTCATGCTCCTCCTGACTGTAAGCAAGGTCTGCAAAAAGATGTTCTAGAAGAATAACATGACTCTATACATCATAAATTACCTTCCTATCACCAAAGACTCATACATACATCTATCTCCCATCACAATGGTGATATACTAAAAGTTTACATATGATAACATAAGAGAATAACATCATTCATCCCAGTCATAGTGGGGAAACCAACATAGGCCGTTACATGACCTAAAGGGATCTCATCCAATGACTACAATAGATAGAGACACATTATTACATCATGAGTCTTGATATGACCTTTACATCGAATGATATACATGACATTTATAACAGAGACCAAAAACCTAAAAAATATCATGATAAACATCAGCAACGACACTGTATGATCTGCTCCATAGCATCTGTCAACAGCAACTAGACCAGCAACTTGTATTAGTGCATGAATCATCAAGGTATGTCCGTATCAGCTCATCCTTTTGAACATAATTCTGTATATACAGAATCATTTACATTCTATCATATGAGGACTTGGTGGAGTCCTGATGTAAGAAGGATATGTGGTACGCTATGAGTCGAGGAATTTAATGACCACAAGCATACTTATATGAGTCATTATCTTGAGTTGAAAGATATGATTCATGCCTTAAAGATGTGGATACATTATCTTATTGGTAGGAGGCTTATTTAATGAGTGATCATAGTGGACTAAGGTACTTGTTTGACTAACCCAATTTGAATTACAATCAAGATAGATGGTTGGCTACCCTCACTGAGTTTGACTTCAAGATTACATGCATTAAGGGCAACGAGAATCGGGTTGCAGATGCTCTTAGGATGAGAGTGTAGGTGAATCATATTTCAGTT
The DNA here is from genome assembly GCA_031772625.1 of Pinus tabuliformis. Classification (NCBI taxonomy): domain Eukaryota; kingdom Viridiplantae; phylum Streptophyta; class Pinopsida; order Pinales; family Pinaceae; genus Pinus; species Pinus tabuliformis. The sequence goes on from CM062816.1 coordinate 784,893,647, forward strand.
GTGAGTTCTTATGGGATAAATTTGTAAGAGAAGATCTTACATGCAAGGCACTATGATGACAGGTATCAGTAGTTGAGGCACAAGTTATAACAACAAGTTGAAGGTGATAGGGGTGAGGAGTATCATCTCACAACAGATGGCATGGTCAAATTCAGGAACGAGAATTATGTATTGGATAACAGTGAGCTCAAGAAGCTTCTCTTGAGGGAGTTTCATGTCAATCCTTAAAGATGAGTCCATTTGAGGCTCTCTATGAGAAGAGTTGTAATACTCCTATCAGCTGGAGTGATCGACTTAGGTAGGTGTTGATTGGACTAGACGTGTGGACAAAGATGGAATGGGAAATGCAATTGATTAAGAGGAATTTGAAGGTAGCAAAGGACAGACAAAAGAGTTATGCAAATCATCACAAAGCATTCAAGGAGTTTCGGGTTGGGAAGCATGTTTACTTGTGCAACAATCCCAAGAGGAGCTCCTTAAGGATTGGATCATGTACTAATATGAATATTGTTGACTTTCATCTAACACCAAAGATACTTTTACTTTCCATAATAACAAAAAAATAACCTCCTTTACTTATTTTTTCCAAGAAAATATAATTATAATCCATAATTAGGTTTAAGGGAAAAATTAACAATATTCACATAATAGATAATTACTAATATACAACATTGTATGCCTCACAAGGTCTTAAGACTTCTAAACTAGCTATATTCATAGTGTTGGATAAAATTTGACTTTGTGTAAGAGAAAAAATCATTGGGTCAAACTTTGGTGGTTTTGGGCACAAGGTTTTGGATTCCAATGTCCTTGTTCTCATGGATTACATGTAATAAAGCTTCTAAAAGGCTTGGGAGTACTTCACTATAATGTGCCAAAGTGTAGGTTTTAACCCTGTACATAAATTACTTGCATACAAATTCTAAAACATAGAAAATAAACAATGCCAGATCATACCACATAAAACACATATACACAGAGATTTTCCCCTGGATCCCAAAACCGGGACTACTAGATTTATTTTTCATTATGTTCCTTTCAATGTTACAATGCATATTTATACATGTCGAAGCATCCAATACCATGGACCGAAAACCATTGCGTCCAAAACCATGTGCAAAAGCCATGCACAAGACCATATGTAGGTCCGACCAACCTAATATAGGGTCCAAAAAAAGATTTCCCAGGGTGCTGCCCCCGACCCCGTAGAGGGGGGCTACCCGCCCCCCTCAAACCCCAAGTGACCGCCCCGCTACACAATTGGTGCAATGAAGGGGGGTCTCCTCCACCCTTCTAACCCCTCGGTTAACTACGTAGGTTAGTCGTGGAAAGAATATAACACAACCCAACATTCTCACGCTTGTTGTTTTATTTCCACAGGGGGCCACAAGAGAACTTAGTCATTTATCCAGCCCTATAATGCCCATTGTTTCTCTACACTAAGAGAACTTCACAGAGTTCACAGATTTTGTCAATGCATCTGTAGTATTCTTCAAAGTGTCCACCTTTACCAGAAACACCTTTTTTTCTTCTATCATATCCCTCACAAAATGATACTGAACATTAATGTGCTTTGTATTTGAATGATAAGCAGGGTTCCTTGCTAAGAAAATTGCACTTTGGCTGTCATAGTTTATCCTTATAGCTCCATGTAGTAACTCCATACTTGAACACAATCTCTGCAACTGAACTGCTTCCTTGCTTGCATGAGTGGCTGTTATGTATTCTGTCTCTGTAGTTAATAGTTCCACTACAGATTGTTTCTTACTCATCCAACTGACTGCACCTCCAAATAGGTTAAACACATACACACATGTAGATCTTCTCTTATCCAAATCTCCAACCCGGTCTGCATCAACAAAGCCACGAATATACAACACTCTATCCAATCCTGGTCTTATTTGGTAGCACAAGCCATAATCACTAGTGCCACACAAATACCTGAAAACCCACTTCACTATTGTCCAGTGCTCCATTTCTGGTTTTGAAATAAACCTGCTCAATACTCCCACTGCATGTGTAATGTCTGGTCTAGTAGAGACCATCGCATACATCAGGCTATCAACTGCACTTGCATATGGAACACGGGACATGTCCTCTTCCTCTTCTTATGTCTTGGGACACTGTTCAGCAGATAACTTTACACCTACAAGAATAGGAACCATCACCGAGTTACTATCCTGCATATTAAACCTCTGCAATATTGTCTTGACATACTTCCTCTGATTTAACCAGAGCTTCCTCTTTGCCCGATATCTTTTAATTTCCATGCCCAAAATATTGTTTGTAGCACAAAAATCTTTCCTGTCAAATTTGGAGGACAATTGGGTCTTCAAATCCTTGGTAATTTCTTTGTCATTTCCATCTAGCAACATATCATCCACATACAAGACCAGATAAATAACACGGTCAACAATTAACTTAAAATACACAGAGTGATCTTCTTTTCTTCTGGTGAAGCCAAGTCCCCGTATAAATGTATCAAATTTCTGATACCACATCCTTGGTGACTGTTTTACCCATACAAAGACTTCTTTAACTTGCATACCAGTTCTTTGTTACCCTTCACCGCAAAGCCTTCAGGTTGCTTCATGTATATCTCCTCTTCCAGATCCCCATGAAGAAATAGTCTTCACATCCATCTGTTCTACATCAAAAACAAAAGAAGCAGCAACAGATAAAAGTAATTTAATAGATGCTACCTTGGTAGCAGGAAAAAAATATCACCAAAATCAATTCCCGGCACCTGGGAATAACGTTTTTCTACCAACTGAGCTTTGTATTTCTCCACCTTTCCTTCTGCATTTGTCTTCTTCTTGAACACCCATTTGCTTCCAATGGGTTTCCTTCCAGCCGACAACTCCACCAGATCCCAAGCCTCATTTTTGTGCAAAGATGCTATTTCATCAACCATGGCCTCTTTCTAGAGTTTTCCATCTTCTAAATCTACTACGTCCTTCATAGTTCTGGGATCATCATCAGTAACAAACAAAGAAAAATTTGAACAGAACGCAGATGGACTATAACTTTCTAGCTACCTTCTTTCTTGAACTGATATTCTCAGACCCGGAGTTTGTGGCTGTTCATCTTTTGATTCCTCTTCTGCTGTAGATTCCGATTCTTCATCCTTAAGCTCAAACTCTATCTTCTTAGGTTCCTTTGGTTGGACTTCATGTTCAATAACATCTTTCACCTCTCTGAAAACCACATCTCGACTGTACACAACCTTCCTTGTTACAGGGTTCCAAATCTTATAACCCTTTAAACCATCCTTATACCCAATAACGATGCACTTTTCGTATTTACTATCCAAATTTGTTCTTTTCTCCTTTGGAAGATGTATATATGCATCACATACAAATACCCTCAGATGTGAAAGGCAGGGTTTCTTACCAGTCCATACCTCTTGTGGAGTCTTATCCTCCAACGCTGATGAAGGTGATCCGTTGACCAAGTAACATGATGTCTCCACCGCCTCTGCCTAGAATTCATGTCCTAACCTCACACCACTGAGCATGTTTCTTGCCCTTTCCATCAATGCCTTTTTCATCCTTTTTGCAAATCCATTTTTCTCAGGTGTATATGGAGTAGTCTTATGTCGTCCTATACCACACTTCTTACATAATTCTTCAAATTCCTTGCTATAAAACTCTTCATCATTATCTAACCTCAACACCTTTATGTTATTCTCTATCTCGTTTTCCACCAGAGCCTTAAATTCTATAAACCTATCAAAGAGTTCAGATTTCTTCTTAAGGAAATATATCCATGTATTCCTTGAGAAGTCATTTATAAATGATACATAGTACACAAACTTACCCAGTGATTGAACCTTCACAAGTCCAAACACATCACTGTGCACAAGCTCTAATGTATGTTTCGCCCTCTTACCAACAGAGGAGAAACTCGCCCGATTCTGTTTCCCATATACACAATTTTCACAGAAATCAAAATCCATAGAGTTGTTACTCATACATTCTACCATACCTTTACCATGAAGTATTCGAAGGCCCTTCTCTCAAATATGTCCAAGGCTTTGATGTCACAACATGGTCGTCTCTCCAGAGACCACTAGATTTTATGCTCCACTTTCAGGAACGAAAAAAATGTTGCACCCATCAACAACAGTGCTACCTTGCAGCTTGTATAGAGTTCCAATCCGAACTCCCCACATCAATACTAGTTCTCCCCGAACCATCATTCAGGTATCCTTATAACATTATTTTTACACCCCCATCATCCAACTTGCTTATGGAAATCAGATTTCTGGCCAATGCAGGAATATGCAAACACCTGGAAGTGTTCTAACCCTTCCACCTTGCAACTTCAACTTTACTTTTCTGTGGCCAACGATTCTAGTCTTCCTATCATCCCCTAAGAAGACATCACCACCATCATATTTCTCATACTCGCAGAACCACTCTCTATGGGGAGTGAAGTGAAAGGATGCACCTGAGTCAATCAACCATGCCTCATGATCTACATGTGTACTTGAAGAAGCCAAGTACACATCCCCACCTTCATCTGAGGTGGTTTTCGCCTCTGCAAAAGGAGCATCATCAGATCCCTTTCCATTGTTAGCATCTTTAGATTTTTAGTCCCTAGTGCCCTTCCTTTCCACATTTCCAGCACACCACCTTTACAGGTTTTCCTCAAGATTTACATCTCCATGTAGATTTAGATCTCCCACTGGATGACTTATTTTTGTTTATGTTCTAGGACTGTCCTCGTACAAGCAAGGCATCACCATTCTGGATCTCCATATTTTTCTGTCTCATCCCCTCCATCAGCAAGGATGAGACTATTTCATCAAACTGCAAGGAAGTTTCATTGCTACCTATTTCAATAACGAGACTATCCCACGAATCTGGTGGAGAACACAACAAACCAATGCACTTATGTTCATCTAAAATTTTAATATCAACACATAATAACTGACATACCACAGTATTAAATGCATTCAGATGCTCTGTCACCGAGTCTCCATCTTTCATCCTTAGGTTATACATCTTTTTCCATAGGAACATTTTATTCACCGAAGACTTAGATTGGTACAAAGTCCCTAACTTGTCCCACAAATCCTTCGTCGTAGCTTCCCCTAATACATTCAGCAATACTGAATCTAAGACACACAATTGTATTGTGATCTTTGCCTTCCGATCCAAATTCTTCCATTCTTCATCGGACACTACTGTTGGTTTAGTACCCAGATCTACTACGATCCACCGATATTTATCCACCAACAGATCCTCCATCTTGAGTTTCCACAACTCAAAACTCTGACCATTAAATTTCTCGATCTCTATATTTCCACTGCTCGTCATCTTCTTTCACCACTAGAATCGATCCCGTATATCTCCCACTGAACATGGTTTACCATAGGCCCGAGCGAAACCCCTCAGCAACAAAAGTGTCCCCTTGAAGCCAAAACGACTTTGATACCAAATGTAGGTTTTAACCCCGTACAGAAATACTTGCATACAAATTCTAAAACATAGAAAATAAACAATGTAATAGCATAACACATAAAACACATGTACATAGAGATTTTCCCCTGGATTCCAAAACCGGGACTGCTAGATTGATTTTTCATTATGTTCCTTCGAATGTTACATTACATATTTATACATGCTGAAGCATCCAATACCATGGACCGAAAACCATCACGTCCAAGACCATGTGCGAAAACCATGCACAAAATCATAGGTAGGTCCACCCAACTCAATATCGGGTCCAAAAAAAAATGCATGGGGTGCTACCTTGGACCCCGTTGAGGGGGGCTAGCCGCCCCCCTAAAACCCCCTGGACAGGGGGACTTCCGCACCCCCTGTGACCCCCCCGTTGCGCAATCGGTGCAACAAAGGGGGGGCTCTGCCCCCCTCCAACCCCCTAGTTAACTATGCGAGCTAGTCATGGAAAGAATGTAACATAACCCAACATAAAGACGTAAGTGATGAAAGCTCACTTTGTTTGGTTTTGGTGAGGGGACATTAGTAGAATATTCATTTAGCAATTTTTTACTTGATTGAGTATTTCCATGATAAATATTTTGTTTGTATGTTATTTTTGTTACTAGTTGTAACATGGCATTAGAGCCACATTAACCCGGACTCTTAAAGAATATTTTATTAATGTTAGGAACTAGGAAGAGTTCTCTTGGTGTGATGATAATAATCAATACCTATTGTGGTGCTTGGAAACTTCATAAAGAGGAGATCCACCTACACAATGAGTGCATCAAGGACATATGGTTCTTGAAGATATGATTTGAATATTTGTGTGAATTTGTAGTAGTGGTGGTTGATAAAATATTAAGAGGCTATAGAGTGGAAATCTTCCCTCCCTAGTGGATGATGTCATGATCATTTAGTAAGAAGGAAAAGAAAAGGAACCATATGAATAGGTAATTTATGCCAATAATGTATACAATTTTTTTGGTGTAATGCTTCAATGAGATGATTTATCATGCACCAAAGAATGTGCCTATACACGAGTCAGCAGAGAATCAAGTCTACCAAGTCAAGTGGATGACTACATAAGTTATGGGATAACAAAAATAATAATAATTTTCTTATAATGGAGTAAAAAAATTCTTTAATGGCATGTAAATGGGCATACAACTATAATACTTGGTAATTCATGCATACCTTTAAGAAATTACCAGTAAAATCAAGAGTTACACCTAGGTGATAGGGTAGATGTTGAATTATCGAATACCCTACACATAAAAATTGTGGGGGATAGGGCTTGGAGGTGAGCAGTGCTACCTCACTTGGCTTGTTTGGAAATATTTGGTTAAGGAGAGGCGCAAGTGAAGGTCTAGGGAAATTTTTAAAATAAAATTCACTTAGTGATAAAGTCAAAGTTTCTCAATCAAACAATGGTGGTTTTGGGCACGTGGTTTTGGTTGCATAGAATTTTGTGCCCATGGATTGCATGTAATGAATCCTTTAAAAGGCTTGGGTGTACTTCACTTTAATGTGCTATAGATGTGATTTGTGATTGCTCACTTAGGCGAGGGACGCTAATAGAATAATATGTCCATTGTTTCTCCCCATATTAGAATTTCTATGATAAATATTATGATTATGTGTCTTTTAAATTATTGGTAAATTTGTTTATCATGGTTAATATTTCTATGTAATATAACATGGTAATAAAGATAGGTTAACTTCGGCTCTCCAAGGAGAATGGTTTAATATGGGGAGCCAAGAATAGTTTCTTGGGTGTGACAATAATCATTGGTAACTATTACAGTGCTCAATTTTTTCATTAAGAGGAGAAGCGCCTACATGATGAATGCATTAAGGATTTATGATTCCTAAATATATGAGGAGAATAATTGTGTGAATTTTTGGTAACATTGGCCAATAAATTATTTTTTAATTGGTCGTGGAGTGGAGGTTTTATGCTTCCTAGTGGATGATGCCATGATATTTGGCTAAGTAGGAAGCAACACAGGAAGAAAATGACTAAGTAACATAAATTGTCTGACAAAATGTTTTAATGAGATGATTTATCATGGATTCACATAATGTGTTTGTTCATGAGTGAGGAGAGCATCAAGTGTGCCAAGGAGAAGAGGGAGTAGTTTTAAGACTGATGGGAAAAGAGTCATACAATACTATGAAGCAAGAACTCACAAATTATTGAAAATGTAGATATGATGAGTTCTAAAAGGTAATATGGTCCTATTGTTTCCTATAAACTTTGGGAAAAGTACTTTTTTATTGTTGGTTGTAAGAGAAAAATAAGAATATATTTGGTAACCCTTTTAGCAGAGATTGCATAATAGAGAGGAGAAAAAATTCCATCTAAAGTTGGTTATAATTTATTAAAATAACTCCATAGTTTCATATGTGTGAAGATTCATCCAAAGAAAGAATAGGTGAAGCTCTTGAGAGTAAAAAGGAGTAGAGTAAGCTTATAAGGTTCAAGAGGAGAGAACCAACAGTACCAAAATACCAAGTTCAAGGGAGAGAATCTTAGTGAGGTACTCATGGTAGGGTGAAACAAAATTGATATTGCAAAGGCTAGTGCAACTCACACGTGAAAGAGGAATGTTTGCAAAGAAAGAGTGAAGATGACTACTCGTCGTCATGGAAATGGTTCAAATGTCAGCCACACGAGAATGGAGGATAATCCCAAAGTGAATGGCATAAATATAAAGAGGATGAATAAAGAGGAATTTGACATAGAGTTGAGATGAAGGAAACATTCAATATAATGATGATGTTGCTATAGGAAAGTGAAAAATACCAGAGATGTCGATGGAAAATTGAGAAGCATATTACACGGCATGTTACGAAACTATTTGTAAGAAATTTGAGGAAGACGCTAAGGCACACGATGACCCTTAGTTTGAAGGAATGTGAACTTAGAGAACACACAGTAAATAAAACCACAAAGAAACTTTTTATTAAAAATGAGAATAACTATAAAAGCTACATTGTGGCAAACAAAACTGTCATTTTACAAAATGTGGCTTGTTACTTATAACATTTTTCGGTTACAATACCACGGGTCAATTTCATGGGTGAATGAATACCATGGGTGGTTGTCAAAATACCACAGATCAATTCCATGGGTGAATGAATACCATGGGTAGCTGTCACAATACCATGGTCCAATACCATGGGTGAATGAATACCATGGGTAGATGCCACTTACAATACCATGGTTGGATAAATACCATGGGTGGATGCCACTTACAATACCATGGGTAGATGAACAACATGGGTGGATGAATACCATGGGTTGATTCCATTTTCCATTCGGATCATTCCCCCCTCCTTAAGAAGCAATGGTCCGCATTGCGTGAAGTTCCCTCCTGCGAAGCCTTTGTGGAATATGAAGAGCCACTGAAGAGAAGGGTTTTATGTGGTTAACACGTAAGCATCATGAATGAAGATCTGAGGATAGAGATAACCTATCATGCTTATGACCAGCTGTGATACAGACAGTGTGCGGCCTAGCAAATGGGCTTCGATGAAGTGCGGGTTTGTGGATGACCCATAACCATGATGAACAAATATTTGAGGATAGAAATACCTTGTAATGATTGTGACCAATTGTGATACTCACAGTGCGTGACCTAGAAAATGGACTTCGATGGAGTGTGGGTTTGTGGATGACCCATAACCATGAAAAATGAAGATCCAGGGATAGAGATACCCTATAATGCTTGTGACCAACTGTGATACTAACAGTGTGCGGCCTAACAAATGGACTTCGATGAAAAGGGTTTTGTGCGGTTGACCCATAATTTTTATGTTGGTTTTTGATGAAGTAGTAGGTGCCTACGTAGCCTGGGGTGGGAGGGCGCATCTCCAAAGAACCCAAGCCAAATGTTGCTATGCTAAAATTGACGAATGTGAAGTAGGTGCCTACTAAAGCGGGGTGGGAGGAAATGTCTCCAAAGGGAACTCACTCCGAATGCTACTCCAGAATTAAAATAGACATAACCAAGTCAATATAACTCAGAATATTTATTATAACCTATTTTTGGAATCAGAAGGACCATTTTTCATCTTGCAATGTGTTGGAAATCCTTATCTGGACACTCTAGAATCTCAGACTTGCGCTGCAACTTTTCCGTCGTCATAAAAGTTCTAAAAAAATAGCTTATTGTAAATCAGTGATATCTCCCACATCCGAACTCCGATTCGACCCATTTTTTTAAATTGAGCGCTTTTTTGAAAGGAACTCGGATCTAAAATCACTTTTCTGAAATTCTTCACCACAATTGTAAAAACACATAGGAGATCTTTCATCCACGAATTTCCGTCAGAAACATTTCTGCAACATAGCTGATTTTAAATCAATGATATCTCCCTCATCTAGACTCTAATTCGGCCGATTATTTTGAAATTGCATATTTTTTCGTATGGAATCCATATCTGTTACTTGTTTTTGAAAATTTTCCACCAAAAATTTCAGATCTAATATTCAAACTCGTCACCCCAAAACATTCCTGCAAAAAATTGAAAAAAGAAAAATTCTTCCCACTTGGCCCAAGAAAATGCTCTGTGGAGGACATAGAACATGCCTGAAGTTTGTGGAATATTGCTGCAAAATTTGAAACTGAAATATGCATCAAGACCTCATTCCCATGGAATCATAACCTACTCTGATACCACTGATCCGGATCTTTGGGGGAGGCCCCCAATATCTAAAAATTTGCAATGCCAGAAATAAAATGAGAGAACACAGTAAATAAAACCACAAAGAAAAATTTTATTAAAAATGAGAATAACTGTAAAAGCTACATTATGGAGGAGAAAAATTTCCGTTTACAAAATGTGACTTGTTACTTATAGCATTTTTCGGTTACAATACCACGGGTCAATTCCATTGGTGAATGAAAACCATGGGTGGATGTCACAATACCACGGGTGAATGAATACCATCGGTGGATGTCACAATACCATGGGAAAATACCATGGGTGAATGAATACCATGGGTAGATGCCGCTTACAATACCATGGGTGGATGTCAAAATACCATGGGAAAATACCATGGGTGGATGTCACAATACCATGGGAAAATACCACGAGTGAATGAATACCATGGGTAGATTCCGCTTACAATACCATGGGTGGATGCCACTTAAAATACAATGGGTAAATCCCATGGGTGGATTAATAACATGGGTGGATGAATACCATGGGTTGATGCCATTTTCCATTCAGATAAAACATGCAGAAGCATATTACACGACATGTTACGAAACTATTTGTAATAAAGTTGAGGAAGAAGCTAAGGTACACGATGAGCCTTAGTTTGAAGGAATATCAACTTAGAGGTGCTTAGTTTTAGGAAGAAGAAGTTCAAAATTATGGACTAGAGTATGAATCAATCCGTGGAGAGGATGATGATGAGGATACTGATGAGGGACTTCATGAGAGTCTTATGGATGACTCAAAATTCCTATATTAACATGAAGATATGATAATAGATATAGAGAAGGATGCTAAAGAGCTTTATATTTAAAAAAAAATGATTTGTGTGTGGTTGTAGGTCTTGAAGATGAAGGAAAATCATGAAAAAAATCATAAGAATGAAGGATGAGAAAAATCAAAATTATGTAATGAGAAATGGAAAGAAATAAGTGTCTTACAAAGGAAATCAAAGTGGAAATCATACACAATGGAAAAATGCAACTATGGGAGAAAAGTTGCAAGAACCTATTGTTGCAAATAACAGTGAAAAGTTTACTCATGAAGACATCTAAAAGAAGTACGAAGGAGATAAAGGGCATAATTTAGATGCAACAGTAATGAAATTTGATGAGGAAATCAAATCGTTGAAACTCTTTTTGAGAGAACCTAAGAATGAAAGTTTATTTCATTCAACACAAGAGGATGATGATAGAAACAAGAAGATTTCAGTGTGTGGAGCAAGGGATGACAACCTTGGAAATGTAGATTTGAATGCGGAATTGAGGATGTTAGAGGAATGTAGACTGAGGGATTATATCCTTGGTAATGCATATATGAATGCAGAATTGATGATGTAAGAGGAATGGAATGTCAATCAAAAGATTGATGGGGGCTACATGCTAATTGTAGACAAGAAGCATGAATAATAAGAGATGCACAAGGCATCTAGTAATATATTTGAAGTTGACTTTTTTGAATATGTAAATCAAGAATAGCAAGACATTCACTTGAAATAAATGGATGGGATGATGGAGTATTCATATATCGCATTGGTAGGTGAGAGAAAATGTCACCAACAAGCTACAAAAGATGAACTAACGGTTCAAGGAAAGACTAATGAACAGTAGGAAGTAGTGAAATTTGTGTGTTCAGTAGTAAGAAAATAAGACAAGCGAGATATGTTAACTATCATATTTTTTATTGATGAAAGTTTCCAATATTTTGAAAGGAAGGAAATTTTTTGTAATACTTTGATTTGATTTTATGTGCAAATGTAGGTAAATATGAAAGGTTTAAAGATCAAAGTAAATCTTTCATCAAGAAACCATGGAGGAGGCAATAAATTACTCTCAAAATTGTTAAAGTGATTACTCGTGATGATGAATGAAATATGAGAGCTAATGATAATAGTGAACTGGAAATGGAGGCCATAAAACTTTAAAATTTCGAATTAAAACTACAATGGAGCAGTATCAACAACATGGATCAACAAATGAATATGCTCAGAATTGAGATTGAGGGGTTATGTATCTTGATGAAGAAATTACCTGAGAGGAGGCATACTAAAGTGAAAATGACTATCAATATTAGAAATAAATTTAAAACAAGAGAAAAAATGAATAGGGGAAGTGGAGCATTATAGAATAAGGTGTGGTAAGATATAAGATTAAGGATAGTGACAACATAACCGTAGCTAGAAAAAGAAACAAAATAGAGTTAATGAGGGGTTCATCTTTAAAATAATTTTTTTTGAAGATATTCATGAAAGCGAGGAAAGCGAAAAACAACAAAGCAACTTTTGGGATCCAAGAGGAGAAGAAATTGGATTAGATTCACTAGAAATTGAAAATTGTGCAACCAACAGAAGCAGGTAGAAGACTCATGAATAGGAATCCGTGAATTATTTTTACCTTGGGAGTCTTATGTTGGAGCATTTCCACAAGTCAACAATACCTCGAAGGTCTTGTGACGTTTACTAAAGAGAGTGGGTTCCCTTAATTTTAATTTAAGTCAAATTAATGTAATTAAAGGTATGAATTTGATTTTCTATTCTAAATATAGATTGAATTATGAAAAGACGAATTATTTCCTCATTGATATATAATGTACTATTTGGATAGATCCATTGAGGAGCTAGAGGTATTAGGATTATATTTTATATTTTTCTTGTATGGGTGATTCGTTCAATTTTTAGATGATCTCAACAAACCACTGTTTTTTTATTTAATAGATCTTGTAAATGACAGAGAATAGAGGACATGACAGAGAGGAAGTAGTCGAAAGAGGATAAGGAACAATAGAGGTACAAGAGAGAGTAAAGGGGCTAATTATCATTTAATCATATCATATTGTACATACCTCATGTTATTATAAAGTGTGAGATATTATCATTCATTATGGTGTATATTTTACCTTTGTTTCGATGTGTTAATCCATTTTATGTGTTTGTTAAATGTGTAGTTGAATGTAACTAGAACAACTTTCTTGGTTGTAACATGATTTGAGTGAGTGATTGACATGTGCGAGAGGAGGAATTTGCTTATATGTGGAAAAATATATAACAAGGTGAGTTTCATCTATGGATGAACTCGAAGGGTTCATGGAAACAATGGATAGAGATATCATTATCTAAAGGGAACGAACGGAGTGAATTGAGAGTAATTCAATCAAATGTGGGAAAAATTTGTAGCTTGACTGTATCAGAGGTAAAGACATTATAATATGGAGACATAACCAAAACGAAAGGATTTTTAAATATTTTTTAGTAAATGGTGATATAATCTTTCTATTGGCATTTTCTGTCTCTCGGGATCTCAGCCTTTAGGGTTGTGCATTGCTTGTTGCCAAGAAAAACCACCATATGATACATGTCAGTTGATAGAGGCTATAAAGTTGACAATGATGATCATTTTCCATTGAAATCTTTGTCTATCATCCATTGGCCACTAGAGCTAATAATGCATAGTGCTAATTGAACCTTGGTCAGCCAATCCAATAAGTATCAAGCGATGTTGTCAACTAAAAAAAGTGATCAAGGAAATATTCTTTGTTGGTTGTAGTTCTATCACACCACAACCTCCTTATCCGAAAGTACTAAGGATGTGACCTTTAGGCAGTCCAACAAATTAATAAACTTCACTAACAAGAAATTTCATGGAAATTAATGATTTTTATTGACATCACCACTCATTTAGAGCACCACCATCAATTTCAAAATATAAATTCCAACGGTCATGGGGACTTGAGAAGCATTAGCACCTAAAATGTTAAGTTGAGGTTCTATTCTATATTCACTTGTGTTAATGTTGTTAAGCCTCCCATGCTATGGGCTAGAAAAATTAGGTTGTGTGCATAGTGGGCCATTACTATTCTGACTCCTATATGGAGTGATCCAAGGGATAAGTAAAGTGCTCAAAATTAAATGTGTTTAGAAGTTCTCAAAACTTATTCCAAAGCATATATCTTGATGACCTGAATCCAACACAACCTAAATCACTCAAAATCAATATTGTATGCTCTCGATATTACGTTCTGATCGTTTTCCCAAATAGATAAAAAATTTGGAGGACTCTCGACTGGGCAGTCTATATGCTGATTGAGCAGGGTGACTTGGCAAGCTTACTATACCTCATGGGTCAATGGTAGGTTGTGAAGTGGATTCATGTGATTGGTTCTACTTGGCAAGTTTTGATTGGTGGTTGGAGTTTTTAAGTGGCCAAATGGTTGGGTGCCACGTGGCCTAATCATAGATTGACATGTGGCACCCTGGTACTAAGAAAAAATTTATTAAGGCTAAACTACCACCTAGGAGGATCGAACATGCTACCTCTGAAAAAGAATTGCAGTGCTCTACCACTAGACCGCATGGTGGAACTTAATATACATAATGGTGAATACATATATAAAGTTTCAGTGTCGAAGTGTTGGGTGATAGTGTCGGGGCTATGCCCTGGACCCCGGTCACCTTACCTCCCATGAGACAACAGAAAAAGGGAGCCAAGGGCTTAGACTTAGCCCCATCTGAAGGTTGTGAAACCCACATATATATTACCAACAGACCGAACTACTAATAGTGGAGGGGGCTAGTGGTTAAGCCTAGCCCATTGTCTCGACCCATACCATGTAACTAAAGGGGATCGCATGGAGAGCTTGGCGACGAGTGCAGATAATGGGTGCCATACTTAGGTTATATGGTGCATGGAACCGAATGCCGATGGAGAGGGGGGGCATGCCAATGGGGGAGGGCAGTTAGCCCCAACCCCTAAGTGCATGGCCCCATGTGGCCCAAATTTTGCACTGATAGGCCTTATTAGGCATTTACAAGAGGCAACAAATTGCACCCAAACTAGCGAGAGTCTTGTTGGCAATGGGCGAAATTGGCACTCGGCAGGCCCTAGAATTGTAGAATTCGTAGAACAGTTAGGAAATCAGTCCAGTTTGTAGAGTAAACAGTAGAAAAATGTCTATATATCATAACTTCTTTAGTTTTTCGCCAAATTGAGCCCAAAAAGAGCCCATCTTGGGGTTTTTTAATATTTTGGAGCCATTGGAGACATAATTTTTACATTATCATTACTATAAATCCATGTAAATAAAAAATATAGCACTTAATGAAGTGTATTGCAAGATACAAAGAATCAAGAATGGTGAAACCAAAATTCGTCTTGCTTCTCTTAGGTTGAAAAGTGTAGCACTCATTTGGTGGGAGGCAAAAACTCAAGAGGACATGAAGAAAAGTGGTAAGATTTTATCCTCTTGAAATTATTTTTTTGTTGCAATAAGAAGACAATTTTATCTATTAGCGTACATGCAAAAATATGTAATGGGTTGGAAAAACTTTAGACAAGCTAAGGGTCAAAATGTGCAAAGCTATAATCAAGAATTTAGGAAAAGGGATTTGATTTTGGGTATAGATTTATCCTCTCAATATACTCTCCTTAAATACATTGGAGGTTTTAATAGTTATTTGAGACACAATTCTCATGTTTAACCCTACAAAACTAGATGAGGTTTGTGTATAGGCAACTCATTTAGAAGAAAGAGCGAAGATTGTTCCCCAAGAAGGCAGAAAAATCCATTCAAGAGTGGAGACAAAGGAAATGGGAAATTCAAAGGAAAAGGGAAGAATAATGCTTCAGTCAAAAAGGAGGGAGAAAAACTCACATGTAAACATTATTCAAAAGAAGGCCATAATGAAGGCCACTGTTGGAAACTTCATCTTGAGATGAGACCCAAAAAATTTAACAACAAAGGGAAATAAAAGATTGCTGCAACTATACAACATGATTTAGGATCCAAATCCATTGATGAAATAAAGATCACATCCATGGGATTTAAAGGTAAGGACTTTATTGCATGTACTAGTTCTTCTAGTAACCTCAATGAAACTCAACATGAAAAAGAAAGAATAGAGCTTTTCCACACTAGAGTCATTTCAAAAAATACCAAGAAATATAATATGTTTGATAGTGGATCACAAGAAAACCTTATTTTAGAAGACATTGTTAAGAAATTTAACTTGGAAATCATTCATCATCCTAAAACTTATCCTTTAGGATGGATATGTGACAATGCAAAATTGCATGTGACAAAAAGATGTAAACTGAGATTTTCGATCACTGCAAACTTTATAGATGAGGTAGAGCTTGATGTATTTCCACTTGACATTTGTGGTATTGTTTTAGGAAGCCCATATCTATATGACAGGAGAGTCACCTTTCATCACCATGAGAACAAATATCACTTGTTTAAAAATGGGATTGAGTACATTGTTAGAGCACATAGCAAGAAGTTGAATTTATCACTTGTGAATGCTCAAAAAATGGAGAGGCTTGTCAATTCTAGTAAGAATTTTGTACTCTTGATGATAAAACCCAAAGAAAATGTTGAAAATGAAGCCCTCCAAGGATGTGATGCAAGATTAAAATATGATTTTATTGAGGTTGTTAACACATATGATAATATCTTTAGAGGAATCCAACATGAGATCCAATTGCAGAAAGATTGTCCCGTTCCAAACATTGACATGTACAGGATGTCAGTCATGGAGAATGCAGAAATCAAGAAACAAATCCAATAGTTTCTTGATAAAGCGGTCATCAGACCAAGCACATCACCATGCAGGTCTCCAATTATTTTAGTACTAAACAAATATGGTACATGGTGTATGTGTTTGGATTTCAAAGCGTTGAACAAGATTATGGTAAAGAATCATTAACCCATCCCTTCAATTGATGATTTACTTGATGAGTTGAAATATGTTGTATATTTCACTAAGTTGGACTTAAGAAGTGGCTATCATTAGACTAGGATTCTTGAAGGAGACATATGGAAGACAACTTTCAAAACAAGGCAAGGTTTGTTTGAATGGTTGGTTATGGCTTTTGGGATTTGTAATTCTCTTGTAACATTCATGAGCGTTATGAATGATGTATTAAGACCTTTTGTTGATGACTTTGTGATAGTCTATATAGAAGACATATTGGTTTTTAGCGAAACTCATGAAGAACATGTCAAGCATGTTAGGCAAGTCTTATATGTGTTAAAGAAATAAAAGTTGTTTTTAAATATGTCTAAATGTGAATTTGGAAAGACCTCGTTAGTGTATTTGGGACATATTTTTTGAGGGGGTGAATTGAAGATAGATCCCTCAAAGGTCAAAGTCATTGTGGGTTGGCCTAAACCCAATAATGTAACATAGGTTAGGAGCCTTTTGGGAGCACCCTAATACTGGAGAAAGTCCATTTCTAACCTTTGGTCAATTTCAACTCCATTACATGCCTTGAAAAGTGTAAAACGGGTTTTTCAATGGGGAGGAAACCAACAGAAACCCTTCAATGCATTGAAAGAGAGAATCAACATAGGTCCAGTTCTTGCACTTCCTTATTTAAGACATCCCTTTGAGATACAAACTGATGCAAGTGATTATGCCATGGGAGAAGTCTTGATGCAACATGGTAAGCTAATTTGTTACCAAAATGCAAATTTTAATGGTGCAGTAGTTAATTATCCTACATATGAAAAATAATTGTATGCATTTGCACAAAGTGTGAAAAAATGTAAACACTATTTGATTGGAAAGGAAACTATCATTCACATTGATCATCAACCATTGCAATACTTTCAATCATAAGCCAAACTACAACAAGCGAGGCATTTCAGATGGAAGGGTTTCTTGCTGCAATTCCACTTGGTGATAAGGTATAATAAACGAATCTATAGCAAAGTTATTGATATGCTATCTAGACCAATTTTTATTGCACCAATTATTCTTAAGCATAATTTTGTCATGCATGAGAGTTGTGTTGAAAAATATTCTCTAGATGATCATTTTAAAGATGCATATGAAACATTGTCTCAAGGTAACCAAGTAGAGGAATTAGATTACCATGTTCGTGATAAAATATTGTATCATCTTGGAAAGTTATGCATTCCACAGGGTGAAAGTGTCAACATCATAAGGGAAGCACATAATTCTCTTATTGATAGTCATTTTGGTGTAGGTAACAGGGTGGCACAATTACAAAGGTATTTTTATTGGCCTCGTATGAATGAAAGTGTGTCACGAATTGTAAGAGGATGTTCTTTATGTGCTACTAGTAAGCCTAGCAATAGAAAGTTAGGATTATATACTCCACTTCCAATTACTTCCCATCCTTGGGAAAGTGTTTACATGGACTTTGTAGGAGGGATGCCTATGTCTAGGAAAAATCATGATTATATTTATGTTGTGGTGGATCATTTCAGCAACATGTGTATATTGATGCCTTGTTAGAAGCAAGTTACAGATGAACAGACTGCACACATCTTCTTTCAAAATTTATGGGTACATTTTGGGTTGCCCAAATCCATTATTTTTTATCAATATTCTCGATTTGTAAGGAAATTTTGGTCAATATTATTGGGACTCATGGAAACCATGTTGAAAAAGAGCACATTATTCCATCCACAAACCAATGGTTAGACATAAGTGATGGACATAACAATAGTACGTCTTCTTCATGGTTATTACAGTAAACATTCTAAGCTTTGGGATGAACTTACACTACATTCAACATGCTTATAACAGGGCAAAGAATTCATTGACTCAAACATATCCATTTGAGTTACGCTTTGGATACTTACCAAAATCTCCTTTAGATTTCATCTTTGGGAAAGATGTTTCTATTGATGGACATAGTGACATTGATAAGGCTAAGCAATTCATTGAAGAAGTTCAATTGGTGCATCAAATGGTTCTAGGACAGCTAGAAAATAGTCAAGCCAAGTACAAGACAAGGTATGATAAGCATCATGTTGACCATAATTTTCAGGTTGGAGACGAAATTTGGAATTACAATAGCAGGGATTGGCTTAAAGGAGAAGGTAAAAAATTGAAACCAATAAGGTATCAACCTTTTAAGATTTTAGAAAAGATTCGTAATAATGCCTTTCAGTTGAATTTTCCTCCATATATGCAAATTTATGTAGTTGTTAATGTTGATAACTAGAGATTATATGAGCCTCATTTGATTGAGAGTATGTTCAGATTCCTTCAATACAATATTTCTCTCTTGAATTTCTTGAAGAATGGGAGGAGAATATTATCCTTGATAAAAAAACAAGAACTTTAAAAAGAGGGAACATGGAGTACCTTCGTGTGAGGTTCAAGGGTACAAATCCAGGAAAATCAAAATGGATTGAGATTGGAAGGGTGAGAAAATTGTACCCTCATCTGTTTGTTGACTGAAAATAGTCTTTTGGAGGTCCAAAATCTTCTAGTGGGGAGGAGTGATCTAAGGGATCAATAAAGTGTGCAAAATTCAAATTGTTTAAAAGTTCTTGAGACCTATGTCAAATTTTTTGTCTCAACAACCTGAATCCAACATAACTTGAATCACTCAAAATAGATATCATATGCTCCCAATATCTCATTCTGATCGTTTTCCCAAATAGGTAAAAAATTTACACGTTAGATCCAGGATTGCTGACTGAGAAAGCTGACTATACCTCGTGGGACAATGACAAGCTACCAAGTGGCCTCATGTGATTGGTTCGATTTGGCATGTTTTGATTGGTGGTTAGAGTTTTAAAGTGGCCCAATAGTTGGGTGCCACGTGGCTCGATCACAAGTTGCCAAGTGGCACCTTTGTACTAAGAAAATTTTTGGTTACAGTCAAACTTCCACCGGGGAGGATTGAAGACGAGACCTCTGAATAAATATCATAGCGCTCTACCGATAGACTACATAGTGGAACTTAATATACATAGTTGTGAATACATATATAATGTTTCGGCATTGAAGTGTTGGGGGACAGGGTTGAGGCTAAGCCCCGACCCTCGGTTAGCTTACCCCCCATGAGACCATAGGCAGAAGGTATCTTAGGGTCCAGGCTTAGCCCCATCACAAGGTTTTGGAACCCACATATATATTACCACCGTACTGGAGTGATAACAATTAAGGGGGCTAGTTGTTAAGCCTAACCCACTATCTCGACCCATACCATGAAATCGCAGCAGACTACACAGAGAGCTTGATGATGGGTACGGAGAATGGGGGCCAAACCCAACATATATGGCTTATGGAACCAAATGTCGATGGGGGTAGGCAGTTAGCCACAGCCCCCGAGCGCATGAACCCATGTGGCACATATTTTCCAAATATGCAACAAATTGCGCCCGAATCGATAAGAATCTTGTCGCTGCCAAATGAAATTGGCACTCGGTGGGCCCTCGAATTGAGGAATTCATAGAATAGCTAGCAAATCAATCTAGTTTGTATATTAATTAGTAGAAAATCTTCTCTATAGTATAACTTCTTCATTTTTTGGCCAAATTAAGCCCAACAAGAGCCTATCTTGGGTTTTTTCTACTGTTCTAGAGCAATTGGAGACATAATTTTTACATTCCGAGCACTTTAAATCCATGTAAACACAAATTTTAGCAGTTAATGAAAGAGGCCTAACAATGGAAGCTGAACCAGGAGATGTATCCCAGGAGAGGGTTGAACTCCTTTATCATTTTAATGTCTTGTGTTTTAGATATGGTATATTTGTCTCCATTTCTATGTTGTTAAGAAAATTTTAAAACCATTGTTTTATGTACTTTTGCAAAGTGATCCATTACCTAAAAGACATATAATTTTACTTACAAATTTTCCCATCATCTTCAACTTTATATAATATATTAGTTCTTAAGCCGCACATGCTAAGGGCATTGGGAATGTGATTAAGAACGTTGTCATTGAAAAAATCATGATCCAAAGTCTTGAGTGAGGAAAGAGGTGTAGGGTTCTTCCATAATGATATTGAAGTCATCTAAAGGGTTAAAGGGAAACTTGGATTAGGGCTACTATGTTTAAGAAAAAGTGAATGTAGTCTACATTAGTAACAAAGTCTATTCATAGGTTAAGAATCTCTATGGTAATTTGGAAAGTGAAACTTCATGGTTAAAAATATTGACATGTTTTTTTAAACATATATATATGTTTAACTCATATAATAATTCATTCTATAATTATTAATAATAACCATAATTTATAGGTCAAGTCCCACTAAAAAAACCGGTTGAGGATGGACCTAATTAGTAAGGTGACCTACGATCAAACGTCATGAATGTTGTTGTGCATATGCTAGGGGGAGGAGATGCGCTAAAAAATGCAGTTAGGGTAGTTTAACTAATAGAAAAATGGATTTTTTATTCCTAATTATGAATTGATTACTATTGGCGTTTAGCAACCATTTAACTTAGGATGAGTCTAGCTAAACCATTTAACTTAGGATGAGTAGGATGAGTCTAGCTAATAGAAAAAATGGATTTTTTTGCCAAAATATAGTAGCCATTTAACTTAGGATGAGTCTAGCTAAACCATTTAACTTAGGATGAGTAGGATGAGTCTAGCTAATAGAAAAAAATGGGTTTTTTTGCCAAAATATGACAGTACAATTTTGACAAAGATTGTGATTTCTTCTTGTTTATAATGGAATTTTAAATGGTTAAATGGATTCAACACCCTAAAAAAAATATTGATTCACTCAAGCTTTGTAGATTAAACAACTTACACTTATGCTTTTTAGAAACCTTATGAGATTTTCTACAAAATTGACTAAAAAAGGTGTATAGAAAAGGACCATTTCATCTATTAATTAGACTGAGTTTAATTTATATGACTACATTTTTTTCCACTAGAAAAATCGTTATCTTTCATTAACTTGAAAAATTACATGTTGTAGATGCATAGTGCATATGCTATAGAGTCAGACAACCTTTTGAGGGCTCAGTATATGATCTATGATATCAGTATATAACCAGAAACATCACGCAGGATGTTCGTTTATAGTTGTTCTATTTATATGTACATATTAGCCACGCAGGGCTCTGTAGAAAAGATTCTGTCCACTGTATACAAAAAGTTGTCCAAAGATATCAAAAATTTTGTCAGATATTGCAGCTCATGGGCTAACTGCCCTATGGTAATGTGGGTCTATATAAGGTCGATGATAGTATTGGTATGCATTTGACCCATGCTGCTCCTGGATCATCCACTCTCCTTGGGGTAGTGTCATTGCCTCCTTGGAAAGTTGGTCGGCACTGCTATTGTGTTCCCTGTAGATATGATTGCAAGTGATGTCAATAAAATGAGCCTACAATATATCTATTTCATCCAATATGTTACTGGGTGTATGTGTGTGGCAGAAATTAATATTGTTGAACCAATCTATGATGATATTCGAATCTCCAAAAATATGAATGTTCATGCAATTATGTCCCAATGAGAAATGCATGAGATGACGAAGAGTGATGAGTTTAGCAAAGTTGTTTGTGCTAGTCCCCAAACCCATCCAGACTTTATAGAAATGTTGATCGCTGATGTATAAGATAAAACCACCCCCGCATCCCTGCTGCTGGGTAGCACCATCAAAAAAGGCCCAAGGGGTACGTTTATCGATATGCGGGGGGTCGCGAGGTCTTCGAGTGCGAGGTTGGGGAGGCTCAGGCATATCATTATAAGCTGATATGATAAGAGTAGATAGATGCAGCCAACTCACAGGTTTATCATCGAATATAGTCCGGTTTCGAGCCAACAAGAGGTACCAGCTGATAATAATGGGAAGGATCTATAGTTTAGATCCTTTGTGACGGTTATACCATGATTCCCAAGCTCTGTTAATATCATCGCCTTCCCAAGAGCCCGAAAAGTGTATAGATGTGGATACGGTTTGCCACAGGTTCATCAAGGCTGTGCAATTCAGGAACAGGTGAAGAATCGATTCTGTTGCACTTTTACATAGAGTGCACTAGGTAGGCCCGTAGATAGCTCTGTGCATAAGGTTTTCACCTGTGGGAACTATACCTTTTAGAATACACCAAAAAAAGAGTTTTTTCCATGGAGGCGCAGTGAGTTTCCATATTGCCTTCCACCAAAATGAGATCTGATCTGGTACCTTATGAGAGATCAGTGCTAAATAGCCCATCTTTGGTGTATATATTCCATTCTCAGATTGATGCCAAATAAGTTCATCCAGACCCTGTTTGATCCTGATGTGAGATTCTGACAAAGCATTTATATAATCGGTCCATTCCTAATGCCAATGGGGTGGAAGATTGATTTGAAGTGTTGATTTCCAGCCTTGTTAAAAAATGGATGTATTGAGTGGATCCGCAATGTCAGCTATAACTTTGATCTCGAGGGAAGTTAGGTGCTATATGAGAGCCTCAGATAATAGATGTCTGCCACCACACCCATTCCATGGGTCTGTGCCGATACGATCCAAAGATCCATTGTTATTTTTCCAAACCAAGTTTTCCCTTATCAGTGGCATGGATTTTAGAAGTGCTTTCCATACAGATGAGATGCCGGAATTGGGCCAATTTGGAAGCCGGATCCAATCCATTATGTGCAAAGGCCAAATATATTTGTGATATGTGATGCTAGTCCAGAGATTATGACCTGTGAGTAATGTCCACCCCGTTTTTGCTGCAAGAGCCTGTGCAAATGTGAGTAGGTCTTTTAGTCCCCAACCTCCCCATTTTTTGGGTAGCGCTATCTTCTTCCATCCCACCCATGCAAATATCCATTTGTCCTAGTTCCCATTCCAAAGATATCTATTGCATAATTGGTGTAACCTTGCCAAGATGTTTCTCGGAATCCATGCAAGAGCCATCCAAAAGACCAGTGTTGCCTCCAGAACAGATTTAACCAATACAAGTCTACTAGCTCTGGATAGGTATCGGTGACTCCATATGTTAAGCTGCTTTTCCAGTTTTGATATGAGCCAGATCCAGTCAGCTATCTTTTAGCTGACTGGATTGATCTAGAAACCTAAATACTTAATTCCATGATCTAAGGGACTAATGCAGAATGGAAACAGTTGACAAGAAAATTGAGACTCATGGATAGAAGTTCTCGTAAGAATGATTGATGATTTTTTATGATTGCAAGCATCCCAGTGGCAGATGAAAAAAGGGTGAGGATTTTAGAAAATGTACGAGAGTCCCTGATGCTTCCATCAAGGAAAATCATGACATCATCCACAGAAAGAAGATGGGTGAGAAAGCAGTCATCAAATATTTTGAGTCCACAAAGATCCCCATTTCTTTTAGTTGAAGCAATCAATCGACTCAGACCATCGATGACTATCAAGAAAAGTAGGGGAGAGAGAGGGAAACCCTGTCTGAGACCTCGTTCAGAGTGCAAAAACTGAGATGCCGACCCATTGATGAGAACACTAAAGGTGGGGGTGGTGATGCAAGCCATGATCCAGGTGATGAAATTGTTGGGGAAGCCCAGGTGGATGAGGAGCATATTGATGTAGAGCCAGCTAACACGATCAAAGGCCTTGGCCAAATCAATCTTTAGGATAATGGCCTTATGGTGTCTGGTCCAAATGGTGTGAAAGGCTTCTTGTGCCGAACCGATGGCTTCATGGATCTGACGATGTTCAAGGAAGGCAAATTGTTGAGGGGCAATATGACGGGATGGGATAGGTCGGAGGTGATTTGCAATGATCTTGGAGATGATCTTATAGAGCACGTTGCACAGAGAAATGGGGCGGTAATCATCAAAGGAGGAAGGGGAGTCTGATTTGGGAATAAGGGCTATGAATGTCGAATTGATGGCATTGTAAAGTGACCTAGATACCCTGCATTCCTCCACAACCCTTAGTAAATCATGTCTGAGAAGTTCATAGAAAGCAATGTAGAACTCAATGGTCCAGCCATCCAGCCCCGGGATTTTTTCCTTTTTGAACCATTTTAAAGTGCCCTCAAGTTCCCCAAGTGTCACTGGATCATATAATGCCTCTGCATAATCCTCATTTACAAACCTAGGGAAGTGTCCAATAATGTTGATGATATCAGCAATAGTCGAGCCAAGAGGTTGTTTGTAGAGGGTCCTGAAGTGAGAAGATCCCAGATGTGAGAGCTTGTAGAAGGATTCAGCCACTCCCCCCTCTGGCAATGGGATATTCCAGATGGTATTTTGACCTTTCTACCTTTTTCATAATTATGGAAGAAATGAGTGTTGTCATCTCCTGATTTTAACCAAATGGCTCTGCTTCGAAGATGGATGGATTCCTCTCTGTTTTTTAAAATCTTTGAGTTCCGGTTTTCCAGATCCACCAGGTGGGATTTGTCCTATGCTATGGAAAACCCTAAGCCTCGTTCATCCAATAAAGTGGAGATTTTTTATTCTATGAGCAGAAGGGCTGAGTTTTCCTTTTGGTATTTTTCTCTAGCCCATTTGATAGAGAGGTGCTTGAGCTGAGATAGGTTAGAGCGGAAACCTTTTGCCAAGGATTCTGACCTATCAATCGGGTTAGAAGTCCAAAATTCCTTGACCATATTGATATATGAAGGATCGTGAAGCCAGCCATGATTGAAATTGAATGGGGCTATTGGCTTTTTGTGAGGTCCCAAGATCTCAAGGTATATAGGGTAGTGATCCGAAATGCCTCTAGATCCAACCCATTGTTTGTAGAAATGCAGCTATTGAATAGGAGGTCCTTTCATGATAAATCTGTCAAGTCTGCGGGCAAGTGCAGCCTCTCCAATTCTTCTGTTCCTCCAAGTAGGGAGTGGTTTGTGCATTGGGACATCAATCAGGTTATGTCTCTCTAGAAGGTCTGACATATAACCTGTGATCGAGTCTACTTGAGCCATGGATCCCCAAGATTTGCCATATCCCAGGGAGAAATTTAAGTCACCCCAAATAATGATGTTGTCAGCAGAGAATATGGATAGTCCTAGCAAATGATGCTAAAATTTCTCCCTTTGTTGACAGGGGCCGTATATGTTAATAACCCTAAGGCTGTACCCTAGGTTGGCTGAAAAGAGGTCTATGCCCATAAACGCCTGTCCTCCCTAGGTAGCTTATGCTTTGATGGTTGATGGATTGTAGCCTATTGCGAGGCCTACCGATCTACCAGTATCATCCATAGCCAAAAACGTCCATCCCGAGATAATAGAGGATAAAGCAATAGAGACAGGATCAGCTGGGCCGAGGGTTTCTTGGAGGAGAATGATATCGACAGGAACAGTCTCAAAAATTCAAAGCTAGTTTCTTAGAGGCACTAGCCAAGCCTCTGTAAATAAAGGAAGGACACTTCATGGAGGGAGATTTCCAGGGGTGTTCGCTGCTCTAAGAACCCCGTCAATAGTGGATTGGCGGCCAGAGGCCACCTACGCTCCAGCACACCTGATAGCTTTTGACATGAATGATTTTCTCCCCCGGACAGTCAAGGGAGTCGACCCGGTAGTTACAAGACCCAAACCAGCAATTTTTAGATGGGATCCATGGGAATGAATGTGAGGGCAGAGATTATAAGGATGCTTGGTCACCCGAGATGAGGATGGAGAAGAGGAGTGGGAGGAGAGAGAATGCAAGGAGGGAGCCGATGGAGTATAGACAGAGGAAGTGGGTAATGTGTAATATGCAGCAGACATAGATGGAATATGCAATGAGGAGCAAGGAGAAATAAAAGATAAAGGAGGAGAGAGAGATGTACCCGAAACAATAGCACCTTCAACAGCAGTTCAAGATCTGGTGATCGACGGCGATAGAGTTTTGCGAGCGACGCCTCATACATTTTGAGGGTTGATGATGGGAGGTCCTAG